>CM076572.1:1123525037-1123912361 GCA_034641835.2 Pinus albicaulis
GATCAAGCTATCCAAAATTCTATGTCTAGAAATGGAACAAATGTATTTATATTTTTAGAAAGAATTTGTTGATGTTTTTTCCTGGGGATATGAAGATCTAAAGGTATATGACAAGAAAATCATCCAACACACAATATAGACCAAAGAGGATCAAAAGCCATTCAAACAGAAGATGCGGAGGAAAAATCATGTTCTACTTCCTTTGCTCGAAAAGGAGTTAAGGAAATTATTTGATGTTGGAATTATAATTCCTCTCAGATTTTCTAAATGGTTGCTTTATTTAGTAACAGTCAGGAAAAGGACAATATAAATAAAATTGTGTGTGTATTTTAGGAATTTGAACATGGTGTCTCTCAAGGACAACTACCCATTTCCCAAAATAAATCATATCCTTCATAAAGTGGTGGGTGCAAGGAGAATCTCACTACTAGATGGTTTTTCAGGGTATAAGAAAATTTTGGTTCACGCGGAAGATCAAGACGAGATTGCGTTCAGTACACCGTGGGGTACTTTAAGTATGCCAATATTCCTTTTGGTTTGATGAATGCAAGAGCAAAATTTTAGTGAGCTATGGATATATCTTTTGTAGAGGAGAAAGAAATTATTTCTAGTGTTATATCTTGATGACATCAATGTCTATTCATAGTCGAATGAAGATCATTTGCAGCGCTTGAGGGCAGCCTTTATTAAGTGAAGAAAATAAGGCATCTCGTTCAATCCCAAAAAATATTTGTTTGGGCGAGAAGAAGGTAAAGTTTTAGGCCATATAATTCCCAAATACGGTATTAGAATTGATCCTAGAAGAATTTCATCTATTCAGAAAATGGACATCCCCAGAAGCAAGAAGGAAATTGTGTCTTTTATTGGTGGGATAAATTTCTTAAGGAGGTTTTCCCAACCTGGCAGAAATTTTAAGGACAATTACAGACATGTTAAAAAAGGAAAATGAAGTTAAATTGAATGAAGAAACTAGAAAATCATTCAATAAGGTAAAATTTGCACTATCCCAAGGCCATGAACTTGTTAGTACAAATTACACCAGTGATTTTATCATTTTTTCTTTTGCCTCAAAGCATAGTATTGCAGTTGTTTTCAAATGCAAGGAAATCATCAAGGTGTGGAACAACCGATTGGATTTTCCAGTAGAACACTCAAAGATGTTTCTCTTAAATATGACATCATGGCTAAACAAGCCTTTTCTTTAGTAAAATCTTTGAAGGATTTCTAAGTATGCATTTTCTTACACCAAACAAGAATTCATTTATGATTTCTTCTTGCTGCAACAAATTAGTACCTTCCTCCTTTGAAAGGAATTCTCCATCATACTTCACCTCAAGCGTTTCATTCATCTCTGTGATAGTTTCACCAAACTGTCCATCATCTTCTACACATCCTCCAAACATACATAAACTATGAGTTTTAAAAATACAAGGCTTCATAGCCTCATCTGCTTCTCTTGTCAACATATCTTCAAAATCTTATGAACTATTCCAAATTCGTAGACCTGTGGGTTATGGGCCCACGATCTATATACCGGGAGAAATAAAACAACGATTTCCACCTCTCTGACCAACACACTTGGAGAAATTTCAAAAGTCACACGTATCCAATATTTACCAATGCAAATGCCATTCAACTATGAATGCAACTTCACTATTTACCAACACAAATGCCATTCAAATATGAATGTCAACACAATCCATATTGAAATTACTACCATAGGTGAGATGTTGCATAAGAATAAAAAGACTGAAATATTGTTTGCCATGTAAATGGAATCGTTGACAAATATGGGCGTCATTCAAAAGAGGAAATGCTCTATGGCATTTTCTGCATTACTGGAATGATTGCTAAACATGAGACATCGCACAGGAGGATCAAAGCGAATGCAACCAGACCCTTGTTAGAAATCATATAATGCGATTTCAAAACTGGTTGCCATCATTGGTTCCCAACTTCCCTTTACAGTGTGAACCAGTGTACTCTGCGGTTGCATCCACCCAACTACGCTTCTGCACTACAATTGCGTTAAGACTGCGAACGCAATCTGAATTGTTGGACTGTTAACGCAGGTATGAAGTCCTTATCACACTATCCACACACTGTAACTCCACGGTGACCTCGTCCAACTGCTCATGTAGTCTCGGCACCCAGGTCTGCACGTTGACGCAAAGAACTATCTCCAGCGTCCTCCGCAACTAAGAGTGAATTCAAATTCCGACTATGCACTCACTACACAGCATTGGGTCTTCTCACACATTGGTCGATTCCTCCTCTAGTCGACTTCAATTCTTAGCAATGGTGATCATGACCTATTTTCGAAGGAGTACAATGCATTTGGATTTGGGTATGATGTTTGAAGCGCAACACTTGCAACACTTTTGGATCATAGACATCGTAAGAATTCTTTATAGGGGTGTACTTCCATGCCCCTTAGCCTCTTGGATAACATAGTATTTCAAAACTTCACATTTAAATAGAGTTAGTAAACATAGTTAAAAATAAGAATGTTTCTATATATATGTCCTTTGGAGATATATATATATATATAAAATAGAAATTGTAGCTATAAATTAAGATCTATTTTGTTATATAAATAAAAATACTAATCCTTATCTTATTGATATACTCAATGATGTTAAAATCAAAGAATTGCATGGGAAAAGTTGGGGCCCATGACCATGGATGAACTAGAAATAACCAAAATCAAACATAGAAAAACCACCCAGAAAATCAAAGAATTCCTAAAGCTCAGAATGTGTAGAACTAGAAACCCAAAAATGTTAAGAGTAGAAAGAAAACCAAAAATGTTAAGAGCAGAAAGAAATGTCAGTATATTTTTATTTACAATTTTGCAAAACAATATGTATATACCATGTCATCCATAAAGCCAAATCCATTAACCCTATATTAAAATACAAGTGTAACTCCTTAACCAAAATTACAAAACCACGAGCTTAATCATCATGAGCCACAAAACCATTAATAGATAAAATTTTGTGTGCGAAATAACCAGAACCAAACATAGAAAACCCACCCAAAAAATCAAAGAATTCCTAAAGCTAAGAATGTGCACAACTAGAATCCCAAAAATGGTAAGAGTAGAAAGAAATGTGAGTATATGAACATTAATATTATACTAACTAAAGATATGCATAGATAAATAATGTTAATTAACTTATGCTATGGTGATCTTAACCCATATTTATCTATATGTTTTGATAGCAAAATAAAAACATAACCTTACTGTGTTTCTTTATTTGAAATAAATAAATTCAAGTCCCAAAACTACATTTAAATATCAATTTTTAGGACCAAAGATTATAACTAATAAAAAAACAACAATAAAAATGTAACCAAACACTAAGAAGAAGCACATACGATAATTAATGAAAACAAATAACAATAAAAATGTAACTAAACACTAAGAAGAAGAAAAGTGACTATGATGCAAGTTGTCCCTGACCATGGCCATTAAACATGTGTTGGTTTTGTCCATAACCTCCACAATTGTACATGGGGAAAGTGGGAAAAGTAGTTGTTACCATGCAAATTGGATGATAAAATGTAGGAGATGGGGAAGCTGGTGTACGACCCCAACCCCTGGGAGATGGTACAATGTCAATTTGATGAAATGATCTTGGACCTCTCAGAGTTGGCACCATACCAATTGGATGATATGATGTAGGACCTTTAGTATTGTCCATAGGGACACTAACGCACTTGGTTGGATTTTGTATGAGTTAATAAAAGATATTTTCCTATTGTAATCTATGAGCACTTGTACTTGTTATTATGGTGATTTTTTGGTAATCCTGTCATGGTTAATATTCTGGTTATATGCTAATTATAAGCATATATTTGTAATGTGCTCTAACTATGAATTGTTCAGGATTTGATAAGTAATTGATGGTTAATGAACGCATGGGCTAACAACTGTTATTGTAGCTATTATGAGATGGCATTAGACAATCTTATTGATTCTCAGATAAGGTTTAGACTCTTATGATCATATATACCTTCATGACTTGTAGTTTACATGTTCACCATATTTTTTATGAAATAAACCATCATGGTTAGGACTGGTTAGGTCAAATTCTTGTTCAAGTTCTATATATTTAGCATTTCCCTTGAGGCATTTATCATTCTCATAAGTTACAGGAAGTTATGGGCTGTGGTCTGGAGGCTGGCCTAGAAAAGTGGCATCAAGTCATGTGTGCGGTTGGAGCCCTATAACCACACAATTGTAGGCTCGTGCATGCAGTTGGGAGTCTAGATCAATGAAAAAGAAATACAACACAAGGTTTGGTGACTTGGGCTAGTTTTTTAGTCCCTGAAAGTCCTACAGTTAGGACGTTAGGTCATGTCATAGTGACTCTTTGTCTCGTGTTTTCCCTGGAACACCACTTAAATTGGGTAATTGTGGGAGGATTTTACATTAAAAAAGGGTTGAGGACTAGAAAGTGGGACCTTTGAGTGTGTGGAATCCAAACGTATATGAGCATAATGGTGTTTTGTGGGTGTACACATTGACATATTTTTAAATGCTTGGATTCTAAATTCAATGAAGAAACGATCAAATTTTCATTCAAAATGGATTCAAAAAAATATATCTCACTCATCTAATGTATATAAGAATCTAGGAGACAATGGGCATGAGTGCTTGCCAAAAAAAAATGAGTGGATACTGGATTTAAGGTAGAAATAGGCAAAGGTCAAGGTTCTAGTTGTTCTAGGTTTTGTGATAAAAATTGTATCCAACTAATCCAACTATTCCATGATCTAAGACTCTTGTGCATACATGACAAAAATTAAATGAACCAAATTTGAAATTTAGGAATAAAAGGTTATGCATTCACTAAACTAGGTCATTGGTTTATCCCATATTTCCGTGGAAAAAGAACTGACAATGAAGGGGCTACAAAATTTACCAATGTAGCGAATTTGAGATTTCAAAGAACTGGGATGGAATTTTTCATTCGAAGTTTTGACATTCTACAGTTCTAACATAGGTCTTCTACAGAGTTAATTTTGACAATTTAAAGTTTGCACTCTAGTATCAAAATTAACAAGACTAATGCACACCAGAAATAGAATGATAGTTCATAAGTAGTCCACCATAGTTAAACTGATACAAAGAGATGGTTAAATAGAGTTGAAGTGATTGTCAAAAAAAATACTAGTCATTATCTTATTGATATACACAATGATGTTAAAATCAAAGAATTGCATGGTTAAAGTTGGAGCCCATGACCATTGATGAATATGGAAATAAATTTTTTGAGTTGTTGAGGTATCTTAAGTACATGAAGGTACATGTATAATCCTAATTTTATTACCATAGTCTTAAAAGCACAAAATTGAGTTTGTTGAGCCCAAAAATATAGATGAAAACATGAAGAATGCTAAATATTGTGTGATAAAAAAAAATACACAAGTTAGAATTCCATGAGGTTTGGAAGGAAAATAAAAGGGAGAGGTATAAATACCATGTCATCAATAAAGTCAAATCCATTAAACCTATATTAAAATACAAGTGTAAGTCAACCAAAATTACAAAACCACCAACTTAATCAAAGAACTGACAATGAAGGGGCTAAGCATTGTAGCTAATTCAAGATTTCAAAGAACTGCAATGGAATTTGTAATTCGAAGTTTTTACATTCTACAGTTCTAACTTTGGTTTTCTATAGATTTAATTTTGGCACTAGTTTTAACATTGGTTTTCTATAGAGTTAATTTTGGCAATTTAAAGTTTGCATTCTAGTGCCAAAATTAACAAGACTAATGAACCCCTTAAATAGAATGATAGTTTAGAAGTTTCGATAGATTTAATTTTGGCACTAGTTTTAACATTGGTTTTCTAGAGTTAATTTTGGCAATTTAAAGTTTGCATTCTAGTGCCAAAATTAACAAGACTAATGAACCCATTAAATAGAATGATAGTTCAGAATTAGTTCACCATAGTTAAATTGATACAAAGAGATGTTTAAATAAAGTTGAGCTGATTGTTAAGATTGGAAATAAAAAATCAAATATTATATTTGTGACTGAATATAGTAGCAAAATTACAAATACAGTAGATTACACAGTAGTTGGAAAGGGTGTGCAAAGGATCTCAGTGATTGATTGAATGAATCTCAATGACTAAGGGTTGGGTATGATGTTTGAAGCTCAACACCTGCAACACTTTTGGGTCATAGACATTGTAAGAATTCTTTATAGTGGTGTACTTCCATGCTCTCTAGCCTCTTGGATAACATAGTATTTCAAAACTTTACATTTAAATAGAGTTAGTAAACATAGTTAAAAATAAGAATGTTTTTATATATATGTCTGTTGGAGATATATATATATATAAATGTAAATGGTAGTTATAAATTAAGATCAATTTTGTTATATAAATAAAAGTACTAATCATTATCTTATTGATATACTCGATGATGTTAAAATCAAAGAATTTCATGGGCAAAGTTGGGGCCCATGACCATAGATGAATTAGCAATACCCAAAACCAAACATAGAAAAACCACGCAAAAAATCAAAGAATTCCTAAAGCTAAGAATGTACAAAACTAGAAACCCAAAAATGGTAAGAGTAGAAAGAAAACCCAAAAATGGTAAGAGCAGAAAGAAATGTCAGTATATTGTTATTTACAATTTTGCAAAACAATATATATATACCATGTCATCCATAAAGCCAAATCCATTAACTCTATAATAAAATACAAGTGTAACTCCTTAACCAAAATTACAAAACCACTGGCTTAATCATCATGAGCCACAAAACCATTAATACCATTAATAGATAAAATTATGTGTGCTAAATAACCAAAACCAAACATAGAAAACCCACCCAAAAAATCAAAGAATTCCTAAAGCTAAGAATGTGCAGAAGTTGTCTTTAGTGCGACTTTTTGGAGTTTCAGGTGCCGAAATCCGGTGAAAAAAATTGAGGTAAAATCTTGATTTCTGTTATTTAAATTGGTTTTTTACTATATATATGGATTCAACACCCTAAGAGACCCTTAGAGCACTTCCGGAAAAAACTACCGTAAAAGCCTTCAAAAAGTCACACTATAGACTACTAGAACCCAAAAATGGTAAGATTAGAAAGAAATGTGAATATATTGGTATTTACAATTTTGCAAAACAATATGAATATACCATATCATCCATAAAGCAAAATCCATTAACCCTATATTAAAATATAGGTGTAACTCCTTAACCAAAATTACAAAATCACGGGCTTAATCATCATGAGCCACAAAACCATTAAAAGATAAAATTATGTGTGGGAAATAACCAAAATCACACATAGAAAAACCACCCAAAAAATCAAATAATTCCTAAATCTAAGAATGTGCACAACTAGTTCTAAGAACACACCTGTTCTGAATTAATCTATTTCATCATGTAAACTCATAAACCGAATTAGCAATCAACATTTAATATAATTAAACAATTTTTTTTGGAAATAGAATCCATTTGAAAGAACAGCTTTCCTGAAACAAAAAAAATTCCTAGAAACATAAAAATTTTAGGAAGAATGTCCTCCAATAAACAATAAATTTATCTAAACATAAATTTCCAACAATAGTTTCAAATTTGAAATGGATAAGTATCAACACACACCCACTCCCAAAAACATCTAAACATAAGATAAGGATTTAACCAAAAATCACTCTTAAAAGTCTTCACTTTAATTGTTGAGGAGTAGGAAGAGAACAATCTTCAAGGAAGTAACAATCCTTGGGTGTACTTGCAAGAAAATAACCAATAAAATGCCTTTTTATAGACTAACCAAATATTAATCAAGCACTACTTCTAGTTATTAACACTAAATCAAATTCTAATATCATTATTAATTTGGAGTGTTATGAACATTACAAGTTAAAAAAAATTAGGAATGAGAAAGACATAATATTATACTAACTGAAGATATGCATATACAGATAATGTTAATTAGCTTATGCTATGGTGATATTAACTCATATTTATCTATATGTCTTGAAAGAAATAAATTCAAGTCTCCAAACTACGTTTAACCTTAGAAAAATAAAAACATAACCTTACTATGTTTCCATTTTTTGAAAGAAATAAATTCAAGTTAGCAAAATAAAAGCATAACCTTACTATGTTTCTTTATTTGAAAGAAATAAATGCAAGTCTCCAAACTACATTTAAATATCAATTTTTAGGACCAAAGATCATACTTCATAAAAAAAATAACAGTAAAAATGTAACTAAACACTAAGAAGAAGCAGAGACCATAATTAATGAAGCAATATAGCAATAAAAATGTAACCAAACACTAAGAAGACGCAAAGTGACTATGATGCATGTTGTCCCGGGCCATGGCCATTAAACATGTGTTGTTTTTGTCCATAACCTCCACAATTGTACCTGGGGAAAGAGGGAAAAGTACTTGGTACCGTGCCAATTGGATGATACAATGTAGGAGATGGGGAAGCTGGTGTACGACCCCGACCCCTCGGAGATGGTACAATGTCAATTGGATGAAAGGATGTTGGACCTCTCAGAGTTGACACCATACCAATTGGATGATATGGTGTAGGACCTCTAGTATTGTCCATAGGGACATTGACACTATGTGTTGGTTCCATGCCAACTACATTACGCAACTGAGAGAGATGAGGCTGCAGATTTTTTCTTCTTTCCTCTTTTTGCTCAATTTGATTAGGCAACTGGGATAAATGAGATTGTATCTCTCCTGTTCTCTCCACTTTTTGCTCAACTGGATTAGGCAACTGAGAAAAGTGGGACTGTAGCATTGCTCTTCTCTCCTCTTTTCGCTGAGCCAAAGCAACATAAAGAGGCTTGCCAAGAACGACTTTCTTATCCATTTCTACTAAGGCTCTGGATGCTTCATTAGGAGACGAGAATGAGACAAATCCAAAACCTTTACTATATCCATGACAATCTCTCATTACTTTGCATGAAGTGATTGAGCCATAAATAGAAAACAATTCTCTTAATTTGTTATCATCAATGCTATCATCCAAATGTTTTAAATACAGATTTGTTCCAGATTGCTCCCTCAATTCAGATTTCTTTAATGCTTTTCCAACATACCATTCTCTGCCATCAATTTTCTTGCTATTTAAACTCTCAACACTCTTTACTGCATCATCTACATTCTCAAAATTCACAAATCCAAAACACTTTGACCTTCCAGCGACATCCCTCATGACTGCCACGCTGATAATTGTTCCATAATTACTAAAGTATTTCCTCAATTCCTCATCATTCATTGACTCTGATAAGTTATTAACAAAAACGTTTTTAAACTTAGTTTCTCCATTTGTTTGTTCCGGCTCTGGCTCCTCCTTTTTCATGAATTTTGTTCGTTCTCTCTCCTCATTTTTCATGAGTTTCGTTTTTTCTCTCTCCTCCTTTTTCATAAATGGGCAAACATAAACCGGCATATCGTTTATCAACGAACCATTCATACATTTTATTGCATTTTGTGCTGCTTCGTCCTGCTCAAAATGCACAAATCCATATCCTTTGGAGTGCCCTGATGCATCTGTTGCGATCTTGGAAGAGAGAATGGGTCCGAACACACAGAATTTCTCATACAGAGATTTGGGCCACACTGATTCATTATTAATAACTCCCGGAGGTTTGGGTACTGATTCGTTTTCCTTCTCCTTCTCGCTGCCATTATCAATAACTCCTGGAGATTTGCGTACTGATTCATTCTCCTTCTCGCTGCCATTATTAATAACTTGCTGATTTCTGCCGCCATTATCAATAACTTCGCTGACATTAACAACTGCGTGTTGTTCTTCGGGTTGCACCTTAACAATCTCTGCCATTGCCTCTTTGCTTTTAATTCTGCTCTCTCTTGTACCTAATTAAAAATGAATGAAACACCCCCACAAATATGCGAACAAAATAAAATGCAGGTGATGTTCAAAACTCGCAAACGATGTTTAAATCTGATCGACTTTCTAATGTAATCCTTCGCCTTCGCACATAGAGAAATGATCAACTCTACACGAACACAGATAATATTTGTCAGAGTGCGGCACCAATTCAATGGTAGTGATGATATACCTATATACCAAACGTGGAAAGATGAATTCAAATGTGGTGGAGTACTGGTGTTATACTTATATATCAAACGTTGAGTGACGAATTCAAATGTGATTCAAATGGGTTGGGTTAAGTTTTCTCTTCATGAGTCGGCACTGTATTACTGTGATAGAGGTAGGCCTTTGAATTAATTTGATTTGGAAAATGGAATAGAAAAAGCCATTATGACCGTGAAAATTTAATTTCAACACTCAAGTTACTAGTAGCAGCCGTCTGTTGGAAACCTCCATGTTTAAAAATAACGTAATTATTGTTATACCCATAAAGGATATTAGAATGTAATTTAACCCAATTTTTAGGACGTAATTATAGTTATACCCATAAAGTAATCATAAAGTAAATTAATTAAATTAAATGAGAATGTAATTTAACCTAATTTTTAGGTTATTTAACCGATTTTTTTTTAATTTAACAAATATATTTCTTTATAAATATTGAGGAAGTTGGCTTGATAAACGTGAAACAATATAAAATAATCTGTTCTTGGAGGGATCATAGGATTGGTGAAGTAAAGGTGGATAAGAAATTAGATAGGTTACTAATATTTTACTTTTTTACATTAGACAATGTAAAAATTATAATTTGATTGGAAATAGGTGCCAAATTTGATAACCAACTAGTACTTTTTCAAATAGCTAAAGATACAAGAAAACCCTCAAGCTCGTTCAAATCCAATCCAAACTAGTTATTGGCACTACAACAAAACCATGTGATTAGCGTCTATTTTTGCTTCCTTTTTTTGCGTATAGAGCCCATTTTTTCTGCTATTTGCATCCATTTATCAAATATGGTGCTAAACTTGATGCAAAATTTACACCGAATTTTGCACCAAGTCTTACACCAAGTTTAGCACCACGGCTTGCCATTTTTTTTGCTATTTGCATCCATTTACCAAATATGGTGCTAAACTTGATGCAAAATTTGCACCCAATTTCTCACCAAGTTTAGCACCATGGATTGCCATAGGCTTTGCACCAAGTTTTGCACTACGTTTTATGCCAATTTTTGTGCCATCCATTACACCAGGTTTTGTTCCAGGTTTTGCGTCAAGTTTGGCACCTAATTTTGTTTCACCTACTTTTGCATCCTCTATTGCATCCACTTTTTGTGCCTACACTTGCATCAACTTTTGCACCCGCTTTTGCATCCTCTTTTGCATCATTTTTTGCATCCATTTTTGTATCAATTTTCGCATCCCCTTTACGCCAAGTTTGTCTACTTTTGCATCTACTTTTGTTGCATCCACTTTTGCATCTTGTTTTGCATCCATATTCACATCCTCTTTTGCATCTATTATATTGCATCTATTATTGTGTCCACTATTGCATCCTATTTTGTTGTGCCACAATTTGCACTAGTTTGGATCTCCCTTTGCACCCACTTTTGCTTCTAATTTTACATCCACGTTCGCATCCTCATTTGCATCTAGGCTTCCATCGTATTTTACATCTATTTGTGCATCCCTTTTTGTATCCACTTTTGCGTTAGGATTTGCATCGGGTTTTGTGTTTAGTTTTGCATCGAATTTTATTGTGTCCAATTTTTCATCCACTGTTGCACCCATGTTTACGTCCACATTTGTATACATTTTTGCATCTTTGTTTGCATTGAAGTTTGCTTCTTTTTTTGCATTTATCATTACATCCACTTTTGTTGTGCCACAATTTGCGCCATGTTTTGCACTTACTATTGTACCCACGTTTGCTTCCATTTTGCATCCATGTTCACATCCTCTTTTGCATCTACTTTTGTGTCAGGTTTATGCATTGGGTTTTCCATCTTCTTTTCCATCTACTTCCATTGCGTCCAATTTTGTTCCTCATGTTGCTCCCATGTTTGGATTCACTTTTACATCCCTTTTTGCATATTTTTTTGCATCCAAGTTTGCATTTTTTTGTGTCTGTTGTTATATCCACTTTTCCATCTAATTTAATGTCCACCATTGCACCCATGTTTATTTCCAAATTTACATCCCTTTATTCATTTTATTTTGCATCCAAGTTCGACTCCTTTTGACATCCAAGTTTGTGTCCTTTCTTGCGCTTGTTGTTGCATCCACATTTGTTTTACCATAACTCATGCCAAGTTTTTCCCCTACTATTGCACCCATGTTTGATTCCACTGTTGTGTCGTATTTTGCATCCAAGTTTGCATTGACTATTGCATTTGATTTTGCATCCACTTTTGCCACTTTTCATCTAATTTTATGTTTATTTTTTCATCAAATATATTTTTCATATCCTTTAATTTTCAGTTTTCGAATAAGTTGAGCCTATGATTACTGTTGATGTCCTAGCCTCAAAGGTAATTATCTGACATCGTCGAATTTATTCCATAAAGGTTTCACCCAAAGAATGAAAGAATGTTAAGTCAACGAGATTCATGGTCGCACATGTTTTGTGCAGTCAAGTCAAAATGGGTTATATGTTAGTGGTATGTCAATCAAAATTGTCCAATTTGAGCTTGATATAGTCAGAGTTCTGATGGTCATTAAAAAATATCCTCCATCTTTGTCCTGTATTCTTATCTACCCTTGCTTCCCTAGTTCCTACCCTATTGACCCATTTCCCTTTCATTCATATTCCTTCATAAATAACTTACATACTATGCCTTTCCCATTACCATTTACTTATCATTCATATTACATTGTATTTTACACCCCCCCACCCCCCTCCTTCGTTCTAAACCCTTTCGCTATAATACCACTACCATTTCCTATAATCCTAAGTTGACACGACCCTCATGTATAACATACAACCCCCTCATACCTAAGAGACATCATATTCATAACATTTTAATGATTTCCCATACTTTTATGCTCGTGCCAAGTCAAGTGGAGCGCTCTAAGAAATCAATTCAAATCATTGCGCTACAGGACAAAGGACAAGGGGAAATTCAAATGGTTATGCCACCTTAATCTCATGCATTGTATATTCGTGCTATTTCTGTGCTAATCACGAGATATATCGTCAATTCAAAAGACCACAGATCGAGTCCCAGTTAACAATTGGCAAGAAACAAGGGTGCATTCACTGTGGAAAATTTGTTGTGCACCAGTGCTACCCAGACTATTGGCTGCACAGTGCTACGCAACCATTGCGCAACAATCCTCCAGCACGCTACAAAACATCAGCAACAGAGGTTCAAACAGTAGAGGTAGTCCAAACAATAGAAAAATGAGACAAAATTTCTATTAAGGCATAGAGCCAGGCTGATAAATAAGAAAGTAACTGATGAGACAACTCCTCAGCAAATTGTTTCCATTCCAGAAGACAGGAAAGAGGGAGATACAGAGGAGGCACAAGTTGCTCAAATGGAGGAAGAAAATATTTAGGTTTCTAGATTGACGGATGCTCTTGTTAAGGCACAACTCAATATTGGATTCTTGAAGAGGTAGAACAATGAACCTGGAATTAGGCATATAGCCTCACAGGAATCCCCACAAAAGTAGGAATCAAAATATCCTCCTAAGCCTACTACAGATGAGAAGGGAAAGCAAGTCATAAATGTTGAGAAAGTGGAGGAGCCCAAGATGAAACCTAGAAAGCCTATGACTATAGCATCCAAGCCTAAGTTAGGATGGGTGGAACAAATGAAGTAGATAGCTCAATCACCAGACAAACTTTATTTCTATCAGTGGAGAGATTATCAAAGGTACTTGTAAGAGCTTCAATAATTCCAAATTCAATTGATGCAAATATCTCAGGATAATGAACACTTTAAGAAATATGTTAGCTAATTGATTGTGGATTATTACAAGGAAATAATTCAAGCTTGTAAGGCAATTGGCAGAGTAAAGGTATTCCTCAAATGGCCCCTCCCTACAAGAAGATAGGTGAGTGTTACACAGTAATTTGTCACTGTCCTTACCATTCCCCCATCCCGCACAATGGAGGACCCATTCTGTGACCTGTGAACATTGTCATGCCTTGAAATCATCATCAATGCATCCCTCTGAACATGAGCTTCATTTGCCCTTGAGACATCTCCTTGCAAAATTCATAAAAAACATCCCTTTTGGCATTGGCGCGGGCAAGCAGTTCAGTACCCGCGCCAATGGGGAAATCAATGCAAAGAGGTCGCGCCACCTGGCGCTCTGTCATAGAGTCGTAGTCGCGCCACCCAATTTGGGAGTTGTTTTTTAAATATGGATGGCGGAAGTTGAGTTCTAACAAATTCACAAACCATCACCTATCTTGAGTTGGGAGGTTGGCTGCAGGAGTTCTATGGAGGGAAGTGGTTTTGCCACCTCCCATGGAACCTTCCTTGTTGATAGGGCCAATCCCATAATAATAGGGATCCCAACTCCTCCTTCCTCATCTATAAAAGCTTGCTCAAATCAATGGCAAGCTAGTCTTGAAGTGCCTAAGCTCTGAATCTCCATATTCCCAAGAGCCTCTGTGTTGTAAAGTACCCTCTCTTTCCCTTAAGGCTGACTCAAGTAAGGAGACCATTGTCACGAGACTCTGGAGAGGTTTTCCCTTTCCTTGGCGAGCTTTGCGAGACGTGGACGACTGGAGACCCGTTCGAAGGAGACCGCGACGCAAAAACCATCACCTATCTTGAGTTGGGAGGTTGGCTGTGGGAGTTCTATGGAGGGAAGTGGTTTTGCCACCTCCCATGGAACCTTCCTTGGTGATAGGGCCAATCCCATAATAATAGGGATCCCAACTCCTCCTTCCCCATCTATAAAAGCTTGCTCAAATCAATGGCAAGCTAGTCTTGAAGTGCCTAAGCTCTGAATCTCCATATTCCCAAGAGCCTTTGTGTTGTAAAGCACCCTCTCTTCCCCTTAGGGCTGACTCAAGTAAGGAGACCATTGTCACGAGACTCCGGAGAGGTTTTCCCTTTCCTTGGCGAGCTTTGCGAGACGTGGACTACTGGAAACCCGTCCGAAGGAGACCGCGACGTCAGAACTTGGTTGTAATCTTTCTTCGCTGGTTATTTAATAGATGATTATGATTATGGTTCCACTCCGTTTTCCATCATGTTAATGCAAGTAATGTCCTTTCTGACTGATGTTTAGTTACATATGCTGGTTTCTATGCTTGTATCTGTTCGTTTCTTCCATGTGCAGGTGTTCATCCGCGGAGATCGTGGAAGGATTGTGATCTGCCAAGGCTGAGGAACGGGGACGCTTCTTCTTCAGATCCTAGCGTTGGAATCCAGGTAGGCTCCTATCTCCAGCCCTTTGATTCGTAATTAGGAACCTGCGTCATGACATTGTTTGTTTGTTGCTAGACCCCTGCTGGGCTAGTAGGGATCGCCTCTGTCCGCAGAGGGGATTTACCTCCTCAACAAATTGGAGACTCCGCTGGGGATCCAGCTTGTTGTTTGATTTGTAAACTATAGACGGAGTCTGAAGTACAGCCAGATAGCCTTCGAAATGCTTCTGCCTTGAATTAGCGGAGTAGATCAACGCTACTTCAGTCAATCTCCGGTTTGGTTTACGGACTGAACGACTTGGAGTCTTTGTCTTGCCTTGCCGTTTGTATCTTGCTTTTCCTTGCTTGATGAACCTTCTGGGTTGGGTTTTTGTGTGTTTTTGCTTCTTGGATTGCTTAGCTTGCATTGGTCTGTTTCTGGAGTAGCTTATTTTTAATTTTTGCTGAGAAACTCGACTGGCGCGGTTTTTAACCCGACAGTCGCGCCACTTGGCACATGTTGCCTTTGTACAACCCGCGCCAATCGCCTTCTGGCGCCAGTTTCACTCTTACAGTCGCGCCACCCCTGTAAGTTTTTTGAGTTTTCTCATTTTTGAGCTCTCTGAAGTTGATCAGTGTTTTTCTTCTTGATTTTTCGACTGCCTGAGTGTGTTGGAGTCTTGTTTGGCTGGGAATTCACCTCTGTCCTTTGGTTGTTTGCTTTTATCTACCGATTTCACGTTTTAAGCCCTAGGTCATCTAGTGGCTTGGTGTATCGAGCCCTCCTTGGGAGTTTTGGTGTTTGGATTGTTCTGTCAACTATCTGATTGATTCTCCACATTCTCTGAGTAGTTGTTCATTGTTTTATTGCGATTTTTGGGTGATTGTTCATTTCTTCATTCGAAACTCGTTTGGTCTTGCTTTGGACCTGGATCACACGGTCCATTGGAAGCTTTTGAGTCTTCTCTTCGCTTTGAGAGACTTTGGTCGATTTGGGGATCTGATTGCTTGTGTTGTTGAGTGAAATGTGTTTGTTTCGCTCTCTTGAATATCATTTCTCAAGTTGCTCCATTTGTTTTCAAGTTTGATTAGTGCATATTAGCCATTAAACATTGAAAATTAAAAAAAAAATCTCTTATGCTTTTGTTAATTAGTGCAAGTTGTGATCTTTTCCATATCACTAGTGATTAGTGTTCTGAATGAAAAGTTGTCAATTGCATTAGTTGCATTATAGAGCTCATTGTTTGGTTTCCGTTCGTTTCGTTTGTGTAAAAGCTCTCAACTCTTCTCTAATTAGTTTTCATCGAACGAAATGTTGCACTGTGGCATATAGCTTTGCATTTAGGAGACACTACATACGATAGGGCCTGGAAATTGAACCTTAATTGAAGATCAACTGTAAAATTTATTCAATTAACCTAAGGCAGCATTGGAACTTAACGAAACATATTTAGAAGGTACGGGCTAGAGACGTGTTAGAGCGTCCGATACCTAGCAGCTGTCGTTCTACTGTTGGCTTTAGACAGGACACTAGTACGGACATTGTCCCCGTGCGTCGCGTATATAGGGAGACCTTTATGGGTTTTCAATCCTTTATCCCACGGGAGGCAGAGTCTCTTTATGCCGGTGATACCCAGGAACACGACGATGGGGAGACTACTGCTGTACGGAAAGTCATGGATGATTGTTCATTTTGAGCAAGGTGTATATTGCAGTTCACGGATATTTGGTACACCCTTTGTGACTAGTTTTTCCTGAGCAGTCATTTGGTCTTTTCTGACTCCCTAAACTTGAAAAGACCGTCGAGCGCTTGTCCTTTCACGCTTGTGTCAACTCTGAAAGAGATAGAGTCATCTTTTTATCGTTTCTCGACTCTTGAAACATGAAACGGTAGAATTTCTTACTTTCCAATGTGGTAAAAATTAATCGCCCACGATTTCACACCTATTTAGACGTTGCTTGTTGACCGTTTGAGCGTGTGTCTTAACTCATTTTCAGCCCGTGTGTGTGTGTGCCCTTTTCTTTTAGTCTTTTGCCACAGTGGCGGAACCATCGGTTTCGTCTACTGGTAGTCCTTACACGGACGATTCTTCAGAAGCTTCTCAGCCTTCTGTTGAACCACAGCAGCCTGTTGTTTCCGAGTTTCCTGACGGGGGACCGGTTCTCGCCGAGCAACCCTTTGGAGGACCAGTTGAGTTCAATTGGCCCTTTTCGGACCTTGTGTCTGAATTGAGATTAGGAGCTGATTTCCTTTCTCTTACATCGGGTTCACCGTTTGTTGCTGCTGTTTTTCCTCCTAGTTCTCGCCGTCTTCGTGTTCGCAGCGGGGATCAGCAGGTAGGTCGGTGAGGAAAGTACGGGCTACGATGGCGGCTGCTGAGCGCATCCCTCGTGGGTGTTTGAGAGGCAGTTCGACGCTACATCGTCGACGATCCATCTTACGAGGATACGGATCTGCGGTCGGATCATTTCGATTCTTTGCCTCGCCAAGGATATCATCTCTAGCGTCGAGACGGTACATGCTACCGAGGTGTCATCGCGAGGGCTTTGTCCTTACGTTGCGTTCGACGCGTTTGTGTGGTGCCTCTTCGTAGTTGTCTCGACATGCGCTGCTAGGGGCGGGCCGTCCGGGGCATTTTACCCTGGCTACTGTCCACACGAGCCATATATAGGAGGAGTATCGGTTGTTTTTACAGCAGCCGAACGCCGGAGCTGGACAAGTTCCCCAAGATCCTTATCGATCCTTCTTTTCGCACTATGCACAGGATGGCACTCCCGTGTATGCATTCCCAGGTCAGTTCGACGAGCACGGGGAGGTTTTGTGCCTTCCTGCTCCTGAGGCTTATCTGTATGCTCAAGGTTTACCATACAACCAGGCTTACAACTCGTAGGGACAACCCTTCCAGGGCCAACCTGCGGGCCAACCTGGCTATTTGTATGACCCACAGGGACAGCCCATCCAAGGCTACCCTGCGGGCCAGCAAGGGCCATTATACAATCCGCAAGGACCATATTATAGCCCTGCTGGTCAACCTACTCAACCTCAGCTAGGGTATCAACCGGGACAGGCCTATGGTCCTGGGGGGCAAATTCAGCTGTCCTTACCCATGCAACTGCAATATCCTACTGTTTCTAACGTTGCATATCAGCCAGGACCACCCTATGGTTCTGCTTCAGGTCAAACTGGTTTCCAGCAAGCACCTGGTCCTGTTCCTCCACCAGGGCAACCGGCTCATCCGGTACAGCCCGGTGTTCCGCCTCCAGGCCAGCCGACCCATTCGGCACAACCTGGGGCTCACTTACAACCGGGTCAGCCTGCGCAACCACAACTGCCCCACTGGTCACCCCAACTGGTCATTAGGGCAGTAACCCCTCCTCGGGTCCTTTGTTCATTCGAGCGACCCTCTCATTCGTTCACTGCTCCAGTCTACTTCCAGACAATGCGCGTAAATCTTGTTTGCGCCCTACCTGCCGAGGAGCTCGCGGTGTTCCACTTATCGGCCAGCCTACCTCATCCTCGGGGTGGTTATTATCACGTAGTCGATCTCCAACGAACTATAACCACTACGGAAGCTCTCGGTATCATCCTCCTCCTAGGTTCTACCTACGCTCGGTAGCAAAATCCAAACGGCCTTGTACTGAAATGTACACATAGGGGGGCCCGAACCCTGGTTATCAAGCCCCACACAATGGTTACCAGCAACCAAATCAGTCTGGTTATACGAACCATGCCCCCTACGGTCGGAATCCTCAGGGACAGAACCCATGGGGGCAGGGATATTCACAACCATCGTGGAACGCAGGTACCGGACCTTATCCTGGGACTGGCATGGTAGTTAACCCCCCATTGCCGTTCCTGGCTACCTTGGATCTACCGGACGTTTCGAAGTTGACCAATGATCCGATTTCTCATAATCCATATTGGCCCCCGGTTCCAACCAAGATACCAGGTGACTGTCCCAAGTTTGAGGGCAAAGCTGGAGAAGACCCCCAGGCGCATGTGATGACGTATCACCTCTGGTGTTCGTCTAACTCTTGGACCGACGATTCAATTCGTCTACGTCTTTTCCAGCGTACTTTAACGGGAGCTGCTGCTAAGTGGTACATAGAGCTATCCCGTGGTATTTTTCAGGATTTCAACTCGTTAGCTATGGCTTTCCTCACGCATTTCCAGTTACCGGTCCGGTATGAGGCCGGGACGCACCTCCTGTCTTCCCTGAAGCAGGACTCAGCCACTCACATCTCGGATCACATCCATGAGTGGCGGCGTCGTCGTCGACTGATCAAGTTTCACATACCTGATCATATTTTGACTCACTGGTTCACCACCTCCTTTGTCAATAAAATCGCTCAGGATATCGCGATGGGAGCGTGTGTGATGGAGGAACAAGCTATCGCGCATGCCCAGTACCTGGATCTTGTTTATTCGCAAACTAGCACGCTTTATGACATCCTGCCTGATGCTCCACGGCCCGGAGCCACAAAGGCCCTGCCTACCCCTACGGTGGATGGTGTCATTGGTTCCGTTTCTCAAAATTCGAAGAAGTCTTCGAATAGGAAGTAGAAGGCTAATTCTTCCAACAATACCTCTGCTCATTCCCCCTCATCCGATTCTGGTAAAACCGCGGAGGTGAATGCCGTCCAGGCCAATCCTACGGACAAATCCTCCAAAGGGAAGAAAAAGGGCAAAGGCAAATCAAAATCTGATGCCCCGAAACCGGAATCTAAATCTCGAACTGAGGATGGCTCCCAACGTAAGCCGAAATTCCCTTGCCTCATCTGTGAAGGTGACCATTACACTAAGGATTGTCCACGACGATCCGAAATTAGTCAACTTCTTAAAGGCTCAAAAGGAACTCCGACTGTTTTAAAAGAGCCATTTCCATCTCAGCAGACCCAGCTGGTCGAACAGGGCTCATCATCTGCACCGTTTGGGTCTCAGGTTTTCATGATGAAGACTAATGCACCTATCACTATCGCTACGAGATCGAAGGATTACAATAGTCAGCAGCAGGCACCCGGGAAGGCAGTTGCGGAAGGGCCGCCTCCCCCACCTGTTTCTGCTCCATTGGAAATCGAGAAGCCGACTCTCGAACCCGTTGTGAAGCCACCTTCCAAGGGTGTTCTTCGGAGATCCTCTTACAATCCAAATGCTCGTGCCGCTCAACATTACAGTATCGTTGAGGATCTGGCACAGGCGCCATGTGCCATGTCTGCACTTGAGGTTCTTCAAAGTTGTCCTTCATAATGGAAGGCTTTACTATCTGCCATCGGTGGTATCGATCCTGCCGACTCGAGCCTTCTCACCTTTGATCTGGAAAATTTTACTCCCTGGCTTCCACATCAAATCGCTTTGGTCATTCAAGTCGGGATTAACGGTCTCAACATTCATAGGGCCGTCGTAGATGAGGGTGCATCTACTTGTGTTATGTCCTCCGCCTGATGGAAGGCCATTGGCTCTCTAGCCTTGTCGTCATCTCCCAATGCCCTTGAGGCATTTGATGGTCGGGAGTCTAAACCCCTGGGAGTTCTTGAGAGTCTTGCGATCACATTACAGGGAAAAACTGTCAACGTGGAAGTAGAAGTGGTTGACGCGAAACTCAACTACAATATACTTCTTGGCCGTAGCTAGACCCATGCCATGTTCTGTGTGCCGTCTACTGTCTTTCGATTCATTAAGTTCCCCCATGAGGGCAAGATTGTCACAGTAGATCAGTTGTCATTTTTCACCTCTAGCTCTGAGAACAACGTGCCATACATGGATCAAATTCCGAATCCCCCAGACAGCATAGGACTTGGTCTTTTCAAAGACCCTGTTCTCATGGGTATATTCCCCGCACCGCCACCGAATACCGCTCAAGTCAACATGTTGTCCAGGACTGATGACCCCTGGCTTATTCCTTCACCTGAGCAGGTATATGAGTTTGGAGAATCCATGCCTTTAACGCCAGTAGAGATCAGCTACTGTGAGATTGTTGACGCATCGGATCCTCCACCTCCTCAGCATGCTCCGATGAGCATGGCTCTTGACGTCTACTCACAATCCCCCTGGCTTGGTCAGGCTGATTCGCCTGATCCTCTTAGAGAGACTTTTCCTTCAGATGAGGCTATCATTGAGACTATGTCTTTGGAGGAGCTGCCTTGGGGCGATGGACATCATCGCCCCTCGTTTATGCCCAGCTTGGGGGCAATGACTGATTGTCTGGAGCGATATGCTACTCAGGTTCCTTCCCCTCCTCTTCAAACACCGATCTTAATGCACGAGGTCTTTTCGGAGGGTAATCTGAGTAACATTACTCAAATGGTTCCAATCGACATCTCCGTTAAACCGGGGATTTAGGAAAACATTCATGTGGGTGTGACTTGTTCTCCCGAGGAGATTCAAGTCTATACTAAGCTTTTCAAAGAATTCAGAGATGTTTTCGCATGGTCTTACGAGGAAATGCCGGGAATTGATCCGAGTATTGTCGTGCACGAGATTCCTACCCAGGTGCGAAACCCGTGCGCCAACGCTTACGTCCCATGCATCCTCGGAAAGCCGCCGCCATCAAGGCAGAAGTTGAAAAACTTCTGAACGCGGGTTTTATTTATCCTATCCCCCTTACAGAATGGGTGTCCAATATCGTCCCTGTTGATAAAAAGCAGGGTACAATTCGAGTCCGTGTCGATTATCGCGATATCAATCGCGCCTGTCCTAAGGATAATTATCCCACTCCGTTCATCGATCAGATCATCAACGAATGTGCTGGGAGTGAGATCTACTCCTTAATGGACGGTTTCTCAGGCTATAACCAAATCAATATTGCACCTGAGGATCAACATAAGACCACATTCATCTGTCCGTGGGGCACTTTCGCGTACAAAAAACTCTCGTTCGGCTTAAAAAACGCTGGTGCCACGTTTCAGCGTGCGATGTCCTACGCTTTTCACGATATTCGCCATATTGTCCAGCCTTATCTGGACGACTTGCCAGCCCATTCGGGTAAGCGAGAGGACCATCCTGAGCATCTCCGCCAGATATTTCTTCGTTGCAGACGCTACAATATCAGGCTCAACCCTCATAAGTGCGTTTTCTACGTTGATTCTGGCCGTCTTTTAGGCTTTATAGTCTCGAAAGACGGAATTCGCCTTGACCCTCTCAAGGTTGAGGCCATTGTAAATCTCCCGTCACCCTCCTCCCTGTATCAGTTGCAGAGTCTACAAGGGAAAGCCAATTTTCTTAGGCGCTTTATCCCGAATTATGCCGAGGTGGCCAAAGGATTCACTCGTTTGTTAAAGCAGAATGTTCCCTTTCACTGGGACGAAATTGCTCAGGAATCCTTTGAGAAGCTGAAGACATTGCTAGTCAATGCTCCGTTGCTTCGTCCTCCAGACTACCACCGCGACTTTACTTTGTATCTAGCCGCCGCATTAAGCACCATTGCCATGGTCTTGGTGCAGGATGACGAGAACGGTGACGAACATGTCGTTTATTACCTATCTCGGAACCTTCTCGACCCGGAAACGCGTTATGCACATGTCGAGAAGTTGGCCTTAGCAGCAGTACATGCCGTACAACGCTTTCGCCATTACATCCTTTTGCGCACGATAACAGTAGTTTCAGACTGCAACCCTATGACGTATATTCTTTCTAGACAATTACTAGGCGGAAAGTACTCCAAATGGATCGTCATCCTGCAGGAGTTTGACTTGGAGTTCACCACTGCCAAGTCAACTAAATCATTGGTCTTCGCGGATTTGATATGCTCTCTCCCTACAGACTCTATTCCTTCACACTCAGAAGATCATATACCGGACGAAACGCTGTTTCTTATCGATACTCGCGATCCTTGGTATGGTGACATTATAGTGTATCTTCAGACCGCGACATTTCGGTCTGAGTTGGATAAAACTGCCCGTCGTCGGATTCGGCACCAGTCCCAACCCTACTGTATCGTAGGAGATACCTTATATCGTATTGGAGTAGATTCGGTGCTCCGACGATGCCTTACCTTGGAAGAGGCTGAGAAAGTATTGGATGACTGCCACAGTGGCGCCTGTGGCGGACACATGTCCGGGTATGCTACTGCCCAGAAGATTCTGCGGGCAGGTTATTTCTGGCCTTCCATATTCAAGGATTGTATCACTGCAGTCCGTAAATGCCATCCGTGCCAGATTTTTTAGCGCAAGATGCGCACGCCGCCATTGCCTTTGCATCCCGTTATTACCGCCGGCCCTTTCACAAAATGGGGCGTGGATTTTATGACGTGTAACCCTCACTCGGCCGGGGGGCATGCGTATATCATTGTCGCCGTCGACTACTTCACTAAGTGGGCCGAGGCGATGCCTACACTAGCTGCTGACGGAAGAACGGCTGCTTCATTTATATTCAACCACGTTATTGCACGATTCGAGGTTCCTCAAGCCATCGTCACTGATCATGGTACTCATTTCCGTGATTACATGATGACGGAGCTGACTTCAGCGTTGGGCTTGCGTCACGACGGCTCAACACCATACTACCCTCAAGCGAATGGTCAGGTTGAAGCGGTGAACAAGGTCTTGGTCACCATGCTTCAGCGAACAGTTGGGATTCATAAATCCAGTTGGCATCTCCAACTGTTCTCAGCTCTCTGGGCATACCGAACATCTGCCAAGAGTGCAACCGGGTTCACACCTTTTCAATTGGTGTATGGCCTAGAAGCTACTCTGCCGGTTGAATGCGAAATCCCTTCGCTTAAATTAGCTGTGGAGCTCTTACCGGATACTTCCCCTGAGGAAGAGCGTCTTCTGTATCTCGAACGATTGGATGAAACTCGTCGACTGGCTGCTTTGATCATCGAAGCACAAAAGAAGAGGGTCAAAACTCATTTTGATCAAACTGTTTCTCCTCGTTCTTTCATTGAAGGAGACCTCGTTCTCTTGTACGATCAGGCACATGATAAGCTTGGAGCTGGTAAACTCCAGCCTATGTGGCACGGTCCCTATATAGTAAAACGTGTTTTGAAAAATGGGGCCTACGAGCTTATAGATTACGAAGGAGTTCCGCTGGCGCAGCCCAGAAATGGGCTGTACCTTAAAAAGTACTACGCCTGAAGTAATTTCTTGGTGTGGTGTGTGTACATAGGTGTGTGATTGTCATTTGTGTGCATAGTGTGGTGTGCTTTGTAAACATCTTTCTGTTGATCGGGTCTTCCTGGTTGTGCAGATGTCTATTCATCCATTTGTTGGTTTCGCGGATGGTGCCTCCCGCAGTACCAAGAATCTGTCTTCCACAGCCTGGGTAATCTACGATCCTGCTAGTGAGTTGATTGACCTGCAAGGTGTGTGTTTAGGACGTACCACGAACAATATCGTGGAATATAGTGCCGTGTTGGAATTATTAACCGAGGCAGTAAACCTTGGTATCCGTGAATTGCTCGTGTACCTAGATTCACAACTTGTAGTGTTACAACTGAACAGACACTATTCGGTAAGAAACCCGTCCATTTTACGTCTGTATTTGCGTATTCGATTACTGGAAAGGAATTTTGACTACATTACATATCATCATATACCCAGGCATTTGAATACATTAACAGATGCAGTAGCAAATTTGGTATTAGACAGACATTTGCGCAATTTATAAATCATCATCACATGTAAAGAAAGACTCATCCAGAAATAGATATGTATATATATAGGTATCGAAATGTTTACATAGAGTGTGTCACATAAAATTCAAAAAATATACATAATCGTCTTAATACATCCTGAGACACTAGGTCTCTCAAAAAATAGGTGTGGCATAAATCCTAAGGACTAATCCACATGGTGCTCATGGTAGCACGTCACTGCACGCACTAGGCGCCTCAGGATTCGGTGGATCCGATTCGGAACTCCCACCGTGTGGCGCTGGTATGCCATCGGTACGTCTGATAGCCGGGCATAGTCTGGGATCCCATGGGCAATCCCCTCGAGGTTCTGGATCATTTCCTCTCCTCCGGTACCTTCCCCCTGGATCTCAGGGGCGAGTTGTGTCCTCCGGGAGATTGGAGACATCCCGGCTGGTCTCTCAGGTCCTACATCTGCATGCATATATAATTGTGTTAAGACGAATGTGTATTAACAAAAAAAAACATATAAACATAAAATAAAAAATATGAGGTCTTACCCAGCTCCTCGTCCCAGTCATCTCCTTCTGGTAGTGGGAGATCTGGGTCCCCAGTAAAGTCAGTTCCCGGATAGGGCCAATCTTCCACGACGATCAGCTGGCGCCGTAACCACCTAAAGAACTCTGGCCTCTATTACATCTGTTGGCCACCTCCAGATCTGGGCATCAGTGCTGCCCAGCGAACCATTCGTGGCTCTCGTGGTATCGGACTCGCCACTGCGGCCCCTTGGCCCTGGAAGATTGGTATGCGTTCCAGAATGAACGATACCAAGATGGAACCATACCCGAACTGTTTCAGTTTCCCCTGTTTGCACTTTGTGAGCTGTCTTTTCATATTTATGGTTACTGCTTCTGCCCAGTTGAACAGTAGGGGACCCATGCATTCTGAGGCCAACAGGAGTTGGGTCTTCGTGGCCTCGTGCGGAGCCTGCGATCCAGCAGCCCGCGTAATGGTGTGGAGAACTACTCTCAGTGCTAGATCAGGGATGGTGGAGATATCCACCTTCTTGCTTCCTGATCCTGTTTGTGCCCCTCGGCACACCCGTGCCATTACTTGTTCCATCTTTTCCGCGGATGGTCTGCTTCCAGTTAGCACAGGGATTGGACCTCTGCGGGACAATCCGGTAATGAAATAAACATCAGTGACCTCCAATTCTAACACCTGGTCTCGTAGCCTGAACACTTGTTCATTTTCATCCCAGATGCTGATTAGATATTGGAGGAGCTCGGGCTGAGCTCGTAAACATGGCGTGAGGAAGAACTTTTTCAATCCACAGTCTCTAAGAGCGTTCATGCAATCCTGGCTTTGCATGGCCTGTTCATCCTCATCTTCGTGCTCTCGTTCCTTCCATTCGATTACCATTTTGAGTGGTTATCTGCATTCATGCGGTCAAAAACCCCTGATTAGATCTTTGGTGAGCTTCAAAATTCAAGAAATTCGATTTAAATACTGGAATTTTAGGCGGAAATTAGGTTCGGCCGCTGGCGCGAGCCCTTTATTAAAATGAGCTCATTGGCGCGGGTTCGTGCCCGATACCCGCGCCAATGGGCCCGGCCCTAAAATTTTAAAAGTGGCCACACAAAGTTGATTTTTAAGGGAAAATCATTAAAAAATGTATGGAAATGAAGAGCAAAGGAGCGCCTCTTACCTGTGACAGACGAGAAGCTGAATGGTTGCCTGGATTGGTCGCAATCGTCGACGAAAGTTTCTGCTCCAAATGGACCACTGTTGTTTTCTACCAAGGTAAATAGTAAAAGTAATTTTATTTTTACCAATTTGACATATTTATAACTTTTTCGACGTTAAATGAGTTTTAAAAGTTATTTTTATCAAATATTTGCATATGCTATGTCGAAAATGGATTTTACGCTTGCTTGGTATGTACAGCAGCAGGTTTTTGCGACTTAAACGATGGAAACGAGTTGTATTTTATACTTTTTCGGACTCGGTAAATACATGAAAAAGTCACTGTGGAGTCATCTTTCAGCTCTTTTCTGACTCTCTAAATATGAAAAGATTGCCGAGGCCCTTGTCGTTTCGATCTCGTTAAAATGGACACGAATCGACATCCACCCAGTATAAGTTTAACCCTTTTTCGGGCTGGGATGGATTGATTACGAAAAGGAATACCCTAGCCTATCGCGACTAGGAGGTTTTCCCGGATATTGTTTTCTACCTTTTCGGATCTGGGGAACTATTTACGAAAAGGGACCTGTGGAGTTTTCTTTTCCGCTGTCTTTTCAAACTCTCTAAACATGAAAAGACGCTGAGTTCTTCCTTTGTCAGACTCGTTAAACCCTAATGACATTGGATCTAGTCGAAATGACGTTATCCGAGTTTCTCCTTCCTAGGACTCGTTAAATGCACTAGGATGGATTCGTCCGAAGGACGGATTTATATGACAAGCATATGGTATCCTCTTCAAGCTTGTGTAAAAATAAAGAGGTACTCACCGAAATGGTGGGGGAAAAAATGGAACCATCGTCGTTGTCGTCGGCAGTATGTCGCTCTTGAACATGGCACTTGTCTGCATTCGTGTCGGGTTGGGGACATCTCATCTCGTTGCTTCACTTTGCCTCCATGGGTTTAGGTAATCTCTTTTGACCTCTCATCTGTTCACTGCCTCGTCACCATGACCTTTGATCCGTTGATGTCAAATACTGCCAAGTCCATTGTCGTACCGTTCATATGTTCAAGAGAAGTTGGCCTCTGCAAATATCAACCTCCCTCTGTTTCTCATATGGTTCTGATTCACAACAAAACATTATGTTCCTCTGTCTCGTGTCGATGATGTGGGAATCATTATGGCCCACCTTCGATCAAGGTCACTTCCTGTCGACTTCAACTCATTATCCAGGAAGTTGGTCTAGAGACTCCTTATGGTACCTTGGAGCCTGCATGCCTCAATGGCAGGTTCGTCGCATTCGACGAGGGGTTTACATCATTGGCCTCCGATCGAGTGATTCTGCGGGTGTTCGACGTCAGCTCATTTATTCGCACGCCGTAGATTGTACCTGTAGTACCTTGAGGACCATTGTCATTATTGGTGGTTTCTCTCGCGTCGGTTAACAACTTTCATCATTGGCTGGTAATCCGACGATGTTCTTGCATGTTCGACTTCAGCTCACATATTCACATGCTCGAACTGGTACTTTGTTGGGTCGAGATGGAGCGCAAGACCCTGGATTGTGTCACATTGTAATCAGTACACGATTGTGGATTAATGCTCGTTATGTACATGACTCATTGATTGGATGGCTGCGACCATACCTGAGTCTATTTGTTTGATCTTAGTTGGATGGCTGCGCCCATACCCTGGATCCGGATTATAGCATACTCTGTTTTGGATGGCTGCGTCCATACCACTTACACATCATGTACTTGAGATATCAGTTGTATCTTTCTACGCAGGTTTTCCGACGGCGGGCTTTCGGTTGGACATGTTCTCGTAAAGCATTTCACCCCTCTCCCTCTCGGGCCTCATACTTTAGGGGGCATCTGTTACACAGTAATTTGTCACCGTCCTTACCATTCCCCATCCCGCACAATGGAAAACCCATTCTGTGACCTGTGAACATTTTCATGCCTTGAAATCATCATCAATGCATCCCTCTGAACATGAGCTTCATTTGCCCTTGAGACATCTCCTTGCAAAAGTCATGAAAAACAGCCCTTTTGGCACTGGCGCGGGCAAGCGGTTCAGTACTCGCGCCAATGGAGAAATTAATGCAAAGGGGTCGCGCCACTTTGCGCTCTGTCATAGAGCCGTAGTCGCGCCACCCAATTTGGGAGTTGTTTTTTAAATAAGGATGGCGGGAGTTGAGTTCTAACAAATTCACAAACCATCACCTATCTTGAGTTGGGAGGTTGGCTGCGGGAGTTCTATGGAGGGAAGCAGTTTTGCCACCTCCCATGGAACCTTCCTTGTTGATAGGGCCAATCCCATAATAATAGGGATCCCAACTCCTCCCTCCCCATCTATAAAAGCTTGCTCAAATCAATGGCAAGCTAGTCTGGAAGTGCCTAAGCTCTGAATTTCCATATTCCCAAGAGCCTTTGTGTTGTAAAGCACCCTCTCTTTCCCTTAAGGCTGACTCAAGTAAGGAGACCATTGTCACGAGACTCTGGAGAGGTTTTCCCTTTCCTCAGCAAGCTTTGCGAGACGTGGACGACTGGAAACCCGTCCGAAGGAGACCGCGACGTCAGAACTTGGTTGTAATCTCTCTTCGCTGGTTATTTAATAGATGATTATGATTATGGTTCCACTCCGTTTTCCATCATGTTAATGCAAGTAATGTCCTTTCTGACTGATGTTTAGTTACGTATGCTGGTTTCTATGCTTGTATCTGTTCGTTTCTTCTATGTGCAGGTGTTCATCCACGGAGATCGTGGAGGGATTGTGATCTGCCAAGCTTAAGGAACGGGGACGCTTCTTCTTGAGATCCTAGCGTTGGAACCCAGGTAGGCTCTTATCTCCGGCCTTTTCATTCGTAATTAGGAACCTGCGTCATGACATTGTTTGTTTGTTGCTAGACCCCTGCTGGGCTAGTAGGGATCGCCTCTGTCCGCAGAGGGGATTTACCTCCTCAACAGTAGCCAAATCAACCGATGCGCCCTAATTATCAGGCTCAGCAGGGCCCCACCTATCAGCATCCCACTCAGCCTCAAGGCGGCTACTATTATCATGGTAAATACCCACTGAATTATAGCCAGCCCCAAGGTTCTAACTATTACTCTCAATAACCCAGCTACACCTATACTCAGTAGCCAAATCCGAATACTACTCAAACGGGGCCGACATATAATCAGGGCCCATACTCTGGTTATCAAGCCCCGCACACTGGTTACCAGCAACCAAATCAGACTGGTTATACGCCCTATACTCCCTACGATCAGAATATGTCAGGATAGAACCCATGGGGGCAGGGATATTCTCAACCAGCGTGGAGTACAGGTACATGTCCTTATCGAGGGCCTGGCATGTCGTTCAATCTGCAATTTCCGTTCTTGGCTACCTTGGAATTATCGAACGTTTATAAATTAACCACTGATCCGATTCTTCACAATCCTTATTGGTCTCCGGTTCCAACAAAGGTACCCGGCGATTGCCCAAATTTTGAGGGTAAAGCTGGAGAGGACCCCCAAGCTCATGTAATGACTTATCATCTTTGGTGTTCGTCCAACTCTTGGGTCGATGATTCAATTCGTCTTCATATTTTCCAGTGCACTCTTACTGGTGCTGCCGCTAAGTGGTATATTGAATTACCCCATGGCATCTTTCAAGATTTCAATACTTTAGCCATGGCTTTTCTGACTCACTTCCAGTTACTAGTCCGTTATGAGGCTGGGATGCATCTCCTGACTTCCTTGAAGTAGGATAAAGCCACCCACATATCTGATCACATTCATGAGTGGTGACGTCGTCGTAGACTGATCAAGTTTGATATACCTGATCAACTACTAACTCATTGGTTCACCACGTCCTTCGTTAACAAAATCGCTCAAGATATTGCTATGGGGGCATGCGTGATTGAAGAACAAGCCATAGCACATGCCTAGTATCTTGATCTGGTATACTCTCAATCCGGCACGCTTTATGATATTTTGACTGATTCTCCACGCCCAGGAACCTCTAAAGCCCCACCTACCCCAACGGTGGATGGTGTTATTGGTTCCGTGTCTCAAAATTCTCGAAAATCAAATGGGAAGCAGAAGTCCAATTCTTCCAACAATACTCCTGCTCTTCCTGCCCCTTCTGATTCTGGAAAAACTGTGGAGGTCAACTCCTTTCAGGCTAATCCTATGGAAAAACCCTCCAAAGGAAAGAAGAAGGGCAAAGGAAAATCAAAGTCCGATGCTCCAAAGCCAGAACCCTCTAAACCTCATGCTGATGACAGTACCCAACGTAAACCGAAGTATCCCTGCCTTATTTGTGAAGGAGATCATTATACTAAAGATTTTCCACGATGATCTGAAATTAGTCAACTTATCAAAGGCTCCAAAGGGACTATGACAATTCTTAAAGAACCGTTCCCATCTCAGCAAACTCAGATGGTTGAGCAACCCTCACCATCTGCACCATTTGGGTCCCATGTCTTTATGATGAATGGTGCTGCACCTATCTCCATTGCTACGCGTTCGAAGGATTATACTGGATCGCGCCAAGTAGCTAGAAAGGAAGTTGTGGATGGCCCACCTCCCCCACCTGTCTCCGGTCCTTTGGAAATCGAGAAGCCTACTGCTGAACCTATTGTGAAGCCACCTTCTAAAGGTGTTCTGTGAAGATCTTCCTACAACCCAAATGCCCGTGCCGCTCAACACTATAGTATTGTTGAGAATTTAGCACAGGCGCCTTCTACTATGTCTGCTTTGGAATTTCTTCAAAGTTGCCCGTCACAACCGAAAGCTCTTTTGTCTGCAATCGGTGGAATTGATCCCACTGATTCTAATCTTCTCACCTTCGACTTAGAGAATTTTACCCCCCGAATTCCACATCAAATCGCTCTTGTTATTCAAGTCAGGATTAATGGTCTTAACATCCATAGGGCCATTGTGGACGAAGGTGCTTCTACTTGTGTCATGTCGTCCGCCTGCTGGAAGGCCATTGGCTCTCCAGCTCTTTCGTCGTCTCCCAATGCCTTAGAGGCATTCGATGGTCGGGAATCGAAACCCCTAGGTGTTCTCGAGAGTTTTTCGATTACCTTAAAGGGGAAGACAGTCAACGTAGAAGTAGAAGTGGTTGACGCCAAGCTTAACTACAACCTGCTTCTCAACCACAGTTGGAATCATGCTATGTTATGCGTGCCATCCACCCTCTTTCGACTTCTTAAATTTCCTCATGAGGGAAAAATCATTACTGTGGATCAGTTGTCTTTCTTCACCTCCACCTCTGAGAACAACGTTCCTTACGTGGATCAGATCCCAAATCCCCCTAACAGTGTAGGACCCGGTCTTTTTAAGGACCCCATCCTCATGGGTATTTTTCCCACACCGCCACCACACACCACTCAAGTTAATATGATCTCTAGGTATGACGACCCATGGATCATCCCTTCGCCTGAGTAGGTGAATGATTTTGGAGAATTGATGCCCTTAACTCCAGTAGAAATTAATTACTGCGAAATTGTCGCTGCATCCGATCCTCCTCCTCCTCAACATGCTCCTTCCAGCATGGCTTTAGATATCTATTCTCAATCCCCTTGGCTCGGTGAGGCTGACTCGCCTGATCCTCTTAAAGAGACGTTCCCTTCTGACAAAGCCATTGTTGAAACAATGTCTCTTGAGGAGCCGCCTTGGAGCGATGGACATCATCGTTCCTCCTTTATGCCCAGCTTGGGGGCAATGTCAGATTGTCTAGAGAGTTTTGCATCTCAGGTTCCCACTTCACCTCTCCAGACACCCATCTTGACACATGAGGTCCTTTCAGAGGGAAACCTGAGCAACATTACTCAAACCATTCCAATCGACATCTCCGTTAAACTGGGGATAGTTGAAAACATACATGTGGGAGTAACTTGTTCCCCTGATGAGATACGAGTTTATACTATTCTTTTCCGAGAATTCAGAGACGTGTTCGCTTGGTCCTATGAGGAAATGTCTGGGATCGATCCCAGCATAGTAGTGCACAAGATTCCTACCTATCCCAGTGCGAAACCCATGCGCCAACGCTTGCGCCCAGTGCATCCTCGCAAAGCCGCTGCCATTAAAGCAGAAGTTGAAAAACTTCTGAACACAGGCTTCATTTACCCGATTCCCCTCACAGAATGGGTCTCAAATATTGTCCCTGTAGATAATAAGCAAGGTACTATAAGAGTCTGTGTTGATTACCGTGATATTAATCGTGCCTGTCCTAAGGACAACTAACCCACTCCTTTCATAGATCAAATCATCGACGAATGTGCTAAGAGTGAGATTTATTCCTTAATGGACAGCTTTTCCGGGTATAATCAGATCAATATTCTACCTGCCGATCAACACAAGACTGCATTCATCTGTCCGTGGGGTACCTTTGCTTACAAAAAGCTCTTGTTCGGCTTGAAGAACACTGGAGCTACTTTCCAGCGTGCTATGTCTTACACGTTCCATGACATACGCCATATAGTTCAGCCTTATCTGGATGATTTGCCAGCTCACTCAACTCGGTGAGAGGACCATCCAGAACACCTCCGCTAGATTTTCCTTCACTGTAGATGCTATAATATCCAGCTCAACCCTCATAAATGCGTCTTCTGCATGGATTCTAGCCATCTATTTGGGTTCATAGTCTCCAAGGATGGGATTCGCCTCGACCCTCTGAAAGTCGAGGCCATTGTCAATCTCCCATCACCCTCTTGCTTACATCAATTGCAGAGTCTGCAAGGGAAAGCTAATTTCCTACGACACTTTATACCAAACTATGTGGAATTTTCCAAAGTATTCACACGTCTTTTAAAGCAAAACGTTCCCTTTCATTGGGACAACATTTCTCAACGATCCTTTGAGAAGCTTAAGACGTTACTTGTTAATGCTCCGTTGCTTCGACCTCCAAACTACCACCGTGATTTCACTCTATATCTGTCCGCCGCGTTTAGCACCATAGCTATGGTTCTAGTGCAGGATGATGATGATGGAAATGAACACGTTGTTTATTATCTATCACGGAATCTTCTCGACACAGAAACGCGTTACGCTCACGTCGAGAAATTGGCATTAGCTGCAGTGCAAGCTGTGCAACGTTTCCGCCACTACATCCTGCTGCGTATAGTAACCGTGGTTTCGGATTGCAACCCCATGACATATATTCTATCTCGACAATTACTTGGGGGAAAATACTCCAAATGGATCGTTATCCTTCAGGAGTTCGACCTAGAGTTCACCACTGCTAGGTCGACCAAATCACTGATTTTTGCGGATCTCATTTGCTCCCTTCCGACAGACTCCACCCCGTCTCACTCCGAAGAACATATCCTAGACGAAAACCTCTTCCTTATCAGTACTCGCAATCCCTGGTACGATGATATTATTATGTATCTTCAAACGTCAACGTTCCGGTCAGAGTTGACTAAAGATGTCCGGCGTCGGATTCAGCATCGGATTCAGCATCAGTCTTAACCTTACCGCATTGTAGGAGATACTTTATACCGGGTTGGGGTAGATTCGGTGCTCCGCCAGTGCTTGACATGGGAAGAGGCTGAAAAAGTCTTAAATGACTGTCACAGTGGCGCCTGTGGTAGTCACATGTCTGGATATGCCACCGCCCAGAATATTCTGCGTGCGGGTTACTTCTGGCCATCAATCTTCAAAGACTATATTTTTGCAGTCCGCAAATGTCATGCGTGCCAGGTTTTTCAGTGCAAGATGCGCGCGCCACCTCTCCCTTTGCATCCTATCCTTACCTTCGACCCTTTTGCAAAATGGGGCGTAGATTTCGTGACGTGTAACCCTCATTCGGCCGGGGGGCATGCATATATAATCGTCGTTGTCGACTACTTTACTAAGTGGGACGAAGTGATGCCTACACTAGCCACCGATGGTAAGACAACTGCCTAGTTTATTTTCAACCACATTATTGCATGTTTCGGGGTTCCTCAGGCCATTGTTATTGATCATGGTACTCACTTTCGAGACTACATGATGGCTGAGCTGACATCAAGATTGGGCTTACGACATGATAGCTCAACGCCATATTACCCCCAGGAAAATGGTCAGGTTGAGGCTGTGAACAAAGTTTTGGTCACCATGCTTCAATGAATAGTTGGTATTCATAAGTCCAATTGGCACCTCCAACTGTTCTCATCTCTATGGGCCTACCAGACGTCAGCAAAGAGTGCGACCGAATTTACACCATTCCAATTGGTGTATGGTCTGGAAGCAACTCTTCCGGTTGAGTGCGAAATTCCTTCTTTAAAGTTAGCTGAGGAACTTTTTCCCAAAACTTCTCCTGAAGAAGAGAAGCTCTTGTATTTGGAACGGTTGGATGAAAACCATCGTTTGGCTGCCTTAGTTATTGAGGCACAGAAGAAACGAGTCAAAGCTCACTTTGATCAATCAGTCTCTCCATGTTCCTTTGTCGAAGGGGACCTTGTCCTCCTGTACGACCAAGCGCACGACAAACTTGGGGCAGGAAAGTTCCAACCCATGTGGCATGGGCCCTACATAGTGAAATGAGTGTTGAAAAATGGGGCTTATGAGCTCATTGATTATGAAGGAGTTCTATTGGCGCAGCCTAGAAATGGGCTGTACCTTAAAAAATACTACGCTTGAAGCTATTTTTGGTGTGGTGTGTGTACATAGGTGTGTATTTTCATTTGTGTGCATGTGTGGTTTGGTGTGTGATGTAAGCATCTTTTCTGCTGATCGGGTCTTCCTGATTGTGCAGATGTCCATTTCTCCGTTTGTGGGTTTCGCGGATGGTGCCTCCCACAGTACCAGGAATCTGTCTTCGGCAGCCTGGGTAATTTATGATCCTGCTGGTGAGTTGGTTAATTTGCAAGGTGTGTGTCTTGGGCCTACCACAAATAATTTTGCGGAGTATAGTGTTGTTCTAGAATTATTAACCGAGGTTGTTAACCTCAGGATTCGTGCATTACTTGTGTATCTGGATTCAAAAATTGTAGTATTACAACTTAATGGTCATTATTTAGTAAGAAACCCATCCATTTTACGTCTGTATCTGCGTATTCGTCTACTGGAAAGAAATTTTGACTATATTACATATCAACACATACCCACACATATGAATACATTAACAGATGCGGTAGCTAATATGGTTTTAGATAGACATTTACGCAACTTATAAACAAAAACATCATCACATGTAAAAAGATCCATCCAGAAATAGGTATATATATATATCTGTGTCGAAATGTTTGCATAGTGTGCATCACATAAAGTCAAAAAATATACATGTTCGTCTTAAATACAGTCAGAGACGACATGTCTCTCAAAAAATATGCAGTAAAAAGCCCTAGATGTCTAATCTGCATGGTGCTCGTGGTAACAAGTCACTGCGCATACTAAGCATCTCAAGAGTCGATGGAAGTGACTGGGCACCCCCACCGTGTGTCTTTGATATGCTAGCGGAACATCTGCTAGTCGTGCATAGTTCGGGATTCCCCGGGCAATGCCCTCCAAATTCTGGATCAGTTCGCCCCCTTTTCCACCCTCAGCCTGAGGGTCATGTTCGACATGGGTTCTTCATGCAATGGGCGACATGCCCGCAGGCCTCTCTGGGCCAATGTCTGCATACACATAAAACTGTTGTTAGAACAGACATGTATTACAAAAAAAAATCATAAATACATAAAAATCAAAAAGAGAATCATACCCAGCTCTTCGTCCCACTTTTCCCCCTCCGAGAGCAGAAGATCAGGATCTCCGATGAAATCGGTCCCAGCATAGGGCCAATCCTTGACTACAATCAGTTGACGTCGTAACCACCCAAAGAACTCGGACCTCCAAGACATTTGCTGGCCCCCTCCAGCTCTGGGCATAAGTGCTGCCCAGCGAGCCATCCTCGGCTCTCGTGGTATCGGCTCGGAAACTATTGCCCCTTGGCCCTAGAAGATGGGTAGTTGTTCCAGGATGAACGACACCAAAATGGAATCGTAGCCAAACTGTTTTAGTTTGACTTGTTTACACCTAGTTAACTACCTCTTTATGTTGGTTGTCACTGCAGTGGCCCAATCAAACAAAGTGGGGTTCATACACTCAGAGGCTAGTATGAGTTGGGCCTTTGTTGCCTCATGCGGCACCTGCGATCCCGCAGCCCACGTAATGGTATGAAGCACTACTCTGAGTGCTAGATCGTGGACAGTGTGGATGTCCACCTTCCCGCTTCCTGATCCCGTTCGTGCCCCCGGGCACACTCTTGCCATTACCTATTCCATCTTCTCTCCAGATGGTCTGCTGACTGTCAAAATAGGTACTGGACCTCTGCGCGATAGTCCGATTATGAAGTACACATCAAAAACCTCCAATTCTAACACTTGGTCCCGAAGTTTAAAAACTTCTTCATTTTCATCCCATATACTGACCAGGTACCGTAGTAGCTCAGGTTGAGCTCGTAAACATGGCGTCAGGAAGAATTTTTTGAGCCCACAGTTCTTGAGTGCAGTCATACAGACTTCATTCTCCATAGCCAATTCATCTTCCTCCCCATTTTCCCTTTCCTTCCATTCAATAACCATTGTGCTCGGTTACCTGCATCAACATGATCAAGAACCCTTAGTTAGATCTCTGTCATGCTTGAAAAACCATTTTGATAGCCCACTATTTGGAAATTTAAAGCGGAAAATTATGTCGTGCCATTGGCGTGATTGTTTTCCTAACAGTCGCACTAGTTGGCGCGACCCCTTTGTGAGCAAAAGTCCATTGGTGCAGGTCCGTGCCCGATACCTGCGCCAATGGCGGAGCCCTAAAATTTTGAAAGAGTCTCCTTCAGAGATCAACTGTGCAATGGAACCTCATAAAAATATATCAAAATGGAGCTTAAGGGAGCGCCTCTTACCTGTAATTAACGAGGATCTGAATGCATGTCCTGGATCAGCCGCAATCGTCGTTGGAAGTTCGCACACAAAAATACCACTGTTGTTCTCCAATGAGGTAAAAAGTAAAAGTAAATTTGTTTTTACCAATTCTGACATATTTATAACTTTTAAAATCAAATTTAGGTTTTGAAAGTCATTTTTTCTCAATATTTCAATATATTTTGTCAAAATGGATTTTACACTTGCCTTTGTGTGCAGCGACAGGTTTTTACGCAACTTGAACGGTGATACGAGTTGTATTTTATACTTTTTCGGACTCGGTAAAAACACGAAAAAGTCATTTTGGAGTCATCTTTCAGCTCTTTTCTGACTCTACAAGCTTGTAGAAAATGTTATGGAGTCCACTTGTCATTTCGATCTCGTTAAAGTGGCCACGAAACGACGTCTACCCAGTATACGTTTACCCCTTTTTCGGGCTGGGATAGATTATTTACGAAAAAGGAATACCCTAGCCTATCGCGACTAGGAGGTTTTCTCAGATATTGTTTTCTACCTTTTCGGGTCTAAGAAACTATTTACGAAAAGGGACCGTCGGAGTTTTATTTTCCGTTGTCTTTTCAAACTCTCTAAACATGAAAAGACGTCGAGTTCTTCCTTTGTCAGACTCGTTAAACCTGGATGACATTGGATTCAGTTGAAATGACGATACTCGACTTCCTCCTTCCTAGGGCTCGTTAAACATACTAGGATGGATTCGTCCGAAGGACGGACGTATATCACAAGCATATGATAACCCCTTCAAGCTTGTTATAAAAAATAATTGGGGTACTCGCCAGAAATGGTGGGGAAAAATGGAACCAGAATCATTATCGCGTCGGCAGTATGTCGCTCTTGAACATGGCACTTGTCTGCATCGTGTCGGGTTGGGGACATCTCATCTCGTTTTTAATTTGCCTCCATGGGTTTGGGTAATCCCTTTTGACCTCTCATCTGCTCTTTTCCTCGTCACCATGACCTCTGATCTTTTGATATCAAATACTACCAAACTCACTGTCGTGCCACCATATGTTCAAGAGAAGTTGACCTCTGCAAAATTTCAACCTTCCTCTGATTCTCATCTAATCTTGATTCACAAAAAAACATTATGTTCCTCTGTCTCGTGTCGATGATGTGGGAAACACTATGGCCCACCTTCGATCTAGGTCACTTCTTGTCGACTCCAGCTCATTATCCGGGAAGCTGATCTAGAGACTCCCTTCTGGTACCTTGGAGCCTGCATGCCTCAATGGCAGGTTCTTCGTGTTCGACGTGAGATTTTCATCATTGACCTCCGATCGAGTGATTCTACGGGTGTTCGACGCTAGCTCACTGATTCACATGCCATAGATTGTACCTATAGTACCTTGAGGGCCATTTTCATTATTGGTGGTACCTCTCGCGTCTATTAACAGCTTTCATCATTAGCTGGTAATCAGACGATGTTCTTGCATGTTCGACTTCAGTTCACTTATTTTCATGCTTGAAATTGTACTTTGTTCAGGTCGAGATGGAGCGCAAGACCCTGTATTTATGTCTGTTACAATCCAGGCTACGATTTTGTGGATTATTATGATTAGTTACATGACTCACTGATTGGATGGCTGCAACCATACCTGAGTCTATTTATCGATCCTTACTGGACGGCTGCGCCCATGCCTTGGATCTGGATTATTGTATACTCTGTTATGGATGGTTGCGCCCATACCACATATATATATCATGTATCTAAGATATTATTTGTACTTCTCTACGCAGGTTTTCCGACGGCGGTGTTTTCAGTTGGACACGTTCTCGTAAAGCATTTCACCCCTCTCTCTCTTTTGGGCCTCATGCTTTAGGGGGCATCTGTTACACACTAATTTGTCACCGTCCCTGCCATTCCCCATCCCGCACATTGGAGGGCTCATTCCATGACCTGTGAGTAGAGAAATAACTTGAAAACACTTTCATGGCATTCCCCTGAACATGCACTTTCATTCTCCTGAAGACAACTCCTTGTGAAAAATGCTAAAAATAGCCCTTTTTGCATTGGCGCGGGTACACAGTTCAGCCCTCGCGCCAAGGGGGGAAATCCTCCAAAGAGGGCGCACCAATTGGCGCTCTGTCTCAGAGCCACACCTGCGCTAGCCTTAATAAGGAGTGTTTTTTTAAAATAAATTGCGAAAGATTCACCCCAACCAATTCCTGAACTGGTTCCTAATTTGAGTTGGGAGGTTGGCTCCAGAACTCCATCAAGAGGAAGTAGTTTTCCACCTCTCATGGAAGCTTCCTTGAGGATAGGGCCAATCCCATGATTGTAGGGATCCCAACTCCCCTTCCTCCATCTATATAAGCTTGCCATTTTCCTTTGCAAGCTAATCTCCAAGAGCCTTCATAGCCTAAAGAATGTTGCAATAGTCCTCATAGTGTCAAATCAATAGCAAGGAGATTGACGATCAAAGAGAGAGGCTTGTCCCCATTCCTGACAAGCTTTACCGAGACATGTTCCGCTGACGACCCGCCGAAGGAGAATTCAGCGTCAGAGCCAGGTTGTATTTTCCTTTGTTTGATTTAATGATAAGCAACTATTGGTTATGGTTCCACTCATCTTGTTCGTTATGATCATGAGTTGTGTCTTCTTTGACTGACGCATAGTTGTATATATTGGATTTTACGCTTGTGTTTGTGTGTTTCTCATGTGTGTAGGTGTTCGATTGCTACGAGCGTGAGGATTGTGATCTGTCGGGGTGAAGGAACGGGAGCGCTACCTCTTCTACAAACAACAGCGTTGGATCCAAGGTAAGCCTTCTTCGCAAGTTAGTTTATTGCAATTAGGGACTTGCACCATAGTGTGTTGTGATTGTTGCTAGACCTAGTTTGGGCTAGTAGGGATTGCCTCTGTCCACCGAGGGGATTTACCTCTCCAACATTATTGAACAATTATTTATAAATAGGTTTGAATAATCTTTATTATTATTTATATATAATGTGTGCACATAGGACTAAGTCATGTACAGGAGACATACCTGGAGCAAGAAAGCATGAGAGCACTGTGGAGTAGCGAAATAATTTTGAATAGAAGTATTCAGACAATCAAAATTCCAAACCTCTGAGTAGATAGAAGGAGGAGGATGGAGTGTGTGAGTGGGAGTTTATGCAAGTTAGGGCAGGAGGTCAGTGCAACAACGACTCTGTTGAATGGCGCTCCAGGAAGGATTGGCTTGCATTAGGGGCTTCGACCCTATTGGTATGGTTTAGGCGGCATGCTCCAGATCCTTGTCAGAGGAAATGAGGCATCTTGAGTTTTCAAAGGAAAGAAGACAATTGCGGCAGGGGCAGGCGACACATTTCTTCACAGAAGGAAGCCGACGGCAGACGGGGCAGGAGGCTCGAGTTTTTGAAGGAGGTAGGGGTGGAGTGGATCAGAGTCTGCCAACTCTACATATGGGCGCAAATCTCTTTGGGATCCCCTACACGGTTGGATGCCCCCTTGTAGAGCGGTTGGTTATGGATCCCCTGGAACATATATCAGATCTATCTGGTTTCGAAGGGTGCGTCTTCTCTAGGTGACTATCTCCCTTCTTTACGATCTCATTGATTTTTATCTTTTAAGCTATACTTCTCATTACCGGATCTCTGTCCCGATTGTCGACTGGGGTTTTGGTTTTGTTAGTTCTCTTCCACTTCCAATGCTCTTGGGTCTGAGGTTTTGGAGAGGATTCAGAATCAATTATGTTTCCCATCTATGTGAGGAGACAAAGGCCCTTGGATCCGGTGAACATGCTGTCGCAGGGGACTATCTAAAGAGTATAAGGGGGGGGGGAATCCCAAGGCAGAAGCAGAAGGAAAGGAAAATAATGCAGCAAATAGTTTCCAGATTTTTATAAGAACATTAGGTGGAAAATCCCAAACCCTCTAGGTAAAAGATTCGAAACAGATCACAAATCTAAAGTAGAATATTCCTCATTAGACACCCCAGCCACAAAACAGAGTCCGATTTTTTCAGGGAAAACACTACAAGAAGGAAACCTTTTAAAATATTACCAGATCCAAAGGAATTCTTCCATACTCCTGAATCTAAGACTCAAAGGTGGAGCCATAGGAGGAAGCACATTGACTAGACCTGACCAGAATAGAACTCAAGGACAGATGAAAAGAGTCAATACTTTCAAAACAGGAGCCCAAAAAGGCCTAGGGGAAGAACAGCGAAACAACACCACTTGAACAGACAGAGAACATGCCCAAACCCTATATTGTGGAGCAAATGAACTGCATTCCAGAACTAAACATTGAGGCAACAGAGATTGAGGAATGTAGGTCTGCCTTTGAAACAAGGGCAATAATATGCAGATTCAACTACTACTGGCTAAAACCAATGGAGCTATTCCATTGGATTTTTACCAATTGGACCATGGACTGTGAAATATACCTCTATTCCAAGGGATACTTTATTGTTAAGTATACATCACAAGAAGCCAAAGAGATCATCCTTAGAGCAGGTTCATGGTTCTAGTGGTCAACCAGACTTTTCATTTCTCCTTGGTTCCCAGATTTTGACGCCAATACGATGGAGATAACCAGAATGCTGGTATGGGTTCGGCTATATAACCTTCCGCTCCATTTCTGGAATGAAGGATTTTTAGAGGGTATCGGAAACAGTCTAGGGAGATATATCAAAACAGACATCCAGAGACTGGAGAAGAGAATATTCACTTTTGCAGGAATCTGTGTAGAAGTGGACCTCCAGAAGGGGCTTCCCGAAATTATCATTTTGAAACACAATCAGCAAAAATGGTTACAACATCTGGACTATGAAAACACAACGTTTAGGTGTAGAATATGATGGAAAATAGGGCATATTCAAAACACCTGCCCCAGATGCAACAAGGGGGAACAAGAAAAAGAAGAAAACAGGGAAAGCATCTAAGGGATGGAAATTTCCATCAGGAGGACCAGAGCAAGACTCAGAAGACGAAGGGGATATCCCAACCCAAAAGGAGGAAAAACAGACAATAGAAGAATAAGGGAACCATGATCAAGTATCACAAGAACCAATGGAAACCAACATGATGGCACAGATTGTTGAGTCGATCATAGTTCCCACACATGATTCTACTATAAGTTCAGGAGTGAATAAAATATCGCATGTGTTAGAAAGCTTAGACTTCGAGATAGTACAAAAGAGGAAGGGCAAGCGTGAAAAGCTCAACCCTGCTGGAAAATTGTAAAACTATTTTTTGGTAGCCTAGCTACATTGACTAGTGTGCTTGAGCACACAGGCCCTCTGGGCGTCTTGAAATGCTTAAATGCATCTGCAAAATGCAAATTTCATTAATATTAATAGAAAGTTGCTGATTTTTTCTTTGAAAATAAAATAAAATAAGACCAAGTCACATTAATTAATTATTCACAATTGTATAATTATAATATATATATTTATATGTTGGTTTATTTATATAAGTATATTTAAGTAAGTGAAAATAGTTTTATTAATGTATTTATCTTTTTTAGATAACTTGAAGAAAATAAGTATGTTATTAATAATTGTGCTTAGCAACTAATTCGATCAAAATTTTAAAAAATGATAGTTTTAGTAACTTAACATACTTAATAATAATAATAATAATAAACATTTAAAATTCAAAGGCGTGAAAATTAGTGTTACATAGTGTCTTATTTTATTTATTTATTTATTTTAATAAATAGTTTAACTTTCTTATATTAAAATATTATGATAAATCAATATATATTTATTACATATATCAAATTTATGTATATAAAAATCAAACCATTTATATGGATTTGTCTCATATATAATTTTGATATATGCATTACATACATATTATATTCTACTAAACTCAAAATAATTTTCATTTTATATGTATGGATTTTGTTTCTTAATATTGGTAATATTGGCATGTTATAACCCAAAAACAAACTATATAATAATAATAATAGCTATCATATGTTACTTACCCTAGGACCCATGGCCTAAGAAATCAAATAAGAGGCCATTGTAATATGTGTTAAAGTCTTAATAGCAAAACCTACAAAGCTTGCATCTAAGTGAGAAAAGTCAAGTTAAGGTTTGAGGAGAAATTTAATCTCATAAGCACCATTATGTAAATCTAGTATGACAAAAAAGGGACCACATCCATCCAAGAGATGCCTTGGTCTCATTCAATGATCTCTCATCTTCTTTGGGTGTTTCTATAAATAATAACGTTCATAAGTAATGAAGTGTTGTGTAAAGAGACCATCCTAGGCTATATGTGTGGCATCAAAACGAAATTTGACAATCAATGGGGGAAATTAGCAAGAAAATTTAAACTGCCCATTATTTTGTAAATATAGACCTAAATTAAAGCAATTTCTTTGATAGCATTAAAAAGTAAATATATGAAGAAAAATTGTAGAAGAGATGTGACACTCATAAGTAAATTTTAATATAAGAAACATAAGAGTCACGTTGACTCTCATTTATACATACAATAAATAAAAGTTAAAAAATTTGTGTTTCATTGAGAGTCATAAGAAGACAAAATAGTAAAATTTTGATAACATTTGTAAGTTGAAGTTTACAATGAAATATAAGATTGTGATGAGCTATTCTTTCCCTTCTTTCCTTTTATGAACCTAGGCATAACTAAATCCAAGAATCAATTCTTGCCTTTCAATTCAATACAAGCAAGTAGCAATACCACCCTCCTTTACCTCAGTATCAGTAACATCTACCTTCATATTGTAATAGTAGAAAACATATACCCGCATATGAGCTTGAGCATATGATGTAATATTTACAAAACTAATTTTTCACCCTAGTTACTCATAATCATTTTTTTGTGTGTGACCAAAACAAAGCTACGATGGTAGAGACACATCAATGATGGGGCCAACTGGTAGCACCATTGCTGCTACCAGCATCGCCACCAACACCAGCTGCTTTGACACCTGAGGTAGCCATTATAATGCGCTCATTAGAAGAAATATTGGTAACACTAAAAGGGAGCTTGATTTCAAAATAGGATTAAAACATGGTACAAAACTGATCTCTAAAACACCCTATAGAATTATCGATACAGAACTTCAAGAGTTGCCAATACAACTAAAGGAACTATTGTATGTAGGACTCATCTGACCTAGTATTTCACCTTGGGGTGCACTATAAAATAATTTCAAGAAGAAGGATGGCTCCTTATGACTATCTATAGACTATCGAGACTTAAATTGAGCTACAATAAACAATAGGTATCCAATGCCCCAAATTGACGATCTCTTTGACCAAATGAAAGGGGCTTCTTTTTTTTCAAAAATCGACCTACAGTTTGTTTATAATAAATTAAGAATTAAGGATAGTGATATTCGTAAGACTACATTCTGAACATACTTTGGGAATTATGAGTTCATTGTGGTGTCATTTGGGTTTACTAATGCACCAACGATATTCATGAATCTTATGAATAGTGTTTTCCATAAGTACCTCAACCGCTTTGTACAAGTATTCCAAGATGATATTATCATCTACTCCAAAAATGAGAAGGAGCATAAAGAACACTTATAGATAGTGTTATCTTCTAATGGAGCACCAACTATATGGAAAGTTATCAAAGTGTTAATTCTTTGAAAAAGAGATTCACTACATGGGCCATATTATATCGGGTGAAGGGATCTCAATAGACCCTGAGAAGGTAAAAGTGATCATGGATTGGTTAAAAAAAAAAAAAAAAAAAAATTGTGCATGAAGTGTGTAGTTTTATGGGTTTGGAAGGATACTATTAAAGGTTTGTAGAAGGATTCTCAAAAATTGAAAATCCCATCACAACCCTCCAATGCAAAGGACTCAAGTATGATTGGACCGAGGAATATGACACGACATTCGCTAAACTTAAAATATTGGTGAGAAATGAACCAATTTTACGAGTACCTTACATGGACAAAAGACTTATTGTATGTAACAATGCATCCAAGCAAGGATTAGGTGTAGTATTATGCAAGACAAGGGTGTAATAACATATGCATCAAGGAAGTTAAAACCTCACAAGGAACTCTATGCCACATGATTTAGATTTGGTCACTATAGTGCTAGCTTTAAAGTATGGAGACACTACTTGGTATGAAAAAAATTTGTGCTAAAAATCAATCACCAATGTCTGAAATACTTGTTTACTCAAATTGGACCTAAATGTTAGGCAACAACGTTGGAGTGAATTCTTAAGTGAATACAACTTTGGAATTTCATAAAACAAAGGGAAAGAGAATGTAATGGCATATGCCCTAAGTAGAAGACTAACAATCTTTTGCTTTGCACCCATCAAAGTAGATTCGAGGGAGCATGTGCTAGAACATCTCTTGGGAGATAGTTGGTATTTGAAAGTAAGATCTGAGCTTGAAGGTAAAAATCCGAGAGGACTCAAGTTTGACGAGTATGAGATGGAGAATGATGGACTGTTATGATTCCAAGGAAGTATGTATATCCTTGATATTGGAGATATATGAAACACCATCCTCAAGGAATATCGTAGAATACTTTATTGTTCACATTCAGGCGTAAAGAAAATGTGTGTCGACACAAGGAAACTCTTCTTCTAGGCAAGAATGAAGAGAGATATTGTCTAGTTCGTTGTAAAATATCTTGAATTTCAGAAAGTAAAAGTCAATCATCATCACCTAGCAGGTCTCCTACATACACACGACATTCCCCTAACAAAGTGGGAGGTGATTTCTACGTATTTTGCCATGGGACTACCTCTTACCCTACAAACACACAATGCCATTTTGGTCGTGGTGGATAAACTAACTAAAAGTGCCCACTTTATCCTCGTAAAAGATTCTTATGAATTCATTGGTGTGGCTCAAGTATTCATAAATGAAATTATTAGATGCTATGGAGTACCTAATAATATCATATCAAAAAGGGATTTGTGATTCAGTTCAAGGTTTTGGACTTGTATGAAGACTGCTTTTGGAACCCAACTAAAGTATAGTTTATCACCTTGAGATTGATGGACAAACAAAAAGAGTGAGACAAGTAATGGAAGATATGTTGAGGATGTATGTTATGGACCAACAAACACATTGGGAAAATTACTTGGTCTTATTTGAATTTTCATACAATAATAGTTACCATAATTCAAGGAAGACTTTGCAGAGCACCACTAAGTTAGGACATGTTAAAGGAACAAGTGATTGCAAGTCCATAATTAATTCTAGATATGGAATAGTATGTAAAATGAATTAGGCAACAGTTAAAAGAAGCACAAGATAGACAGAAAAGGGTTATGTCGATGCTCATAGGACATATAAGATTTATGAAGTAGGAGATAGGGTATTTATTTGTATCAAACCAAACAAAAGCACCATCTAATTTGGAAATGGAACAAAGTTGTCACCCCAATTTATTGGGTCATTTAAAACTCTAGAAAGAATTGGACCTATCACCTATCGTCTTACTCTATCACCCCACTTACATAAAATTGATAATGTTTTTCTTGTATATGTACTAAGACACTACATAGATTTCAATGGAAGGAAATGTAGGTATTGAACAAGGGAACCATTATAGTCGAACCATTACATAAATTGGAACATAGGGTTTGACAATTCAAGCACCGCTTGGTGGACCAATTTAAGGTCCAGTGGGACAAGTATAGCCTAGGATCTGCTACCTGGGAGGATGCGGAGACTATATGCCATAACTACCCCTCACTTTTTGAGCATTTATGATGCCCATTTTGAATTATATAGCTACCTATGCTAAGGCTTTAATTATAGTTTCATGTTGTTTTATTTATGAACGCTATGTGATATTGATGCATTTTAGTTGGACAGATGAAACTACTGATATAAACCACTTGATGGATTAGGTATTGTTGATTAAAATATTTGATGTATGACTTATTTGATTGGTGATTTACTTGATGCATGGCTTTCTTGGTTATGATTTATCTGGTGCATGACTTATCAGAGTTATTGTTGTTTGATGCATGGCTTAATGGGATATGATGTATCTATTGAATGACTTATTGAAGTTATGATTTATCTAATGTAAGATTTACTTCCAGTATATTGATATTAATTACAAAATGGGTATGTGGATACCAAACTTAATAACATGATGATTATGATCACTTATCTATATATTTTTTTTTGCATGGATGAGAACTAACTTGCTAACTAGAAAGAAATATATGATAACCAAGATCTACGCTTGTGATTGGGAAATGTTGAGACATCCATTGAGGAATGGTATGATGTACATTGTTATATTATATTTTGTATCTACTTGATAGCACTATTATGGCATGGTTAAAGTGTAAATGGTAGGTGACATGACTCCCTCACTGGATTATTCAATGACAAGTATCCAACTAGCACCGTAGTGTGGTCCACATTAGGGTTTTTACCCTAGTTTTGAGGAGGGGTGGAGGAATTTCCTACCGTGTAACCTCCAAGCCTAGAATCGTGGGAGGGAAATGATGGACACGCTCCCCTAGATGTGTGATGATGATTGCCATTTTCTTGCTAGGGAAGTTAGGTCAATATAACTGACACTTCTGCCATATTGGTTCTATCAATGGTTAGATCGGTATGGTCGATGTCATAGTATAGTGCAGCAGAGGATGGATAGGATGGGAGCAGTAGGTTAGGGAGGATAAAAAGTTATAGATTAGTTGGAGACTCTTGATGGGAAGTGGTATCCTTTCTTGACTTACTTAATTTGACTATTATATCTCTCCTACTTTGTTATTCATTATTGTCAAACTTCTTTCGAACTCCTTGTATCATTTTCGCTCTAACTTTGAGACGAAGTTTTCTGAAGGAGGGGTGTATGTAATTCCCTACTTGATCCTATCATGTTAATTTTGATTAGTGTTTAATTAACTTGAAAATACCGACTTATAATTATTAAGTAATTTTAATATATACCTACACTTGTGAATCTATAATTTTATTTTACTAATATGACTTTTTATTATTTAATTATTAATAAATTTCCAATTTTTTCAAGGTTGGATTGTCCAATTTATTTTTGAAGTAAATATCCATATTTCAATTCCCAAGGTGCCTTCTCAAATTTATCTTTGGATAAGATATGGCCTTGTCTAATTTATTTTTGAATTAAATATAATATTTCAATTCCCAAGGTTTTCCCAGTTGTCTTATCCAATTTAATTATGAATTAAATATTAATATTTTCATTCCTAATGTGTCTTTTCAAATTTATTTTTGGATAAGATATGGAAAAGAAATTCAAGGCCATTAAATTAAAAGGATGGGGGGGGGGGGGGTGCATATTCATGGGATTAATGGTAGGTGGTTGAGGTGGATGATAGGAAGAGACATAAAGGGAAGGAGGATGAGAGGAGAAGGGTGGGTCCTTGTTCTTTATTTTTGGCATTGGAGGATTTTATTTTTGGAGGAGGAATGTGGAGAAGGGGAAGGGAGAGAACTCAAACTTGGATCTATTGGAGAGTATTGGTTATATATTGGATACACTATGGTTTTTTTTGGACTTGGACTCTGAGAACTAGGGAAACTTTGGAGGTTTTGTGAGATAGGAAGTCGGATAAAAATTCCTAGTTGGCAGGGTGGTAAATTCAGTTGGTTAGTCCTAGCAGGAGCACCCCAACCGAGCCACCAAATCGGTTATTGTTCTATTTTTTGTCTTATGTATCTAACAAGAAACTTCTATGCATAATGTCCATTTTTCAACCATGTTTAATGGGTTTTCTGATCCCTATAAAAAAAAAAAATCAATAAAATGAATAATATATATTTATTTCAAATGCCTTAGATTATGGAAAAATGATGAAAAATAAATATCTATTTTGATTAAATGATGGAATATTACAAGAAGGATTTAGCCTAGAATTTTACATCTGCACTTGGATATGATGATTAACACCAACAAAGGAACATAATGAGGTCAAAACATGATGATGGAGAAATCATTATGTGGGTGCGTCAAGTTTGGCAAGAAAAATGGATCATTAGGAATTATTTCCCAAGGTTTCCTTAGATGCATATCAAATCCTAATGTGTATATGTTCAGTCATATTTTATTTTCTAGTTATGATGATAGGCATCTCTTCTTGAAATGGTCAGGCCAACCTTCGTTTACCCTTTTTTCATTACACTGACATCTGTCCCATGGTCTGACAGTAACATTTTTCCTCTATCGACATCATCACCACGCAATCCCTCTAAAGTGAGGAACTAATGACATTTATTCTCTTAACATCCCATATCAAGACAAGGGGAAGAATTACAGGAAATGACAGAGGGGAGTATAATTATAGTCAATTGGAGTTCTAGACGCCATGAAGTCTCTCCTTTTTGGTTTGGAGGTGGAAACAAAATTTATAAAATCCGAATTTATGTATTCGAATCAATATTGTAACAAGTTGTGTCTATGAAGACACAGAAATGGTTATTAATGCTCCATTTTTTTAATGAATTAATTAATATTCTTCTAGACTATGAAATGAGTAAAATTAATAAGATAAATTTCCAACAAATTTGATGGAGGATTGTTTTTTGTGTTACAACAATAATGGAATAAAAAATTTAAAAAATTTGTTTACTGGTGTATTCAAATGATGAAGAGGTTGTTACAAAATCATGGCTTGCCATTTATCTCTCCCCATTGGAGAGCCAATTGATGAAAATGGTTTAAGGTTATTTTCATTAATAATTTGTGTTGAGAATCCACGACAATTTGTGTTGATGAATCCATGAGGTCTAGATCAGTTGATTTGCGTGAGGTTTTATCCTACCAATCTCAGGGGAAAATATCAGAGGAGTTATTGAATATGAAAGATATCATTAAATATTCCAATGGATGCTTTTCTCGGAATTTAAGGGAAAAAATTACAATTTGTAATGATAAAATGAGCACCATTTTTTTTGAATTTAGGAAAAAAATATTACAAATTTGTAATGATGAATTGATCCTACTTTTCTCAAAGTAGAAAAAAAAATTACATATTTTTAATGATGAAATGAGCTTTCAAAAGGAGAAATGTGTCTTCCGAAAATTATCACGGATTTTTTATTGATTAAAATTCAAAAAAATCAATAAGACAATGTATTTTTCTTTTTGGGAATGAAGAATAAGTGTTTTTTTCAGGAAAGTTAAAATGATTTGTAAATTGGTGAGTACTTTATTATTTAATGGAAATATTTTAAACTTCCACTATTTTAAATGTTGGTTTAGAATATGGTATCATTGTTGCCGGTCTAGATTGTGTAATTGAAAGGTAAGAATATGGTGTCAAGCTCCTGCTAATACAAGCTAAAAGGCATATTCGTCCAAAAACATTCCAACATTTTTTTAAGGGAAAAACTGTTTGTCCTTGTATTTTTTTCTCCACAACGCACACTATGGATTTTGTTTAATGTATTTATCAGATGTATGAGATGTATTTAATTTGATGTATAAAAACATAATTTTTTTTTCAATAAAAAAAAAACATTTCTATTACTTTGATGTAAAGAAATTAGTATAGCCATAAATTATTAATAAACTATTAATTAATTTCTATTAATTTAATTAATAGACTTTGTTGATCTAGATTGTATGATTGTAACTCATCCAAGCCATACTACCTAGGCTGAGCAATATTGCGACTTGGCCAAGTTAATCTCTCTCTCTCTCTCTCTCTCTCTCTCTCTCTCTCTATATATATATATATATATATATATAGTCATTCTTGATATGCATTTATGTGGAGCATGAGAACCAAAGTTGCGTTCTCCGTGTGAATTTTTATATATAGTATATCGGTATATTTGTATGCTAACACTAAAAATGAATTTTTTCATGCTTCTTATTCAGAACATACATGGAATCAAAATTCCAAGAAGGTTCCTAATGCTCCTCTTGGAGATATTGTTAGAGCAACGCTAAAACAATTTTCTGCAATGAATAAGTTCAATAAGCAAGCACTGAAGATCGGTTCTACTTTGAGGTTGTTTTGCTTCCAAATCATTTGTAGATAATTGTTTGGTTTGTTTGAAACTAATTTTGAATGCTATGTCTCTTTTCTGTTTCAAACATTGCAACTAAATCTTGTGTCCATTTCTAGGTAGTTGCTGAATTTTTATCTGTGGAAGAAGTTGTTGGTATCAAAGATATGTTTGACACGATGGACGTAGATAAAAATGGGACTATATCCTTAGATGAGCCAAGGGAAGGTATGCATAAGCTTTATGCTAATATGACTGAACCAAAAGTTCTGATGTTAATGAAAGATGTGAGTAATTCCCTTACAGTGTTTCCATATCATGTTTAATAGACTAAGATTCTTATGGAGGTTTCCTTTTACTCTTGGGAACAATTTTCCAAGCTCTTTAAGAGAACAATATAAAAGCACTTATGTATTTATCGACCATGTTATTTCCTCATTGTTGTTAATTTTTAGGATCCCAACAAAAATGAAACTCAGGTAGGTCCATTCTCTCAGGTTACACTCTTCATATTTTAGTTTACCTTTGCCCAATATTATAGTGAAAGCAAGGCACTAAAATTCCATTAAAAGGTCGTTAGATATGAAGTCAACCATTGAAAGAAAACTTGACAAGTATGTCCCATGCTTGGTGAATCTTGTTGGCTTGGCTCCAAAGCTAGCTAAGGCTATATCTAGTCCGCTCATTTAGGTGATATGAATTCAAAATTTAAAACTAGTAAAACTCGAGTTGACTCAAGAAGTTTTACCTATGGATAAATTCAACCAAGACTCAACAAGTCTAACTGACTCGTAGAGTTGGTTTGACCAATTTTCTGATTTAATAACCGAGTTTAACCAAATGTTAAATGTTTTACTTTTAAAGGAAATTAATACAGTTTAAACAAAATATTATGTGTTTTGAGTAATTTTTGGGTCTATTAAATTTTTATTTTTTGAATTTTTCTCGAGGAAAATCCCTATTGTTACCCTTCGCCTTTGCTAATTCAATCCAAATACGAGACATGTGACTATCATTTTAATGAAAATGTTAAACAAAAATACAACTTTCTTTCAGTTTTGAAACCATACTTCAAAAATTATGCAACAATATAGATTTATTTAGATATATCCCCATCTTCTCAACAATTATACTCTTTTTTTGGGTTTGAAAAAGAGAACATAGCAGTATTTAAATGCAAGAGAGTCCCATATTGATGTACAATGTTCTCCGTGCTCAACACTTCACATGGTTTTTTAATAAATATCAATTAACTAAGATTCCATTCTTATCGAGGAGGGATATTTCACCTGAACATCAACTGTGACTATTGATGGTGACTACAAAACTATAGGATGATGAACTTAGAAGGAAGAATAACTGAGGCAATGACCCCTTTTCTAGAAACGATTATTTGACAAGGTTATTAAACTACAAAATAATGATTTGAATAAAACATTTTCACCATTACATCAACTCAACTCTCTCAGTCTCTTTATCAATGTATCAAGTGATTTTTTCTTTGTATTTTGATTCACAATCTGCACAATAAAGGTTCCAAAGAGTTTATCAGAAGAATCCCTGAATTTTTTAGAAATCATGACAACCTTTCTATAATCCAAAGAATTATAATGCTTTTCCCTTATAACAAGATTCATGAAATTATTTGGATGGTTCTTTAATAAAAGATTAATAAATTGCCTTGCCTCTGCCAAATAATTTTTTGGATTGTTGCATCTTCAAGCTCATCCAAGCCATTGTCATGAAATTGAGTATCTACAAAAGATTCTAGAAATTTCAAATCAATCTCAATTCCCATAACAACATCGATATTGAACTGCTTGACGTTATCACTGAAAAATGTGACCACAATGCAATTTGATATGCATTTCAGAACACTCCTAATCACATTATCCAAACTCTCTGAAGGTAAAAATTTTTGTGTTGTGGAAACAAGTCTCTCCAGGTATATAATCAAATCATTTACAAACACATTCCCATTCACTCGGAATTCATTAGCTGCCCAATTGATACTACCAGTAAGAAGCATGAAATATTCTACTTTTAGCGTAACAAGAAGTCAAACATTCCCTATAATATTCTCCTCTTTCAAACATTCCAGAACATCTTCACAGGTGAAGTCCAACCTTTAGAGTGTCATTATCTTTCAGGATCTTGAAGTAGTACTCTTCTTCAAAGCCTCAACTTTGATAATGGAATCATTGAGCATAATAGTAAACTTATGACCAAAAGCAACTCTACAATAAAAAAATTTGGAAAATCCTTGACATGAGTGTGTCGCGAATTGGATTGATTTGAAAAAATGATGTTATAGGCCCAAGCCATAGGCATGAATCTTCTACACCGCATCATGTATAATACATCAATGGCCTCCTGGAATAAACCATTTTGAGCACATGCAGAGCTCCAAGGTTTCAGGAATGGGGTCTAAGAATGAATTACCGAGAAGAATGAGGATTTGAAGCTCACCACTCCCGCGGGAATAATTGTTGTAGTGGGAGATGAAGAGGTATCTTAGCTCGGCGAGTTTTCCAAGTTCATGCGGCTAATTCTAGGTGAGGTCGTTTTGGCTTAGGCACAAGTAGTGGAGGCTCTTTAGGTATGTCACAAGCATGGATAGAATGAATTATTTTTTAAACTCCTATGTCCCTTAGTTCTTCAATATTGTCTAGATCCATACATTGCTTAGCAGTCAAATTGTGTTTGTACCATTGAATATATTTAAATGTCTACCTAAAAAGAATAATCAAAGGCCATGATGATGGTTTTTTGTTATCACATTTTTATTTTTATTTTAATCAATTAAGACTATAACAACGGTGTGTTGTTATCACATTTTCATTTATTTTAATCAATTAAACGAAGATGAGAGGGGAAATTTCACCAAACTTTTAGACTTGCAATGTTCAAATCATACTAGATGAATCAATCATATAGATATATATAGATACATATACATAGATACATTTATTTTCCTTTCAAATCGACGATAAGATACAAATACAAAGATACAGATACAGAGATATTGTTATTTTCCTTGAAAATCGACGATACAAAGATACAAATCATGGGGTTATTTTACTTACCTTGCAAATCGAGTCCTCCAACGCACTGACAGGCCAACCAACAACCAACGTAAAACAAAAACCACCGTAAACCAACAACAAACACAACGAAACAAAAATTGCAGAAAATTTTGCAACAAACTCACAACCTTCATATATATTAATAGTTTTTCAGCCAAAAACATTTTTCGTACGAAAAAAAATGTTCGACCGAATATTTTTTTTGGCCGAAAATCTTATTGTCGGTTTTTTCCCCTCATACAAACAGTCCTTTAAATGGTCGACGTTAATCGAAATGAAAAAATTTTTGGCTTAACATTAGAATAAAAGTTTGGTCGATTTTTTTAAAATAATTCGACCGAAATTTTGTTTAGTTCAGCCGAAAAATTATGATTATGAATTTTTTGTGGGCAATTCTCATGAAAGTGTAACCCAACTTCACATTTTCACCCATCAGCACTTTTCAAAATTAGCATGAAAATCACTAACATTTTGAAACAAATGTTCATACTTGATAAAAAAAAAAATTAAAGTGTCAAAAATCAACCCTCTAAAAAAAGGGTTGCTTCTGCATCACCACTTTTCAAAATCAACATGAAAATCAATGCCAAAAAAAAAAAAAATCAAAGAAAATTTAAAGTGCCAAAAATATGCTAAAAAAAAAGGTGATTCTACATCACCACTTTTCAAAATCGACCTGAAAATCAATAACATTTAAAAAAAAATTAAAGAAAATTTAAAGTGCCAAAAATATGCTCCAAAAAAAAATAGGTGATTCTGCATCACCACTTTTCAAAATCGGGTATTTTTTTTGCTACCTCAAAAAAATGGGTAACTGGTAATTTTCTCGTTTGATTGATAACTATGTTCCTTTTTAGGAGCGCATCTGGAACAACATTTTTCTTCTCTTTTTTGTAGATGATTTCAAACTCGTAACCTAACATCTTTGTGACCCATTTTTGTCGATCTTTTGAAGATAATCTCTGTTCCAAAAAGTATTTAAGACTATTATGATCTATTTTTACCTTGAAGTGTCTTCCCATTAGGTAAGGGTGCCCTTGCTTCATGGTTTGTAGTATTCCCAACATTTTTTTCTCATAAATAGGTTTGTGTAAATAATTTCCCTTGATTGGATGACTTTCAAAAGCAATGGGTCTTCATTCTTGCATTAAAACAACACTAATTTCAATTTGTGAGGAATCACATTCTACAATTTATTTTTTTGTGAAGTATGGTCTAGCTAAGACCGGAGCTTGGGAAATTTCCTCTTAAAGATTTTCAAAGTCCTTATTTTCTTCTGGAGTCCAAAAAAATGCATCTTTTTTCAGTATTATTGTTAGTGGTGCTACTATTTTCCCATAATTCTTAACAAAATTATGATAATACCTTATCAACCCGAGAAATCATCGAATATTCTTCAGGGTTGTGGGCATTTTCCATTCCTTGTGGATTTCATTTTGTTAGGTTGTACCTTAACAACCTCATGAGATACAATATGACCCAAATATTCTACCTCCTTCGCCCCAAAGAAACATTTGGAAGGTTTTGCATACAATTGTTTCTACTCCAATAGTTTAAGCACCCTATCAACATGTTGAACATGATCTTTCCAATATTTGTTATAGATTAGTATATCATCAAAACATACTAACATAAATTTTCTAGGAAAGGGTTTGAAAGTGGAATTCATCAAACCTTGAAATGTGGAAGGTGCATTAGTAAGGGCAAAGGGCATGACCAAAAATACATAATGACTTTCATGAGTTTTGAATGTTGTTTTTGGAATGTCTTTGTCTTCATTTTAATTTGATGATATCCGGAATGAATATCCAACTTGGTGAAGTAAATTGATCCATGTAATCATCCAAAAATTCATCAATTATAGGAATAGAAAATTTATCTTTAATAGTAAGTTTATTGAGCTCTCTATAATGTGGACACATATGCCATGATACATCCGTCTTATGCACCAATACTAATGGAGAAGAGAAATAACTTTGGATAGGTTGAATTATACTTGCCTCTAGCATTTTTGTAACCATATGTTCAATTTCACTATTTTGGACATAGGGATATATGTAAGGTCTGGTGTTTGGTAGAACACTTCTTGGAATCAAGTGAATAGCATGATCATGACCACGAATAGGTGGGAGACCTTTGGGAGTCTCAAATACCTTTCAATGATTTTCCATGGCTCTTTGGAGATCTAGAGAAATAGTTGATTTTGACGTTTGAACATTAAGTGAGCATAATTGTGCAATTATGCCTCGTTGTCCTTTCTTAAAAAGCTTTGTCATGCCATTAGAGTTGATTATCTTCCCCAGTTTCCCTGGGTACCAATTAATTCAATTTCCTTTCCTTCCCAAAAAAAATCAAGAAAATTTCTTGAAAATTAAAAGATATTGTACCCAAAGATTGTAACCATTGGAATCTTAATACAACATCAACACCACATATTGGAATGGAAATCATTGGATTATTCAATATATAATCCCCCATGGTTATATTGATATTATGGAAATTCCCCAAAAAATTTATAGTTCCTCCATTTGCAACCATCACTTAACACTCTGGTGTTGGATATATAAAAAAAGTCAATTCCTTGGCTATATTACAATGAATAAAATTATGGGTAATACCTGAATCAATCAGTATTACTACATTTTTTTCTTCTTGATATATCCTTTTATATTAAGATTTTGAGGAGTGGTAATTCCTTCCAGTGCATTACAATATATTTTTGAATTCATTTCTTCTTTCTCTAGGGTTGGTTCATGGTGTATATCCTCTTCTTTTGATGTTTCTTGTTCCTTTTATTTACCCTCTTCACAATCTATGTAAAATAATTTCCTTTTAGCACACTTATGACCTTTACTTTATTTACTATCACAACTATAACAAAGCCCTTTTCCTATTTTTTCCTCCTGTTGTTACGGTGTCAACTTTGTAGATCATGGTAGGCTAGGAGCAACACTTCCATATTTATAGTTGTGAGTGGTAGACTTTCTTGTTGCCATAATTTTGCTTTCAACCTTTCTTGCCACCTGAATGCATTTTCCAATGAATTAGGTTCCCAAAGGTGAACCTCATGTTGGATGTTATCCTTTAAAGTCCCTATGAAGACATCAAGCATATCCTCCTCTGGAATATCAGTTACCTTGATATTCAATCTTTGGAAGTCCTCAATGTACTTCGTCATTGAACCCTTTTGTTTGAGATTTATCAATTGGATAAAGAAGGTATTACTTTTTGAATCCTCATAATCTGATATCGATTCCTCCATAAAAATTATCCGAGTGAGAATTTATTTATGAGAAACAAATCCATTGATACCACACAAACTGATTTGGTTCTAAATATAGAGATGCAGTGCATACCTTTTGTGTGTGTGGTACATCATGTAGATCAAATAATTGCTTCATCTATAGTATCCATGTCACTGTATCCTTGCCATCAAACTTCCTCATATCAATATTTGGAATGTGGTTAGTCTTCAATCCACTATTGGAATCTCTAAAATCACAATCCATTTTCCTTTTTTCCTCGTCCTTATTTTCATGGAATACCTTGACATTCATCATTGATTCCATGTTTATTTTTAAACCATCTATGTCCCCTTTTAAACCATAAATATTAAAATTCATGATTGCTTCCAATTCATTTTTGGTTACTCTTTGCAAGAGCGAAATTTTTTGCACTTGATCTCATAATTTCAATATATCATGTTGCATTTCTTCATCTTCTTCATGCATCATACTAGATATTTTTATTGGATTAATGGGTCTATCTATTTTCTTATTTCAAGGCATTTTAGAATCGAATAATGATAATATATTCTTCAATGTTCCCTTTGAATCACTTCAAACTGATTTTTCAAACAGAATTTATGCAAATTTTAAAAAATACACACATTTTTCTTGCTTTTAGGAGCTCAAACTTGAAACTATTGTATCTTTGTAAATTTGGCTCTCCAAAGTCTGAAATTTATTTTTGTGGTATCCCTCTATGTCTTCTTTCCAACCCCACTAGTTAGACCGGGATTATGTTCTTCAAGGTAAAGATATGCCACTTTTCCCAAGATGACCTGATTATAGACTAGTTCAGTAGATCGAACTTGTATGAGATGCCACGTGTCATTGTTTTAACCCTCGGCCCTAAAAATGATACGAGAGAAACTATAGACCGTGAAATTTCTGTCACTTTTTATGAAATTAAAATCCAATAAATGAAGAGAAAGTTATGATTATTTTACTCCGAATGCCTGTTTGAGACAAAATTTTGGAGCATGCAGAAACCATAAATTCCTTGGACCATATCTCCAAAAATACAGTGAACCAAGATTTTGAATTTTTACACAATGTTCATTAAGATTTTGGCTCCATGTGGTCGAAATTTAAGCTCTTGAAGCCTATAAATATAAATATATATATATAGCGAAAATTCCAAGATTAATTGTTTGAATAATCGAAACCATAGGATCTAGAGCTCTAATAACAAATGTTATGTAACCAAATCACAAAACAGAAGAAAATATAGATCAACGAATTGAAAATAAGCCTCTTCAAGGGGGAAAACTCCTTTTACATGACATAGATAAATAATTATTTGATGATACAAATGAAGAGAAGAGTCTAAAGGGTCACAGTATAATTAGGGCCCACATAATAATAATAATGTAAGGGCACAACAATAAAAATAGTTGGATTCTATGGGGCACAACAATAAAAATATGGGGGCTACATGGAGCACAACAATAACAATATGAGGGCTTCACTAGTATTATAGGGACCTAACATGGATTGATATATACAAATTAAGCAATAGGGATGATTTTCCATAATGGAAACCAAATCCACCACTTTCTTAAGTTTTTTCATGTAGAGAAAAGAAAAATAAAACTAAAGATATAATGGATATAAATAAAAACATAAAACATAGAATTAAGAGCCTAGAGGAGACCCTTTTTTAGTTCGGTTAGTGGTGATGTTAATCAAATTATATTTTGAGCCACTAACAAAATTTGAGATTAGGATTGTGTTTCTTCATGATAAGAATAGAGGATGATAAGGAGACGACTTTTTTTCTAGCCTGTTTGAGCAAACCTTAAGCTCAAATATTTAATCCTCCTTACCATAAAGAGCATGAACAACAAATGTTTAGGTATGTCACTCTAGCTGCATAATCATGTAGAATTTTGTGTTTCTAGTGCGGCTGGTACCCAAAGCGGGAACAAAATCATATGTTTGCAGATTGATATCCCCATCCTCATGATAAGCGCACTTGACTTTCACATTTTCCTCCAACTTCTTAATTTTTTTCCTGGTTACAAGCAAGACTAAGAGATGAAAGGCACACATGGCTTCCATTATTTCATATTCCACCTAGGTACTATAGACTAAAAGTTCATATTGTTGGGAAAGGCGCGAACCCATGTAAGAATAAAAATAAATAAAGACTATACACAAGGACACATAAGAAAAGGACTATGTCATAGCCAAATATTATAGATAAAACGAAGAAAAACTATAGAAGACCAATTGAAATATATATTTCTACAAAAGGGTTCCAAGAGCATCAAACAAAACATATGTTGAATAGTTTAATGTTTCCCCTTCCCACCTTGAGTGCCTTCAGTACTTGTATCATCAAAATGAGACTTTGAAATCGATGAAGACATAGTTCCCTTAAAGGTGCATATCATATAATGAATGCAAGTAATGGAACCTACAAGCGGCGGAGCTACCAAAGGACAATGCATGTAAGGGGATGGAATGTCACCAGCTCACAATTATATATCCTGAGTAATCGAACTATAGTTCACCTAATACAAGGATAGCTTAATAATTATTTTAGTTTTAACTTTCATATTTTTTTGTTAACTTTGACTCTAACTTTAATTTTATCCCCTGAGGATTATCTTAGTTGGTTGAGTTCCCATTGTTAAAGAACCTTTGCTATTGAGAGGTCATATATTCAATTCTCTCGACACTCTTAGGGTTAGGCTTCTTGGTTCAACCGACATGAAGTGATCAATCCTTTAAGCCCCAAGGGTTAGCTCAATCGATTGAGTTCTCGTCGCTAAAAGACCTCATTAGTGGGATGTCATAGGGCCAATTCTCCTCGATGCTCTCGGGGTTAGGGTCTACTAATAAGTCGATAACATGTGATCACTTCAAGTGGATATACTTAGATATTTCCTTTATAAAAAAAAAAAAAAAGACCGTCTAAATTTAATTTATATTTAAATTCAATTAATTTTTTTACTTGAACCATAATTAAAATTATGTTTAATGTGTGGAGGATGTAATGCACAACCTACAAATACTAAATATAAAACTAATTTATTATTTTAGGTTATGAATTTAGTAATTTTATAATTTTACCTTGATTAAGAGCAATTTATAAATTTTAAATATAAATATAATTATATACCATTACTTATTATTTTAAAAATTCCTATTTTATTAAACACTTAAAATATCACATTTTTGAAATGTTAAATGTTTTATTTTTTAAAATAAATTGAAATATAAATAAACACTAAAAATAATAAGCTTTACAGGGTTCATGATCCTTGGATCATTCTTTGTTGTTGGCGCATTCAAGGAGCATTCATGCAAAATTTCGAAGATTGCAAGTGGAATTTAATCCTTCCGGGTTGGTGTGGTCAGTCCTATAGGGGAAGGCGAGGTTAGACAAGTCGTAAGTCATTTCACAAAGCAGGAGAATTATGGATGTTTGTTGGGATGATAACAACACGAGTTCAACTCATGGCTTCTGCTACAGGATCAGTCACATAATTTCTATATAAATAGGAGTAACGGTTTGTTTCTATACCAAAAGAAAGGGTTTGCCTCTATCCTGGGGGTTTTCAACTTAAGGACCCATGGCAAGGTGTGAGTAGTCTGGGAAGTCTAGGTAGTGGCACGGTCTGGGTCATCTACATGGTCGTAATTCCAAAGGGAATTAGTGTGCTTGTTTTGGTCATTGATGAGGGTGGCACATTGGAAGAATTAGGCAAGAGGGAGATTTCAGAAGGGATAGCTGCTACGGGTAGTGTGTTAGCGTCTATGAATTGGTTGTTGTGGAGTGTTAACGTTTATTCCAGTAGGGGCAGTGCGACCTTCCAGGATTTCGGTGTTCCTAATTTTGTCTTTTTTCTTCATTCTAGGAGCCACAGTCTTGGACACCCCCCCCCCCCCCCCCCATGTGGTTAGTTTGGAAAATATGAGTCAATCAGAGGAGGGTATCTTTGTTTTAGGTTCCTAGGGCCGCAGCCAGCCTCAGACGGGCAGAATGTCGAGGCACATGGTGAAGGATAGATGGAGGTTCCATAATAAATGTGCTCCCTCTGTCAAAGATCATGTCGAAATTAAGGAAGGATTGGTGATAATTCAAAGGTGTATTCATCAGTAGCAGAAGGAAAATCTCAAGATGCAAGAATGTCAGCTGGAAAAAAATGAGATAATTCGCCAACTGGAAGATGAAATTGATGCTTTGCGTCATCAAATTGAGGATATTAATCTCAAACTGGATGAAAAAATTCTGAAGTCAAATGAAGAAAACATCGACATCGATCTCAATAGTCCGACAACAACGGAGGAGTAGTTTGTCCTAAGGGTCTTTTTTTGTTTGTTTTTTGATGTCAAAATATAAATATAAAATTCTGATGAAGTAGTACTAGAGGATGTATAGCAGTAGTCAAGAAGTAATGGGGAATTTTGTAATTTTGGGGATGAAAATATGGGTTGGGTTGAACAACAAGAAAACTATGTGGCACATAGATGACATTGAACTATTATTGTAAAGCTCCTAGTTTTTAGCTGCATATGGGAGCGAATTAATATAATACTACTACTCTTTCTTGTTAAAAAATAATAATAATAATTAGCTTTACATATTATATTTATAATATATTTTTATATATTAAAAGAAATTATCTCTTTATATAATATTTTTTATGTAAACATTTGTATTAATTTTCCTATTTTATTTGTACAATTTATATATATATATAATAAAATTTATGTTAAATTTTTATGTCACTCTTTTATATTTCGATTTATAAAAATATTTTTATTTCTTTTTTTATTTATATCTCGCTATTATTCCACTTACTGTAGCTAATATTTGCCAACATTTTTCGGGAGACTTGAACCCATGTTACTTGGGACACAAATAACCATGCCACTTGAGCTAAGTACCACTTGAGCTAAGTTATTTGACTTATTAGTTAATAATTATAATAATATATTATATTTTTTTTTTCAAGTTGATTTTTCATTACTTTTGAACTACAAATTACATCAATAATATGTTATGATAAGTATTATGCCCTAATACGTAAAATATAGCCTCAATCCACCATAATGGGAACCGTATATATTGGCCAATATCAAAATATCAAAAGTAAATGATGTTGAACATAATAGCAATCTATCACAAACTATTTACTAGAAAATTTATAGTATGACAAGATATAAACTTAAGAATCAGACAAGGTCACGAGGATTGAGTCGTAAGCACTTATTCCAACTCGGTGTAGCACGCTTGGAATCATATTGGAGGTAACTTCGAATGTGTCAAGTGAGCATCCAATCTCTCCGTGTAGTATACGATGGCACTAAATCCTATGAATGTCGTTATGGAATGAATGCATATCAATCATGGAACATCTTGTTACTCTTAGGATAATTGCATAGGAATGCCCCAATAATAAAATTTATCTCTTATGTTGTTTTTTTTACTTTAAAAAATATTTTGACATTTTTCCTTGAACAAAGCTATGGAAGAGGCTAGAAGAGATAATTGTTCCACCCAAGTTGAGGATTGTTGTGACAAGGTTGTATAAGAATGTTATTTCCAATCTTAGGACCACTAAGGATTATTTAGAATCAATTAAATGTAATAACGGATTCAAGAAATAATGTCCCTTATCCCCTACCCTTTTTGGAACATACATTGATAAGCTAGAAGAGTGTTTTGAAGATGAAATTTGTGTTGGCATCACGCCCACTAATATGGTCATAACCCTTGTTTGGTCATAACCCTTCTCCTTTATGAAAATGATATTGTTTTTTAAGAAAGGGGCTATTACGATCTTAGCAAGAAACTAAAAATCCTTTTAGGTTTCCACTCCAAGATGGATATGATTGTAAATACCAAAAAAACTAAAGTCGTGATAATTAAATCCAAAAAGATTGCCTATGATACTTGTATTTATGATAGAAATTCCTCGAGGAAGTTCCTTCATACAAATATATGGGAATCAAGATCCATAATTTGCTCAATTGGGAATTATAACATTGAGAAAAGGATAAATGGAGGTTGGAAAACTTACTATGGGCTTAAAAACAATTGTAAGTAAATATATATTTTTGATTTGGGATAATAATAATAAAACTTCTCATTGAAACTATTGTCACTCCTATTATTTTATATGGTTGTGAGGTTTCGGGTTGCAGTACATCCAAAGAGTCATGGAAGAATATTGAACAAATTTAAAAGTAGTTTATAACCTACAAACTCTATATTAGAAAAAATACTCCCTACCCTATCCCCCTACTTGAAGCAAATATTTATTGTACTGAAAGCATGGCTATGACTAGGTATCTTATGTATAAAAATAAAGTATACAACATGGATTCCTACAGGTCTCCTAAAATTTCTCCTAACTCTAGCAAAATCACCTACCTTCCACTCAAGCGAGGGTGACATAAGGATGCCTAATCTTGGTTAGACCATTAGGGAATAAAGGAGGATATAAAATTGTAAAATTCAGATAATATTAAATATATTATTACTTCCAAATTAAGGAGAAATTGTGGGGAAATAAAGAGTTAGATGAAAAAAGGAAACTATGATATTATAAGGAGGTGATCAACCCCAATGTTGAAAACAAAAATTATCTCTTTATCTTGACTAGGGTTAAGAAGAAAATGAAAATTTCCAAGATTAGAACTAATTCCCATGAGCTTCATAGTAAACTTGGGCCTTTGTCGATTCCCAAAACACCATGAGATGAAAGAGTTTTTCACATGTGTGATCTTAAGAAGGTTGAATATGAAAAATAATTTCTCTTAGATTGTCAATCTTATACTCACATTCCATCTCATTTCAAAAATTTGTCACACTACCAACTTTCTTGACCTTCTAACACAACAAAACTATGGTGATCTGGAAATGTTTCTCTCACTTTTCTTTGAGCATAGAAATAAAATGTTAAATTTTTTTTATTAATCTCTTAACTTCTTAAGGTTAGGTAAACCATATAGGTCCTATTGGACATTAATCATCATCATCATCATCATAATTATATATATATATATATATTATTTTAAAATTTTATTTCAATTTTATTTGAAATTTTTAATTTTAATTGTTGTATTGTCATTAAGATACTTAATTTCTAAATACAAATAAGAAATCAAGAGTTTTTAAGACACCCCTATGTGGCATAAAATTGGAATCCGATTTTTGATGACCTTCAAACCATCATCATGATTTTGTTTTATTAGGATGTTTTTAAACCTCAAAAGCTTCTTTAGATTTCCTTTTTTTTTGTCAGTCAAAAGCTTCATTATATTATCATTTTGAAAGATACAACACGCCTACATAAGATCTTCAGTATAACTAAGCATCACAGGCTTCATAAAGTAAAGGTTCAAATTTCTACAAAACAATAAGCCTGGAAGAGAGCCAAGACAACTGGTGCATATGGTTATTGTCGTCACAAAAAAGGAAAAAAGAGTTGCAGAGAAATACATCAAGGAGGGGGATTGTGAGGAAATACTGGAGGTGCAGTGAAGAGGCTTGCATGATTGTGAACGTGATAATCAATATGTTCCACTTGAATTTCCAAAGCTCGGAGGTGTTCGTGGGAGCATCAAAGTTGGCACCGAAGACTCTCCAGAGTGTTCAGAGTTTCAACCTGTAGATGTTGAATGTCATTAATGTAGGAAATAAGCTTGTTTCTCTCCTCATACCTATGTTCCCGCATGTTGTCCAAGTTGAGTTGGATGTGCTGCTGTTGGGCCGCTATCATGTCTAGAGTGACTAGGGGTTCCACCTGGCTCGGGGAACGGGCTAGGGAGACCACCATAGCTGCCACTGAGTGTTGGCTTTCCGTAGACACCGAGTTAGAGTTAGGCTCGCCATTTGACCATTTGTCCTCCATATCGCGCCCAAGACCACCCCTTCTCGCTTGGTCACACTGTCGTGGCATACAACCTAATTCACCACCCCAGTTTGTGCTTAGGCTATGAGGATCCTCAAAATCAAAACAAGAACACACCACCAAATTAAAATTGAAATTGTGCTTGCCAACACCGCTTACCAGACCCTAGATTCCAGTCAGCTCTCAACTGCAAGGGGTTGGCCTGATTACCTAAGTCTTGCTCACACTATCGTCGTGAACTGCGTAGCTGAGAGATGTGCATCAGGCATTAGGGGAATTTTGAAGTCTAAAATGGGCCTCCTAAGGAAAATGTACAATCAAAATTCACTTTATGAGAACCAATCACATTTTCGAGGATGACATCATCCTTAATGGTTGAGGTGACATTGTTTGAGTTAAAGGTACTTACTTGTCACATTCTCAATGGTGGATAAAAACTCATGGTAAATGTCATAAAGTAAAGTACTGATAATAAATGTCATTTCACACTTTTTGAATAAAATATTATTCTTTTCATTTCATATTTTTTGAAAGAAACAATGCATATCCCTACAAAATCTTCATGTATTTACACACTTTTCAATAAATATTATATTTATATATTTTCAAATATTTATTTATAAATCAAATCAATTCAATATGTAATATAAAATTCATACATAAAACAATATAGTATATTATATTATTTTTATATAGTATATTAATTACATGTTATTATATAATTTAAATAATATAAATTTTAATTAATATTATATTCGATAATTAAGAATTTATATTTATATTTTATTTTAAGTTATTTAAGTACAAAGGACAAATGAATTAGTTGTGCAATGATAATGATTTTATCTTGAAAAGTTTATTCTTATTTATAGTCACATCAATACAATTGTTTTATTAATTTTATTTTGGTATAACTTTTGAATTGAATTTAACCATAGTTACATGGATTTTGGTGCAAAAAGTGAATTGCAAATTCTTAAATATTATTTTTTTGGTTTAGCTATTATTATATTGTTTCCGTAGGAGGCCAATTTTAGACCTCAAAATTCCCCTAATGAATCCTGGACCTCCGATATCCACCTGAACCTGAATCAACAACACTCACTGGGCTCTTCCACAAGCTGAAATACTCGCGCAGCCATAATGTACCAACATTTTTCCCAAAAACATGCCCAATTGGGTTCACTTTCCACCACGAGGAGTGCAGGCCCCAAACCAGTCTCGGCTCCACTCACAACAAGGGAAGAAGTTCCCATATCCCACTAGCAAAAACTAAACCAGAGCCACTTCCACGCGCTCCCAAGATTAAATTCCTCGCCCTGCATAGGTTCCCCAAGCCTTGGCTTGAGCTTGGACGCCAATACACAGGGTGCTCTCACCCATGTTTATCTCACCATCACCTAGCCGTTGCAAATTATGCATACACAACACATAAACCTAGATAAGAAGCAGATGCATGTAACACAGTGTAGGTACCACGGTGCCATAACCCCGAGTGTGTGAGGGACCGATAATGCGAGCCTGAGGCGCGTGGAGGCTAGCCTAGCTCCTCTATCCATGACACCTCCAATTTTCCACATGAAGTGACACCCCCATCAGGGATTCTTTAGATTTCCTTATTAAGTAGAGTTTGGTATAGGTTAAAACCTTGGAATCATCAATACAAATTTAGTGCTTAGTATCATCTGAGTGTTCAACTCAAGTAGAGTTAGAGAATCATGATTAATGTCAATTACATGTTCTTACACTGGGTTTTTTTTTTTTTTTTTGAGATGACCAATCTTACCAAGATAGGGAGTTCCACATGAACAAGAAACCATGTAGAAATATTTTCATTGTTTTATATTGAAAGGATCCTTTATATACTTTAGGGAATTTCTTATCATAGTGAGGGGCTTAAAGGTTGCCCCAGTATTCTTCTACTTATGAAATTTGGTAATCCTATCAATGGTACCATGGATGTAGGGTAAGAAGACCTTGGAGATGTATTGAGCTCAAATTGTGTTGTGTTTTTCTTTACATTAAATTTGAAAGGCCTTCACATGTTGATGTTCCTTGTAACCATTATCATTGAAAACCTTAAGAAGATGGAGTTTCTCCTCTTCTAAAGGTTCTAGAATTGGAGATCATAAGGTTCTTCATGCTAATGTGTTGGGGACCCCTAATTTTGCCATTACATAGTAATTGGAGTTAGCGTGAAGATATTGCTTAATGTGAGTCTTCTTCCCAAATACACTATATGCAAAGCATCCATTATTTTTTTAATTATCAAGACATAAACAAAGGGTAGACTTCCATTTTCTTCAACCTCCATAGTGAAATTAATGTGCTCTAAATGATTGTTCATGTTCCCTAGAAACCCATTCAAATGAATCCCATGCTTATGGGATCAAATGACAAATGTGTCATCCACAAATATTACCAATAACATTGGTTGAAGTGTAGAATAACTAAGGGTTTTTTTCACGAAATTTTCCATGAATAAATTGGCCACGATGAGGGAGAGTGGAGACCCTATTTCAACTCCATGTGTCTGCTCATATAGCTTGCCTTGAAAACTAAAAAATTTTGATTTTAAACATATTTCAATTAGTGTTGCATTATCTTGGTATAATATCTTATTAATAACCTAAACTAATTCATCAATTGGAGTCTTTGTAAAAAGAAAAACTATATTAAATCTCATCAGAATATCATCAAACCTATAATTAGATTATCTTCACAAATTAAATATTTTTTGGTGATGGAATACATTCATTTTGTTTAAAATGTGAAAATAAAAATAGATGTAATATATTTATGTTCCCTAAACATAATTTATGCACGGGTGATCACATATTCATTAATATGTATTAATATATCCTATCTACCCTAGCTTATGTAATGAACATCATTACAACGTCCATGAGTCCCAATGTCATAGGCTCACTCAAATTCATCAACTAGATTTTGATTAGGAACTAGTCTCCTTCTTTAACAAGTTCCTAACATGTGCCTAGGTAATCCCTTTTATTGCTAGGTTCCTTCAAGAATCCTTCATTTGCCAAGTTACTATTCTGGTAAGAAGTAAATTAGTATTCTTCTCCTATAATATTATATTTATTGATGCAATGTATTAAACTCCTTTGCGAAGTCATCTACTTGTGATTTCATGCAACACTCCAACTTCTAAAGTCAAAATCCAATACAAATTTATGATATTTATAAGCATCCTTCCCCAAAATCAAAACTCGGTACAACCATTCCAATTTGTATTAGCATTCCAACAATAAGTATCATATGAGATTGGTCTGAATGATAGTAAGACAATAAAACAAAAACAATATTCAAATTTTAAAAAGAGTAATGTGCAACCGAAAATAAATAACAAAATGGAAGAATCCTAAACATTTTTCAAAAGAATTAACATTATTTTAAAACGAATAAATATCATTTAATCTAAATATAAACCACTATATTTTATTTTATTCTATAATAATCCTTTTTTTATGCAACCAGCTCACAAAATAGAAGAAAATATAGATCAACGACTTAAAAAATATCCTCTTCGAGGGGGAAACCTCCTTTATATTAAATAAATGAACAATTCTTGAATGATTCAAATGAAAAAACCTCCTTTCTATATATAGGAGTCTAAGGGGTCACAATATAATCAAAGCTATCATAACAATAATAATGTAAGGGCACAACAATAACAATAGTGGGCTTCTATGGGGCACAATAATAACAATATGGGGACTGCATGGGCACAACAATAACAATAAAGGGGTTACATTAACAATAACAGTAAGGGGTCACACTAGTATTATAGGGACCTAACATGCCCCTCTACTTCAAAAAAGTGTTGTCCTCAATGCTTGAGTAGTTCTGGATGCTTCTGTATAAAATTCTCATCCTCCCATGTGGAATCTTCGAACGGGTAAGCTCTTCCATTTGATGAGAAACTCTAAAATTGATCGAATGTGTAGTTTTTGGGTTCTTATTTCCGTACTTCTTCTGATTCCAATATGATTTTTCCTTCCTCGTAAAGTTCTGGCAATATTGTTTGAACCGAGATCTTGAAACGTCTAAGCTTCTTTAAGCATGAAACATGGAAAACTGGGTGCACTCGAGAAGATGTAGGAAACTCTAATTTGTATGCCATAGTAACCAATCTTTTGCAACACCTTGTAAACACCATAGTAATTTGGTGATAATTTGGATTGTTTCCATAAATGCAGTAGCAACTGTACTAGCTTTAAATGGATGAGATAATGTACAAAAGTGTGCATACTTGGTAATTCTATCAACTACCACCACAGTGACACTCTTTCCTTCGGAATTCAGTAAACTTTTGATAAAATCCATTGAAACTTCCTCCCAACATTGACTTGGAATGGCTAAATGTTGTAACAGGCTTAGGGTCTTAATTGTCTCCAATTTATTCTGTTGGAAAACGAAACATTCTGCCACAAACTTTGAATATCAAATTTAAGGCCATCCCAAAAAAAAAATTATTGCCCCTGTGGTAAGTCTTTAAAAATATTGAGTGCCCTCCTAGGGGAGAGGTGTGAAATTCCAAAAGAAATTTTTATTTTGAGTTGGGAATTCTTACAAATATATAAGTAATATTTGTACCATAATGAATCATTTTTCCAACTAAATGTATCAGATGTACTGGGATCTTGTTGCAACTTTTGAATGAGTGTCCACACTTCTTCATCATTCTTCCATTCATGCCTTGCTTCAGTTATCCAATATGGTTGGATAATAGAAATGGCACAAATCAATGCTTCCACATCTTCATCCTTTCTTCAGAGTGCATCTACAACAACATTTTTCTTCCCTTTTTTGTAGATGATTTCAAAATCATAACCCAACATATTTGTGACCCATTTTTGCTGCTCTTTTGAAGATAATCTTTGTTCCAGAAATTATTTAAGAATATCATGATCTAATTTTACCTTGAAGTGTCTTCCCATTAGGTAATTTCATCATTGCTTTAATGCATGTAGTATTACCAACATTTCCTTCTCGTAAATAGATTTGTGTAAATACTTTCCTTTTATTGGACGACTTTCAAAAGCAATGGGTCTTCCTTCTTGAATTAAAACAACACCAATTCCATTTACTGATGCATCACATTCCACAATAAATATTTTTGTGGAGTTTATCGTAGCTAAGACTGGTGCTAGGCACATTGCCTCTTTAAGATGTTCAAAGGCCTTAGTTGCTTCTGCAACCCATGAAAATGCATATTTCTTCAGTAATGTTGTTATAGGTGTTGTTATTCTCCCATAATTCTTAACAAACGTGCCATAATACCCTGTCAACCCGAGAAATCCTCAAATATGCTTTATGGTTGTGTGGATTTTCCATTCCTTAATGGATTTAATTATGTTAGGGTCTACCTGACCACACTCATGAGATACAATAGGACCCAGATATTCCACCTCCTATACTCCCAAGAAACATTTGGAGGTTTTTGCATTTAATTGTTTCTCCTCCAGTAGTTTGAGCACCCTGTCAACACCCTGTCAACATGTTGAACATGATCCTTCCAAGACTTGTTGTATATTAGTATATCATCAAAAAATACTAACACAAATTTTCAGAGGAAGGGTTTGAAAATGGAATTCATCAAACTTTGAAATGTAGAAGGTGCATTGGTAAGTCCAAAAGGCATGACCAAAAATTCATAATGACCCTCATGAGTTCTAAATGTTTTTTTTGGAATGTCTTCAATCTTCATTCTAATTTGATGATATCCTGAACGAATATCCAAATTAGTGAAGTAAATTTCTCCATGTAATTCATCCAACAATTCATCAATGACGGGAATGGGAAATTTATCTTTAATAGTGAGCTTGTTTAGCTCCCTACAATATAGACACATGCACCATGATCCATCCTTCTTATGCACCAATACTAATAGAGCAGAGAAATAACTTTAACTAGGTTGAATTATACCGACCTCCAACATTTCTGCAACCATGCGTTCAATTTCACTCTTTTGGGAATAAGGGCATCTGTAAGGCCTCGTGTTTGGAGGAAAACTTCTTGGAATCAAATGAATAGCATGATCATGATCACAAATAGGTGGGAGGCCTTTGAGAGTCTCAAATTCCTTAGAATGATTGTCCAATAATTTTTGGAGATCTTAATAAATAGATGATTTCAATATTTGAACATCTAGTGAGAATAATTGTGAATTACACCTCGTTGTTCTTTCTTTATAATATTTTTCATGCCATTAGAGCTTTTTATCTTTCCTGGGTTCCCTACAATACCCCTTAATTCAACTTCCTTTCCTTCCCAAAAAATTTCGAGAAAAGTTCTTGAAAATTAAAAGTTATCATACCCAAAGATTGTAACCATTGGACTCCTAGTACAACTTCAGCACCACACATTGGAATGGAATGCATTGGAATATTCAATAAATATTCCCCCGTGGTTAGCTTGATATTATGGAACTTTACAGAGGAATTTATAGTTCCTCCATTTTCAATCATCACTTGACACTCTCGTATTGGATATAGGAAGCAATTCAATTCCTTGGCTATCTTACAATGAACAAAATTATGAGTGCTACTTGAATAAATCAACACTATTACCTTTTTCTTCTTGATATGTCCTTCTATCTTGATAGTTTGAGGAGTGGTAATTCCTTAAAATTCATTATAAGATATGGTCGGATTTATTTCTTGTTTTTCTAGGGTTGGTTCCTTGTGTATATCCTCTTCTTTTGACGTTTCTTGTTCCTTTTCTTCCTCCTCTTCACAATCTATGTAAAATAATTTATTCTCAACAAACTTGTGACCTTTAATGTATTTTCTATCACAACTGTAACAAATCAATTTTTCTCTTTTTTCTTCCAGTTTTTGTGGTGTCGGCCTTGTAAGTTGTTGAAAGCTAGGAGCAACAACACTTCCATCTCTATAGTTGTGAGTGTTAGACTTACTTGTTGCCATAATTTTTCTTTCAACTTTTTTTTTTCACCCTGAATACCTTCTCCAATGAATCAGGTTCACAAAGGTGAACCTCATGTTGGATGTTATCCTTTAAAGCCCCTATGAAGACATCAATCATATGTTCCTCCAGAACAACATTTACCCTAATATTCAATTTTTGGAAGTCCTCAATGTGCTCCGCCATTGAACCCTTTTGTTTGAGTTTATAAATTGGATAAAGAAGTTGTTTCTCTTTGTATCCTCATAATACGGTATCATTTCCTCTGTAAAAATTTACCAAGTGACAAGTGGTTTACGAGAGCAAAGCCATCGATACCATACAAACTGATTGGGTTCTAAATATAAAGCTACAATGCGTACCTTTTGTGTGTGTCGCACATTATGGAGATCAAAATATTATTCCATTTGTAGTATCCATGTTACCGGATCCTTGCCATCAAGCTTCCTCATATCTATCTTTGGAATGTGGTGGTTCTTAAACCCCACATTGGAGTCTCTAAAATCATGATTCATGTTTCTTTTTTCCTCATCATGATTTTCATGGATTACCTTGTCACCACCAAGAAGCCTGTCTTGCAACAACTTTGTCAACCCTTCCAACTTGACATTCATCCCATCCATGTCTCCTTTTAATACATCCATGCCCCCTTTTAAGCCATCCATGTCATATTTTGTTGCTCTTTGTGAAAACAAAATTTGTCGCACTTGGTCCCTTAACTTCGATATATCATGTTACAATTCTTCCCCTTCACGCGTCATAGTAGAGATTTTTGAAGGCTTAATGGGTGTAGAATTATTTCTTTTTGGGAGGAATTTTAGAACCAAATACTGATATATATGATTCAATATTCCCTTTGAATCACTTCAACTGATATTTTCAAACACAACTTATGCAATTTAAAAAAAAATACACACCTTTTTCTTACTTTGTATGCACTCGATATTGAATCTATTGTAGCTATGAAATTTCAAATCCTCAAGGTCTGAAATTTTGTATTGTGGTATCCCTCTGAGTCTTATTTCCAACCCCACAATTCAGACCAATATTGGAGTCTTCAAAAAATATTTATGCCTGATATCCCATGATGACCTAATTAGACTATTTCAGTATAGTGAACTTTTATGGTGTGCCACGTGTCACTGTTTCAAACTTTGGCCATGAAATTGCTACATGAAACACTACAGTCCATGCTATTTCAGCCCCTTTTTACAAAATTCCAATCCAATGCCTAAAACTAAATTTATGAGGATTTTCCCTAGGTCACCTGTTTGACACTGAATTTTGGAGCCTACAAAAACCCTAACTTCCCCTGATCATATCTCTGAAATTATAGCGAACCAATATCTGAATTTTTTACATAAAGTTCAAGATTTTTTTATCCACGTGGTCAAAATTTCATCTTTTGAAGCCTCGTATAAAAAAATTTAGAGCGAAAATTCCAAGATGACATGTTTGAAGAAGAAAAACCCTACAATCCAAAGCTCTTATACCAAATGTTATGAAACCAAATCACAAAATAGAAGAAAATATAGATCAACGACTTAAAAATTATCCTCTTTGAGGGGGAAACCTCCTTTACATTACATAAATGAACAATTATTGGATGATTCAAATGACAAAACCTCCTTTCTATATATAGGAGTCTAAGGGGTCACAATATAATCAATGCTGACATAACAATAATAATGTAAGGGCACAAAAATAACAATAGTGGGCTTCTATGGGGCACAATAATAACAATATGGGGACTACATGGACACAACAATAACAATAAAGGGGCTACACTAGCCATAAAAATAAGTGGCTACACTAGTATTATAGGTACCTAACACCTTTTTTCTCATAACAATTACTATATAAAATTATTAATATTATTTTTTTATCAAAATAAATCCTCATTATATATATCAACTTTTCAAAGTGTATTTCAGTGTAGCATGTGCTATATGGGTTCTCTTGAATCTAGGAGGAAGTATAGTGATTTGTTTCTTTTTAACTTTCGAATAGCCTCAAATAACCAACCCAAGGCTTACACCTTTTATCAAGGGGAAATTCTAGCCTCATTCCTCACCATAAAAAAGTTCACCATTGTTGGAGACTAAAAAAAAGCATGATTCCATACATCTAGATGGGCTCTTCTCTTTCTGGTATTCATTTGAACGAAATATTTCAATGAATTTGTGTAGCTCTTTGATCATTTCCCCAAGTATCCTATTTTCATGTCCTTCATATAAACAAAATCAAGTTTATATCCGAACCAATTTGGCTCTACAAGCACAAGAAGGAGATTTAATTTTCAATGGATGGTGCTCCACCCTCTTAATCCATTAATCTCTTCTCATTTTTTCCTCTTCCCTTGGCTCCCACGTGGTCACTCTTTGTCAACCTCAATCCATGAGCTCATGTTATCTCCCATCGTATATGGTTAGCTTGTCCAATCATGGTCTCTTCCCTATATCTCTTTCACACGTTCCCTTGGATCTTCATTGGATTTTCTCGCTAATGGAGGATCCCCTAGTCTATATGTGCCATAATTTCAAAATGAGGACTTCTACCTTGATGGAAAACACAGTTATGGAACCCATCAAAAGTTGGCATATTGTTGTTACCCCACAACATCATCTATTTCGACTATTAATCCCTCCAAAACATCAAATATTATCCCATATAATTGATATCCCTACATTTCCTGAAGGCTTCCTCTTTGCCATCTTAGGTCTCATAGCTCACCAAGCTAATATAGTATGTGATTCATCCCAACAACATCAGGATGGTGACTTTGAAGAGCTCAATCCCTCCCTTTGCATTCTTCAAATCCATATTCCAAACATAGATTCCTGTAATGTCCCTTTTTAAATTAATCGTTGAATATGCCAATAACACTTGATTTTTTTCCTAGGGACATTTTGTCAAACATTTTACAATCATACATTATTACAATATTTTTCAATAATGAGACAAAGGGAAGACTTCACACAATATACCATAAAATAATTTTGCAAAAAGGGAACACCAACCAAGTCTTTTTTTAATAGATGGTGGAATTTATACAATAATGCAATAAAAAACCTGGAAAGTTGGCATATCTCTGCTGCTATTCTTTGGAAAATTCAGCCCTCCTTGTTGATATGTGCACTTGTCGTAATTGGACCCTTCTTTTGGACTCTGATATTCAACCATTCTTCTCTTATGAGGACCAATGAAGAACCTAAAGCGGTTCTCCCTATTTACTAGCTAGGATGGATGTCTCACCACTAGAACTAATTAACACCATCCATAGTAGATGATTTTACCACCAAAATTGGGATCTCCACAATGGTTTCCCCTCACATGGTAAGCAACTAGAGCTCTTAAAAAAATTATCAAAAAATAAAATTTTGAAATTGGCAACAAGAAACATTGAAAATGGCAACCAAAAATGGAATCCAAAAAATGGCACCCAGAAATGGCACCATATGAGGTTTCTGATATAATTTTCCCTTAATTAAATTGGAAGAGAAATTGTAATTTCATCTCATGACAACTTGTATTAGTTAACTAAGTCAGGAAGACTTATTTAGCTTATGAAATTCGAGTTAGAGGTCAAAGTGGAGGCATGTAGAGGATTTTCTTATTTTTAGGGGGTCTAGTTACATTTATTTGTGAGTGGTAATTAGTTAACTCAATTATTTGAGTTAAAATTAGTTTAACTAGTTCTAACTTAGATATGAGCTAGTGATAGGTCCAGTGAATTAAATCTGATTTAATTTGCAATTAATGATCAATCAGTTAATTGATAATTCGATATAAATAGTTGTTTCATGTCAGTTTTAAGGAAGGCCCGGTTGAGACTAAGGTTAAAGGGAAGAGATCTATCAATTGTACTATTAGAAAATTTCACAGATCATGCATGAGGTCATCAAGAAGGCCTTGAAGAATTGAGCAATCATTAATTAATATTTTCCTAGTTAATAGGGGCTCAATTAGCCCAAGAATGTGTAAGGAAGGCAGTACAAGCAGAGGCAAGCAACACGTTAAATATTGGACCAAACTTTCTTTGATTGTAAGCCAAATCTAAGCTAGATCAAAGTGAGACAGTCAGTAGAGTGCAGGAATTTTATTAGTGGAGAAAGAGAATTGTATTGTTTCATGATCTTGACCATATGAAATATAGAGATAGAGGGGCTTTGAGTAGTTTCTTTCCCCATATACATATTGTGTTGTGTGATTGATTGTTTCTTTCTCTTACTTTTTATGTGATTGTGCAATTGTAATTGGTTTCTACAATTTGTAGAATAGATTCAAGCATTTTGTTTTATCATATTACAAGATCGGTTGAATCTATGTGGATTTTCTACATCAATAACCAATCCACCCCAAGACTGAACTCCAAATCTCCTTTTATATTTTTTTTATCATTAGAATTCCATGGGTCAATACCATGAGTCATCAAAATACCATGGGTCACTAAAATACCATGGATCTCCCCTTTTCACCTTTTTTCCTCACTCAATAATATAAAGTGATTTTATAAGGTTTCTTTTGTTGTTTCCTCTATAGTCACTTTTTAATAGTACTCATTGTTACTTTTGCACATTTTTTTATGCGAAGTGTCATTCAAATAACCAATTGATCCCATTTTATTCCCAATATCCTATGAGAATCAAATAAGCTACTAAATCAATCTCCAAAAGTGATCATTTGGAAAGGGACATTAAAGTCCTCCCTTCTTGAGATTGCTTGCCCTCAAGCAATCTAGAACTTCCATATCAATACCAGGATCCAAAATATGCCTTTGGAATGCTCCATCATATGACTATTGTACCATCCAAACACAATGGAAACTAGCATTATTGCTACACCCTGCCATGCTATGAACCGGCCCACTATGTTTCCACTACTCCAATATGATATAGTCACAAGATGAAAATCTGCTATCACATGGAAAATTGTCACACATGTGAGTTATATAGTGCCTCGAATTCAAATCATCAAACACACTCAACCTTTTCAATGTACAAGGTCATATTCCCCTATGTCCGATGATTAGGAGAAACAAGGGAATATCAAAATTGTTGTTGTTTCCTATAATAAATTTATCGTTTGGAAAATGTCAATCACCTCTAGGAAAATTAGATACATCTTCAAAAATATAGCTAATAGGTGCATTGTCAACACCATACATCACAAAAAATTTATTCTCGAAAAGGTCTAGTTATTCTGCTTTTAATTGGCCAAGTTGTTTTGTTGAAGTCAAACTTTTGTTGGCCCCAAGGGAAAGCAGTGTTGCCAACAAAGCACATGTCTCTCAAGTCAAATATATTAGGAGCTTTGTACCCACTTTAGAACTTTCACCATAAGAATCTGGAATGTCTGCTCTTCCCTCTCTCATAAGGTTGGCCCAAGAAACAAAGAGAACTTGCTAACAATGCAAAACTAGTGCAAGCAAAATTTTCCCTTCATTCAAGTGTGGATTTATGCTCTAATTTGGATTTTTTCCTAACACGATCCAAAATATAGATATATTACTATACCAATTTTCCACATGCTTCAATTTTTTATACGGATTAGGACATATGAGTAGAATATCTATTTCCTCTAACCAAAGTGGCCACTCATTCACATAGATGTTTTGGTGGCATTTGACTTGTTGGGCATTCTTTCTCAACCTTCAAGATTTGTTGAACTTCTAAGGAACTTAGGAGATGGCTCAACACTATAAAGGTAATTATAGTATTCATTTATAATCAAAGAAATACCATATTAGTCCAGACCGTTTTTTGTAGCATCTATATTTTCTTTCTTTTTACTTCTAGTATCAACATCAAGTTTCTCCAAGTCCTCAACTATTGCAATTTGTAAGTCTAGATTCTCATCACCATTTTCTTGATTCACTGAGTTGAAGATTGAACTCATAGCCAATATTTCCGCCCTTACTATTATTTCTTTCGAAATATTTGCTTAGCAGCTCTGTCTTTTGTAAACACATGCAAGAGAGAGAAAATTTTACAATTATTGTGCTACTACTGATTGGAAATCATGTTCCACTTGTGAACACAACCAACCAGTGCATGGGATATGGCCATGGATATGGCTATGCCTTCAATTCTAAAATAATGTTGTGTAGGGTCCTTGACAAGTGACTGAATAATGAATTGTGCTCCTCGAATTCTAGATTCATTTTGTGTCCTCCGGCAAACGATATAGCCCAGCTCGAAAAGATGATCTTCCTTATCAAGAATCAATACTGCAAGTTCTTCCAATCCAACTAACTGTGCATTGCACAAATGATCTATTATCCTATTGTTATATCTCTTATGAAGGGATGATAAATATAATTTAATACATTTATGTTGCACGACATGCCCACAAGAAGAAACATGAATACCATCATCGTAATTGGGCCCAAATTCATCAAACGTTGATTCCCTAAAGTTGAGAGTGGATGATCCCCTACTAGGAGCTTCAGAGTAATTTTATGGAGCTTTTTCTTTATTAGACAATAATCTAGGATTAGCCACAAAGAAGACTCTGCAAGGATTGTTGGTATTGCATCATTACTGCCAAATGTGATTTACTTTCTAATCACTCATTCTGGCTCACTACAAATACAAACAATAATTAAAGATGTGCCTTCTCCATTATCATTTTCATCTTCAACTACAAATCCATCCTCTGTATTATCTCTGGAAACTAGCAAATTCATGTATGAATCATTAGTTTCAATATGGTGATCAGTTGTTCTATAATTTATAGGAAGTTGTATTATGAGAATATCTAAAAGGCATTTAGCTTCCAAAGGCCCAAGCCCATCATGGTTTCCCCCATCCAAATCATTTTTAATCAAATTCCATAGCTCATTTGTTGAGATCATTTCCCCACTTCTTGAATCAAGTGCATTATCATGAGCCTCATTTCTTTCTTTAGGAGCTAAATCATTTCCACTCTTCCAAGGACTTTGACTTCCATGAAGGAGGAGCACTCTTAGCAAAAGAAAGGACATACTTTTGCACAAATTCTAAGAGAAATGTTGGACTTTCACATCTCAACTCTCGATGGAGAGCATACAATACTAGTGTTGTCCCTTTAAAGCCTTTGAATTATTTTGCTCCAAATTTCGTGTTGAATCAATACTTGCAACAGACTTTGCTTATGTTGCCACTATCTAAGAGGTGAGCATGACCATCCATTTCCATCTGGAAGGATTCCATTCCAAATGTATTTTCACCCTTTCCCTGATAAAAAATAGTAATTGTATTGTTAATTTCTATATCAGGCAATTAAATAGAAGGCTTTTGATTACAATAATTAACCAACAACGATGTTGAATCATTTGGGGTTGAAAATGCTAGGAAAATTTTGCAGCTACCATGCTTTTTTTTTCTTCAATAGGTGCAACCTCTCCAAATTTGTCCTTTCTAGTTTGACTATTATTTTCACCTTCAACCCTTGAAACAAAAGAGTTGTCTTCCTTGCATCTTTAACATGTGCTTTGCTGGACATGAAATTGTGTTCAACAATTTCCCTAGTATGGTTGATTTCTTGGTCTTCAATTGTTGCGCTATTATCTTCATGTTTATAACATTTATGATTTGTTGCACGACCATCACTCTTATTTTTGTTGGAATCAACTGATGATTGGAGTTGCAGTGTTCCAATCTGATCTATTACCTTTGTGAGATTCATGTTATAGACTTCAAAACTTTGAAAGAATTTTGGCCCATATTCCCAAAGAACTGTCCACAAGCCACTGAAACTTATACTTGTTATTACTAAATCCAATTAGGTTGTTAGGATGCACAATTTTGATACCACTGCAATGTTCCCTTTTAAATTAATTCCTAAAAATTCCAAAAAAAACTTTAAAAAAATCGAGCGACATTTTATCAAACATTTTGCATGCATGTATTGTTACAAAATTCTTGCAGTAATGAGAACAAATGGAAAACTTCATAGAATATACCATAAAAAAAAAAAAAATTCCAAAATTGGAATACCAACCAAATTTGTATTTAATAGATGGTGGAATTTATACGATAATGCAATAGAAAGCATGGAAATTTGGGATATCTCTGCTACAATTATTTGGAAATTTTGGGCCTCTTGTTGAGATGCGCGCTTGCCATAATTGGACTTTGATCTTCAACATTTTTTCTATGATGAGGGTCGATGAAATACTTGAAGTAATTATCCCTCTTGACTAGCTAAGGTGTATGTTTCATCACCAAAACTAATCTAAATCACCACCAACAAGGGTGGATAGTTTCACCACCAAAACTAGATCTCCACAATGATTTCCCCTCACATAGCTATTAGAGCTCTTGAAACAACTATAAAAATAAATAGCCATTTCACCCCAAGAATGAGCTCCAATTCTCCCTTTATAACCCTTTTATCATTATAATACCATGGGTCATTAAAATACCATAGATCTCCCATTTTCACCTTTTTTTCCCACTCAATTATCTAAAGTGACTTTATAAAGTTCTTTTATTTTTTCCTCCATAGTCATCTTTTAATAATTATTTATTGTTACTTCTACATGTTCTTTTCAGACGAGTGACATTCAAACAATTAATTGGTCCCCTTTTCAACCCAATAGCCTACGGGAATCTGATAAGCTACTAAATCAGTCTCCATAAGCGATCATTTAGAAAGGGACTGTAATACCCTTAATGCAATTGTTTTGCAGAATTTATTATTTTATATGTACTTGTAAATATTGAAGTTGGAAACATTGGTTATGGGGTCAAGAATAAGTTTAATGGACTTATGTAAATAAATTTTATAATAAAAATAAATGTATTTATTCTTGAAAATAATATGGGAAATAGTACGTGAGTATATTGGGATTTTTAGCTCTCTGGAAACTGTTAAGTGATTAAATCCAAGTTATGGACAAAAAAGAGGAATGTGATAGAGGTCACAATTGTAATCTTCCTTAATTCTCCAAGATCTCAAGGAGAATGACTACCCTCATGAAATAACATAATTGGAGAGAGATTTTATGTTGGGTGGGGAGAGAAGAATAAGCGTGACTAGAGAGGGATGTTATGTTGAGGATAAGCAGGGCTAGAGAGAAATGCATGCTTAATAAGGAAAAAAAAAAATTGCCTATTTTGAAAAAAAAATCATAGGTAAATCAAAAACATGGGTAGACCTTAAAAGTAGGATGCTGCTAAAAAAATGTTGGGAGAGAAAATAATAAATATCACTAAGTGAAAACAATTGGGGATTTTTCAAAAAGAGAGAGAAAGGAACAAAACTAAACTCTAGGGGAGTCGCTATGAGTGCAACTCATTGGTTGGGTGGAACGTGCTATTTCCTACTTTGTTTCCAAGGGTTGAGATAAATAAATGAGTATTGTAATAGTTTTAAATACATGTTTTATTAAATGTTTTAATTTGTAATTATTATTATATGGTTAGTGGTTACTTAGAAAATAATACCTCTACCCATAACAATGGGTATTTTAAGATATTTGAGAATACATGCAGTTTTGTTGTCATTAATAATAAATACCACTAAGTGAAAACAATTATGGATTTTTCAAAAAGAGAGAGAAAGGAAGAAGCCTAAGCTCGAGGGGAGTCGCTAGGAGTGCAACTAAGTTGGTTGGGTGGAACGTGCTAGTTCCTACTTTATTTCCAAGGGCTAAGATAAATAAATGAGTATTATACATGTTTTAGCTAATATGTTTTATTAAATGTTTTAATTTTTAATTGTTATTAAATGGTTATTGGTTACTTAGCAAAGAATACCTCTACCCATAACAATGGTTATTTTAAGATATTTGGGAATGCATGTGGTTTATGTTGTCATTGAATATGCTTACATGTTATAGCTAGTGAATTCCATTATGTGATTAATTGTATAATGAACAATCAAAGAAGTTAATAGCATATGGATGGAGATAAATACTAGTGTATTCTAGTGCATAGAATACATTTGTGTGTGTATGTACAAGATAAGTGCATACTTATACTATATTATAAGTTATAAACAATAGGAGAATGAATAATATGCAGTAGTAAAATTAGAGGGAAATTGCATATGTACGTAAGTCGAAGCAGCAAGAAAAGTATAAATTTGATTGTTTCAAACTATGTATATGTTGTTAGAGCGTAGGTGAAAATGAATTAAATCTGTACAAATAGTACGAACAATGGAATTCCATTGTAAAAATTACTATGTGGTGTTGACTTTGAAGCTACACAAGCTAATCATTCTTGTAAGTTGTGGATTCTCTATAAAACTTTTGCATGCATACAATGTCTAATTGACTTGAATATCTGAAAGATTTTATGTTGGTAAAAGCTATAGTAGTCTAACTATTGTTGATAATGGATAAAGAAAAGGGAATTATGAGTTTAAGGTTTGGTCAACTGTTGTTGTGCTCTTAAAGAAAAGAAAAAAAATAACAGGCAAAGACAAGATTAGCAAAGTAAAGCAAAGAAATACTACATAATCTAAATCTCGAGAAAATATAAAAAGTCTGTTGAAATGGATATACAAATATAACTTAGGGATTGAGAACCCAATTTTATTTAAAAAGAGATATAATACCACAAGTGATGTGGTAAATAAGGATATCTCTGAGCATACTATGCAATTACATTATAAAAAAGGAACTTTTCTATTTATACATAGGTTAATAAGAGAAAAGAATCATATTCTAATAGCACCATTCAATCACGAGTGTGCTCAAGCTATATGTTATTTCATATAGTTGTAAATAATCATCCTTCTTGCCCTGAATCAACCCTATCTTCATGACGACCAAAAACTTGTAGAAGAGTTATTGTGTTAATAAAGATTTGTACCAAAAAAATTATTGTATAGTGTTGAAACTTAGTTTTTAAACTAGTGAAGGGGAGCCAAGATGTTAACTCATAATAGGAGAAAACAAAAACTTGTATTAGTTTTTGAATAGGATGATTAAATTAATAAACCAAAAAAAAAATGGAGAGACTCTAAGTTACCTGAAAATGTCTGATCATGAGCACAAACATATGATAACTATTGCAGACACATAAACAACTATAAATCTTTAAAAAACTGAACTATAATAAATAAAGAATGTAAAACGGAAACGAGGTATTTTCTAAAGAAATCTCCCCTTTTTATATCTACATTATAAAAACCCTTTGATAGTGCCATGGGTCTGAGACTCGAAAGAGGGCATAAGGGTTTACAAAATCCGTAACATCTAATTGAAAAAAAAAAAAAAACTTTCTTCATAAGCTATAAATTATGAGTAACTGGTTTGGTGAACCCAAACTCCTTGAAATAAGATAATAAACCTCTCCAAATGAATGCAACAATGGTCATAAGGATAGCATACTTGTTAGGAATGGATTATGTCTGTGTCCAAATCCAGTGCAGAGTCCATGTAATACAACTACGAGTGTCCTCGTTAGAGAATTAGAATAGGGCATAAGCTAGAACGCTTGACAACATTCTTTATTAAAAGAAATCAGGGTTAGGGGAAAACCTTCAGATAAAATAAAATGTAGATATCGATTTCAGAACCAAAATGAGATTTTATGCTCAGAGGAAAAGAAAGAAGTTAATGAAATACACACCTAGTAAGGAATAAGTGTGTCCTCGGATGAATACAACCTCAACAGGGTAGAATGTTGAAATACCTCAAAATCCTGAAAGGAGCCTACACTAACAATTAGCCCTCAAACTAAACCCTAGGTCAAGAAAATTAAAATAAAAAATAAAGACGAAAAACCCTCATCAACAAAATAATTCTAGTTGATTTTGAATACTAGCAGGGATGAGTTCGAACCCCAAGGAAAGAGATTCGTACGAAGTGAAACCCCAAGCTAGGATATTCTCCACACATAAAGCGAGTAAGGAAAGTAGAATGCCTTATATAACCTATAGGAAACCTACAACCATGAATAACATGTCTATTAGTAGAGCATTCACGAGAAAGAAAATAAAGTACATTGAAAACACATAGGAAGCAATAAACTACAGTTTAAACCTGAGGAAGCATAGCTAATCTATAACACTCGAGAAAATCGCCATATATACACAACCTCAGAGTGGTATAGGAAGAGGAAACAAATAGGTAAACAATTACATCTCAATGATAACCACAAGAAGAGGAAATGAGAGTAAAAACCCTAGTTCTTGTGGCAAATTCAGAACAAGGGTGAAAGAAATTTTTCTTACCGACATGCCCCCATTCATATGTAGACTTAAAATGGGATTATATCCCTAGTTTCCAATGAGGAACCATAAATATTAGCAGTGTATTTTCTTCAAATGGGTTAAAACCCCGTGTGATTATTTAGAAAGCATACTATTAGAAACCCATAACACAACACCTTATAAACCCTAGCATGAACAATAGAGCTCAGAAGGTGGTGAAAGAACAAGATAGGGGAAAAGGTATAATGAGGGTCAAAGGGGAATTCGATCCCACCAATTGACTCAACAATACATCAGAACGGTTCGATCTCCCTTAAACAACCCAAACTATCCATTTGCGCACTAGTTGCCTTTGTTGTCAGAGAAATAGTCACATGAATGATGCATGAAAGAAGGAAGTTGCCCCATGTAAATCTATGTAACCATGGAATAATACAAGTCCAAACTTTGGAGGCATAAAATTTTGTGTATAAGTTAGCCAAGGGTGCCTTGGTGTAGGGAGAAATGTGAAATTAACTCATGACATGTAAGTTCTAAGATCAAATATAGATAATCAATAAGACCACATGGTTATCATTAACCTCAACTCATCTTATTATAAATAAACCAACATAGGTGAGGTGGAAAAATGGTTATAAGGTAAGACTAGTGGAATCAAGTTTTTAGGGTCGAATCCACCCCTTTTATATTCAAACTCATGAGAGTTGCAGGTTACAACACTGATGTTTATGAGCCATATCACAACTATAGTTTAACAAAGTAAATTTTGTTTACATAAAGGAGCAAAGAAAAGAGAAAAATCATGATAGAGCCATCTGCAAGACATCCTAAATGAAAAGAACAAATCTAGGTGCAACTAGGAGGTGAAGCATCCCCTCATACGTACAGTGGAACAGATGGAGATTGTGGAAGACCTTAAACTGGAATTATCTAATATTAAGGCAGATACTGAAACATTGTTGAAAGATAGTGTTGGACAAGAAAGGCTCATAAAGAGTTTAACTAAAAGGCAAAATCTAAGACCAATTGTTAACGAGGAGGATAGAGAAGAATCCTACAACTAATTCTATTTGAAAACATTTGAAGGTTGTAAATTTTTTTTGTAGTGAGATTCTTCTAGCATTTTACAGCTTTTGGGAATTCTAGGGGAAATGTTTTTGACCTCTTTGATTGATGAATCAAAAATATTTATTTCTTGTAGCTTAAATTTCTTAAGGTTTAGAATATGTGATTGTGTGATGGGGATTCTCTGGTGTAGCGCAAACATGCATAATCTACGAATTATGGCGCAAAGCATGGCCAGTGAGATTTCCAAAGAGAAAGGGACATGAGAAAATAGGTAACTCTATATTGCAGAATAATTACCAGTTTAAATTTTTTGTTCAAAAACATCAAGGTGTTGGTAGGTTGGGATAGAATATCACAATATTTCATTACTAGGAGAAAAATCAGCCATGAAAATAATAAAGCAAGTAAAACATCTTGAGACTCTAAAACTAGAAATTACAATGATGACGGCATGAATCTCGTTAATAACGATTTAAAAAAATCAATAATACTTGGTTGGTGCAGTTAGCAACTTATACAAAAAGGAAGATTACCAACTTGGTTGCAACCCCTTTGCAATATAGATGGAAAATTTTTCACGAGAAAAAGAAGCAAAGATTGTGGATGAGTTTATGGTGGTGCATGATTTCAGGGATGTTTTCTGAATGAAATTATTTCTTTACCACCCAAAATAGGTATTGATTTTACCATTGAATTCATACTTGGTGTAACACTAATGTCAAGGACACTTTATAGAATGAGTGTGCTAGATCTAATGGAATTGCAAATGCAACTTTAGGAATTGTTGGATAAGGGATATATTAGGCCAAGTGTTTCACCTTGGGGAGCCCTGGTACTTTTTGTGAGAAAGAAAGATGGTACTTTTAGAATGTGTATTGATTATAAAAATCTGAATAATTTGACTATCAAAAGCAAATACCCATTACTTAAAATTGGTGATATATTTTATTAGGTGAGGGGAGCAATCGGTTTCTCTACGATCAACTTGAGATCTAGTTATCACCAAATAATAATTAAATATGAGGGTATACAAGATTGATTGTAGAAAAAAATAGTCATTATGAGTTCATTATGCTTCCTTTCGGATTCACAAATGCTCCAACCACATTCATGTGTTTAAGGAATAATGTTTTACAATGTACTTGGATAATTTGTACTGATTTTCATTAATAATATATTGGGTTATTCCAAGACACCAGAAGAGCATGAAAAACACTTAATAATATTTCTACAAAGACTCAAATAACATCAATTTTATGCCAAATTCAGTAAGTGTGAATTTGATCAAAAATTAGCTTCAGTACTCGAGGCATGTAATTTCCAAAGATGAAATTGCAGTAGACTCTAAAAAGTTCAAAGAAATCCTTAATCAACATGTCCCTAAAGTTGCAGCAGGCATAAGATCCTTAATGGGGATCATAGGCTATTATTGTAGGTTCATAGAAGGTTTTTCCAAGTTGTCTTGTCCTATAACATATATACCAAATAAAGAATTAAATTTGTCTCGACTTAAAAGTGAAAAGAAATTTTTGACCAGTTGAAATTTTTTTTATGATGTAACAAGATGATAGGAAGGATGCTAATGAGACTCCTTGGAGTAGCCCGACATAATTGTCAAAAAAAAAATGATGACTAAGTGATGTAACCATAACTATGAGGGGGGAATCTCTTAACCTAGCTTTTTCTAGTTCAATATATTGTCTTTGATGTTTTTAAGAAGTTTCCATAAGCTAATGAATGATAGCATAGGCATGAGAAAAATGCAAGAGATGAAATATTTCATAGCCACATGTCCACTGAATAGATATAAAATAATGATATTTTAGGTGCATACAGTAATGGATGTGAATGCATACAGACTCTCAGTAGTCTATTATCATAAAAATATTCATATGAATAACAGTGGATAATGGTAAAAATTTAACCAGGAGCCAGTTGACAGCCCAGTTGGGAAGACGATGAAATAGTTGGTAGCTCAGTTGGGAAGCTAATGAAATATTTGCATATAGTATTGAGGAACCAAGGCTATGGAAAATAAGGCATTGATAAGAGAATGGCACAAATGACACTTATGCTTGTTGATATGCATGTTGTGAGTGCATAAATCAGACATTGATACCAGTCAGTGATTTCTCCAAATAAGTTTTTTAAAAATTACTAATTATGACTCTTTAATTGTGGGTACATTTAAAGTATTGTTTGAATGTTTAATTAAGTGCTTGATATGAGTATGTGCTTATGATATTACATAAAGGAAATGATCATGTTTAAGACAATTGTACTAAAAAAATGTGTGTTGATACAACTAATTTGTGCAAGAGTGAAAGGGGAAAGGACCTTATGGTTGTTGAATGGAAGAAAATTGCATGCAACCTCCAGACACCTTAACCAATAATCTACGAAGTAGAAAGAGATGGGAACTCAAGGGAGTGAGTTGTGGGAATTTAATAGATGAGGTGTAGGGGGAATGTTTTGCATGTCTTTGATGTTACAACTTTCTTCTTATTTTTTTATTATTGACCTTGATCATGGCCATGCTACTTCTTGTTTTTTCCTTGTGTGTTATTGTGGTTACCTTGTTTTTCTTTTTGTGTTTCAGGCTTGATGGTTTGTTAGCCATGAGAAAATAAATAAATAAAACTCTAGAAGGAAAAAATAAATCAGAAACCCAACCAGAAGTAAAAGACCCTGGGTAAACATTATACATAACATAAATGGCAATATGGGAAATAAAAAGTAGACAAGGATGTAATGGCCATGGAAATGGCATCAAAAATAAGTTGTCACCAAATTTAATAATGCATGGATGATGGATATATGTACATGTTTATGAACATGTGAAGGACATGAAATAAAGATAAAATCATAACGAGGTTGTTTGGTTTGACAATTCATTGGTTGAGAACCCTCATGCTAGCCATATAAGTAATTAATATTAAAAAATATTATGATTATATATATATATATATATATATATATATATATATATATATATATATATATTCGTTTAACATTGTGGTTCACGAATCCAATGTGCCCGCACACATATGTACCCGATACGTCCACGGGAAAATCTCAGCGGACCCTCCCAAGGGGATCTAATTGTCGACCTTGCACGCGAGGCCTAACCCTAAGGGCGTCAATGAGATTTGATCTTGTGACCTCCCAACTGGAAAAGTACTTAACAACAACAACTTGACTAGTTGAGCTAACTCTTGGGGATTTTTTTATGTTTTGAGATTACATAGTGAAACCATTTAATGGATTCCATGCCACTTGGAATATCCATTGGGTAAGTGTACAAAGTGACCTATTGTTGTTAACTATTATTTTTGATGTGCTTATACTGATACTTTTTACCCTTGTTGGGTGCATGAATGAAAATGGACAACAATTTCTTAGCATGAATGAGGACATGCCGAAATTGAATGTAAAATTATAGCAGGAGTAAAATTTACTCTGGAATCGAGCCATCACCCAAATTAAAGTGCAATGGGATCGCTTCAACCCTGAGCAAGCCACCTGGGAGATTGAAGAGGAAATGCATGAGACATTTCCCTGATTTTTTCAAAAGTGATGAAGGTATATGAAACATCAAGGACAATTTTTAATTTAAAGGGGCGAAGATGTAATATGCTAGGTGCAATTTCTTTTGCAAACTTTTTTATTTTATATTTACTTGTAAATATTGAAGTTGGAAATGTTGGTTGTGGGGCCAAGACTAGGTTTAATGGAATTATGTAAATACATTCTATAATAATAAAGAAATGTCTTTATTCTTGCAAATAATACGAGAAAAAACACTTGAGTATTTGGGGCTTCTTAACTATCCGAAAAAGATGTTAAATGTTTAAGTCCAAGTTGTGGACAAGAAAGAGGAAAGTGAAAAACGTCACAGTTGTAACGTTCCCCGATTCTCTAAGATTTTAGGGAGAATGACTACCACTAGGAAATCACATAACTAGACCCTAGATGTTATGTTGGGTGGAGAGATAAGGATAAGCATGACTAGCGAGAGATGTTATGCTAAGGATAAACAATGTTGGAGAGAAACACACTCTTAATAAGGAAAAAATAAATATTTTCTCTATTTTGAAAAAAATCCTATGTAAAGAAAAATGGTGGGAAAACTTTAAAAGCATAATACTAATAAAAATCTACTAGGAAGGAAATTAATAAATACCACTTAGTGAAAATTGTTGGGGATTGTTTAGAAAAGGAGAGAAAGGAAGAAGCCTAAGCCAAGGGGGCTTTGTTGGGAGTGTAACTCGTTTCTTGGGTGGGACGTGTTGGTACCTACTTTATTTCCAAGGTTTGAGATAAGTAAATGAGTATTGTATTGGGTTTTAATTGATATGTTTTATTAAATGTTTTAATTTGTAATTGTTATTATATATTTATTGGTTACTTAGCAAAGAATACATCTACCCACAACAACAAGTATTTTAAGATATCTTAGAATGCATGTGGTTTCTATTGCCATTGAAATATGCTTGCATGTTATAGCTAGTGAATTCCATTATGCAATTAGATGTATAATGTTACTAAACCAGCTCCCAAACTAGAAGAAAAAAAAGATCAACGCCTTAAAAATCAGCCACTTCGAGGGGGAAACCTCCTTTACATTACATAAATGAACAATTATTTGATGACACAAATGAAAAAATCTCCTTTCTATATATAGAAGTCTATGGGGTTACAATATAATCCTAGCCGACCTAACAATAATAATGTAAGGGCACAATAATAAAAACGTGGGGACTACAGGGGTACAATAATAAAAATTAGGGGGATACACTAACAATAATAAGGGACCACACTAGTAATATAGGGTCCTAACATGCCCCTCTCCTTCAAAAAATTGTTGTCCTCCACGCTTGAGTATTTTTGTATGCTTCTGTATTGGAATCTTTAGTGGGTAAGTTCTTCCACTAGATGAGATACTCTGAAATTGATTAATTTCGTAGCTGTCGAGTTCTTGTTTTCGTGACTGCTTCAAGTTCCAATATTATTTTTCCTTCCTCATCAATTTTTGGCAATATTGTTTGAACCAGAAGTTTGTCACCTATAACCTTCTTTAAGCATGAAACATGGAAAACTGGGTGCACTTGGGAAGATGTAGGAAGCTCTAATTTGCATGCCATGGTACCAATCTTTTGCAACACCTTGTAAGGACCATAGTACTTTGGCGATTATTTATTGTCCTTCTTAGCTTGCTTGAGGTACATTTGTTTGTATGGTTGTAGTCGTAAAAATACACAGTCACCTACATCAAAACTTCTCTCGCAGCGATGTTCATTTTCCTGTTGTTTCATTTAATTATGTGCCAAATTTAGGTTATCCTTTAAGAGTTGGAGAATTTTTTTTTGATGCTCAATGTGATCTTCCACTGCTTGAACCTTAGAATTCTCTCTTAAATATGATGTGATGGACAATGAATGATATCCATAAAGTGCCATAAATGTGTTCATTTTTACTACAATGTGGAAGGAAGTGTTATACCACCATTCAACTAAAGGTAAACAGTTGACCCATTGTGTTTGTTTATCAGATACAAAGCAACGAAGATATCCTTCCAAACATTTCTTCACTATCTCAGTTTTCCCATCGAAATGAAGATGATAAGATGAGCTATGAGCTAGTTGAGTACCCAAACAAGAAAATAATTCCGTCCAAAAATTTCAAATGAAAATGGGATCTCTATCGCTTACAATAATCTTTAGGTTTCCCTATAGCTTTTGAATTGTTTCCATAAATGTAGTAGCAATTATACTCGCTTTAAATGGATGAGATAATTCACAAAAGTGTGCATACTTGGTAAGCCTATTAACTACCACCATGAAGACACGTGCTCCATCATTGAACCCTTTTGTTGTAGATTTATCAATTGGCTAAAGAAGGTGTTTCTCTTTGTATCATCATAATGTGCTATCATTTCCTCCGTAAAAATTGACCAAGTGACCAATGGTTTACGAGAACAAAGCCATCGATACCATACAAACTGATTTTGTTCTAAATATAAAGTTGCAATGTGTACCTTTTGTGTGTTTTGTGTATTATGGAGCTCAAAGTATTGCTCCATTTGTAGTATCCAAGTTATCAGATCTTTGCCATCAAACTTCCTCATATCTACCTTTGGAATATAGTGGGTCTTAAGTCTATGAAATCATGATTAACATTTCTTTTGTTCTCATCATGAGTTTCCTCTACTACCTTTTCGCCATTAGGAAGCTTTTCTTGTAGCAAATTTGCCAACCCTTCCTTCAAACCTTCCATGTATTTCTTCAAATCTTCCATGTTTCCTTCTATATTAGCTTCCACGCCATCCATCTTAGCTTCCATTCCATTCTTCAAACCATCCATCTTAGCTTCCACGCCTTCCTTTAAATCATCCATCTTAGCTTCCACGCCTTTCTTCAAACCATCCATGTTGCCTTCTATACCATCCATCTTAGCTTCCACGCCATCCATCTTAGCTTCCATGTCATTATTCAAACCAACCATATTAGCTTCCACGCCTTTCTTCAAACCATCCATCTTAGCTTCCATGCCTTTCTTCAAACCCTCCATTTCATTTTTTTCTCCTTTTTTTAGAGCAAAATTTGTTGTACTTGGCCTTGTAATTTTGATATATCATGTTGCACTTCTTCCTCTTTGTGAGTCATAGTAGAGTCTTATGATGGCTTAATGGGTGTTAAATTATTTTTAGGAGGCATTTTAGAACCCAATACTGATATCTATGCTTTAATATTCCCTTGGAATCACTTCAAACAATACTTATGCAATTAAAAAAAAAAATACACACCTTTTTTTTTGCTTTTTAGGAGCTCGATATTGAAACCGATGTATCTATGCAATTTTAGATCCTCGTGATTTTATTTTTGGTCCTTTAGTAGCCCTCTGAATATTCTTTCCAATGTCATAGGTCAGACCTGATTTGGATTCTTCAAGGCAAAGTTATGTAAAATTTCCCACAATGACCTAATTATGGACTGGTTTAGTAGAACGAAATTGTACAGTGTGCCATGTGTTACTATTTCCTCTTTCGGCTTTGAAATTGGTACACAGGAAACTATAGTCAATGTAACTTCGGCCACTTTTTACATAATTCCAATCTGATGCTCAAAGAGAGATTTGTGACGATTTTCCCATAGTCGCCTCTTTGAGATGAAATTCAGGAGCCTACAAAACCCTAACTTCCACAGATCATATCTCTGAAAATATTGGAAAACAAGATCTGAAATTTTTCCACGAAGTTCCTCTGGATTTCAGCACAAATGGGGTTTTTTAGCTTCTAAACCTTCATAAAAAAAATTATAGCGAAAATGCCACAATGCCCTGTTTGAAGTAACGAAACCCTAGAATCCAAAGATTGATACCAAATGTTATGAAACCAACTCCAAAAATAGAAGAAAAGAGAGATCAACGCCTTAGAAATCAACTACTTCGAGGGCGAAACCTTTTTTACATTCAATAAATGAAAAATTCTTCGATGACACAAATGACAAAACCTCATTTCTATATATCGGAGTCCATGGGGTCACAATATAATCCTAGCCGACCTAAAAATAATAATGTAAGGGGAAAATAGTAATAATGTGGGGACTATAGGGGTACAACAATAACAATAAGGGGGATACACTAAAAACAATAAGGGACTACACTAGTAATATAGGGCCCTAACATATAATGAACAGTAAAAGAAGTTAATAGCATATGAATGGAGAGAAATACTCTCATAGTCTAGTGCATAGAAACACATTCATGTCTATATGTACAAGGAAAATGCATATTTCTACTATATTAAAAGTTATAAACAACACGAGAATGAATAATATGCAATAGTAAAATTGGAGGGAAATTACATATGTATGTAAGTCAGAGTAGCAAGAAAAGCATAAGATTTGATTGTTTCAAACTGTGTATATGTTATTGAAGCGTATGAGAAAATGAATTACATTTGTACAAAGAGTAGTAAACATGGAATAGAATTGGTACTAATAATTTCCATCATAGATATTACTATGTGGGGTTTTGGAGCTACACAGGTTGATCATTCCTGTAGGTTGTGGATTTTCTATAAAAATTTTGAATGCATACAATGTTTAATTGAATTGAATATCTAAAATATTTTACGTTGGTAAAGGATATAGTAATATGTAACTACTATTGATAATGGATAAATAAAAGGGAATTATGAGTTTAAGGTCTGGTAAATAGTTGTTGTGCTCTCAAGGAAAAAATAAAGAATATATATGCTCTATAAAAATGATTACAATATACAAGCAGAGACAATATTACCAAAATAAGGCAAAGAAATACTATTGAATCTAAATATAGAGTGAATATACAAAGTCTATTGAAATGGATATATAAATATAACTTGAGGATTGATAACCTGGTATATTTAAAAAGAGATATAATACCACAAGTGATGTAGTAAATAAGGATATCTCTGAGCATAAAAATTTTCTATTTATACAGAGAAACAAATCCTATTCTAATAGCACCACTCAAGTATGAGCATGGTCAAGCTATGTGTTATTTCATATAGTTTTAAGTAATCATCCATCTTGCCCTAAAACGGCCCTGTCTTCATGATGGCCAAAAACTTGTAGAAGATTTATTTTGTTAATAAAGATTCATACAATAAATGATCCATATATTTTACTTCAAGGATGCATACAAAATTGCACTTTAAAAGAGCATGTAACCAAGTGGCATAAACACATAAAATAAACGGAAATCAAAAGCAACCATGAGATCAAAGGCACAAAACAACTTGATAATGGAGTTCACCCAGTGTGGGCTACATCTCTGAGCCCTGCTCAATGTGGGGAGGTCTCTTTCATTAATTGGAATCGAAATCAAATTACAAGAAATTACAAAATAACACCTTATACCTCCACTTTCAGGGATGGTCTACCCTGTCTCAAATTTTGTGCATGCAGGTAATGGGTTCCTGCGGATCTCACCCCACCACGCGGCCTTCCCCCCTTGGCACTAGAATGAATAGGTTTACTACATCTTGGCCGATGGAAATAAAAAAGGGCTTCATTGGTGTATTGGTGGTGGGTAGTGTTTGATCGGCGAAGGTCACAGGGTCAACCCCCCGCCTGATCCACTCCTTGTGGTTTAAGTCTAGCGTGAGTTTTTTGTGCATGGTTTTTTGTTATTGGTGGGTTGTTGTTTTTGGTAACCGGCGCTAGGAGAAACGCCACCGGTTTGTTTTATTATTATTATTATTATAACAACATGCCACCGTTGTCCATTGGTCGATTGGTCGACTGATCGACAAGGTTGACTGCCCGTCGGCTGGTCGCCGACCAATTTTAAAATAATATTATTTTAATCCCCAACGATCTATTTTCCCACCAGATTTCTAGGGGTCACTAGGCATTTTAAGTAGGCAAAAATTTCGCTATTGTCAACCACTAGACTGGTCCAAATTGTCACCTCCTTAGAAAAATATGGTGATGATGATTGTGCTTCCATGTTTCACATCTTGATTGGTTCGTATGACGACTAGGCTACTAAAGTCAGCTTCTACGTGTCACATTATAGTTGGTTCTCCCCTGTCCATACTACCACATCACCTGCTGATGTGATCATTCATACAACTGACGTCAGCATATGTGCGGCTAATGTTAGCATCCATACTGCTGACGTTAGCATGACAAGTGTCCCTGTAGGCAAAACATTTAGTTATTTTTAAAAAACTTCACCTAGTCATAACTTGTTCATATTATGTCAGTTTGACGTGTCGTTCACACCATTGGATTCAGAATGACAAGATATTTGATTTGAGACTAGTTTCACTATGTTTTGAGGACTTTGAAAATTTGGCCTTTTAGGATCCTCCTGGATCATTCCTCGCCACTAATGAGCTTTTGGGCCACCAAAAGATTTATCAATCAATTGGAAAGTGTGGGATTTTATCCCTCACTTTCTCCTTCTCAATCCAACAAGCCTTAATTGGATGGACTCCCTTGAAACCAATACGAAGGTACTCCACGTCTCCCCATCATGAAGTCCTAGTTCTCCTGTCAAGAATTATATCTTTAGTTATATTTTCCAAGTATTCAGGTGCAAATTCATCCACTATAGGAACTTGTCAAATATCCTTGGTGTCCATGATCAAAGGAGCCTCATAAAGCTTCAAGTTTTCAATGTTCACCACAAAGTACATCTACATATATGCTAGAATATCAAGATGAAAATCATTGTCTCCAATCTTCTCTAATATGGTGAAAGGACCATATTGGATTGGTCTAAAATTATTTCCTTCCCCTTTCATTTTGTCTTTGTTGATGTGGAGCCACATGTTGTCTCCATCCTGGAATTGTTGATCAATCCAAAGCTTGTCATGTTGAGCCTTGTATTGAGCTTGACTTTTCTCCAATTTCTCCTGCACTGCTTGGTGAATCATTTGAATTCGTTGAATGAACTCCTGTGCTTTGTCCCTGTCATCGTTCTGGAATCTTAATCTCTCCTAAAGACCATGTCTAAGGGATCCTTTGGAAAATATCCAAAGCATGTCTCGAACGAAGAGCTCTGAGTGGAAGAATGCACTTCTATGTTGTATGCATGTTGTACATATGGAATTTACTCGTCCCAAAACTTGGGATGCTTGCCAAAATAGACCCGATGTAGATGTATCATTTTGTGGTTGACAACCTCTGTTTGCTCGTCGGTTTGCAGATGAAACGTTATGCTCCTCTTTAGCTTAGTGTCCATCATTCTCCACAAACTTGTCCAAAACTCCCCAAGGAAACGAGAGTCTTAATTAGACACAATGGATGTGGGAAAACCAAAGTGGACCCATACAAATTGGAAGAAGAGATGACTAGTTTTCTATGTGTAATGATCTTCTTTTTACAAGGCATTAAGACACACATTTTTCTAAATCGATCCATAATGACATAAAAATAGTCATCACCTTTCCTAGAAAAAATAAAACTGCTAATGAAATTCATTGACACACTTTCCATGAACGACTCGAAATAGGGAGTGGTGTGTAGAGCCCCAATTCTCTAGTGGGATTGCAAATTAAACACAACACACAACCCCTTACATATCGAGTCATAATTTTTTTCATGTGAGGCCAATAACAAAACCTCTGCAAATGACACAAAGTTTTCCATACACCAAAATGACCTAACACAAGAGAGGTATGTGCCTCTATGATTACATGTATTCTTTCATTGGTGGGAATACAAATTTTTCCAAGATGGTACAAAAATTTTCCCTACAAATGGTAATTTTCCACCTGCGATCCATGAGTTAGCTTTGCGTAAATCTCCTTAAAATATTCATCATCAACATAACTTTCAAAAGATAAAGAGGCTTTTGAAAAATAATAAATGCAGAAATAGGAGGGTGAGAGATCTTTTCTGCCACTTTGTTTCTAGTGTCCTCCTTATATTTTTTTACCAAGTGAAACTACTAAAGGAACCCCATCCATCTAAAATGACATGCTTGTTGAAGCTTGGTTTGCGACTGGAGGTACTACAAGGGTTGGTGATTGGTGTGAATAATGGTCTCCTTGCCATTCAAATAGTGCTTCCACTTCTTCACGCTTTGGACCAAGGCATACAACACTTTTTCATATGTGGTATAGTTCACAATGTCTTGGGAGAATGTATATGAATGGTAACATAAGGTTTCCTCTGCTGCATCAACATGACTCCCATGGCGTACCCACTGACATCTGTCTCGATCTCAAAAGGTTGTTGGAGGTCAGGTAAGGCCAAAACTGGTGTGGTACTGATCTTCTCTTTTAGTGTATCAAAGGCTTTACGCTGCTTTCCTCCCCACTGAAAGGTTTTCTCCACTATTTTCAATGCATGCAAGGGGGATGAAATTACATATAAGTTGGTAATGAATCTTTTCCAGTATTTTACTACAACCAAAAAGCTACAAACCTATGTAACATTGGTGGGTTTAGTCCACTTCACAATCACATCAACTTTATAAGGATCTATTTTCAATTGTCTACCTCCAACAATGTGACCCAAGTAAACCAAAGAGGTCTTACCAAATTCACACTTATACATTTTGACATACAATTTTTCTTTTTTCTAAACATCAAGCACCTTTTTAACATGACTCACATGATATTCCCATGTCCTACTGATAAAAATAATGTCATCAAGATAAACAAGTTCAAAATCATCAAGAAAGGTCTGAAAATGTCATTCATCACCCTCATGAATGTGGTCAGAGAATTGCATAGTCTTAATGTCATCACCAAACATTCAAACAACCCCTATTTTGTCTTGAATATAGTCTTCCATACATCCTGTTATGCAATCATGAACTTATGGTAACCATTGCAGAAGACCAATTTTATGAAGTAGAAAACATTTTTCAATTGATCTAATAAATCATCAATGTGAGGGAGAGGGTATCGATTCTTCACCGTTATTTTTTTGAGTTCCCTATAGTCCACGCACATCCTCCATGTGCCATCCTTCTTTGACACCAACATAATCAGTGAGCCGCATGGAGAAGAACTTGGTCTTATATCCCCTTGGTTCAACAATTCTTGCACTTGCTTCTTTATCTCCCCCATCTCAATGGTTGACAACCTATACATACAAATATTTGGTAAAGGAGCATCATGTTGCAAGTGAATTTCATGTTCGATCTCACTCTTTGGAGGAAACCCACCTGGTTCCTGAAAAATTCCATTATAGTTAGAAACAATTTCATACAATTTTTTTTTATGAGTGGGATCACAACCTTGGAAAAATTCATATGCCTTTGCATCTTTTTCTCTCACACCATGGGCATGCACCCTTTACTAGAATTGACCAATCTCTTCATCTAACCTGCACTTACAAGACCGGCACTAATCTTGGCACAATGATATCTAATAATGTATTCCACCTCATATTTTGTGAGATGATACTTGTTTTCATGGAAAAATAAAATTGCTTTCATGTCATACAAATATGGACTCCCCAATACAATTCCACAAATATTCAAAGGTACAACATCAAGGTCAAACTCATCTACTAGTTTGGATGCAATCACAAATATAGCCTTACACTATTTGGTTACATGTAATTTGGCCTTGTCACATACCCAACCAAGAGGGTAGGGTTTCGTATGAGGCTTGGTATCCAACCCTAATTTCTTAACCAAGGATTCTGAAATCAACTTTACTTGTGAGCTTGGATCAAAAAGGGTTCCACTTTAGTATGTTTCATCACAACTCTAATGTGGGACAATTCAGTCCTCTTTCATTCATTAACAAGAGACTCATTTGAAGAAATTGTACTTGCATACAATTAAAAATTTTCATTAGCATGAAGAGAAAGGTTACCTTGTATGCCCACTCCTATGATCTGGGTCTCGTCACTGGAATCAGATCCAAGGTCTTGTTGCACAGTTGCAACCGTCTTTTGCTTGCCCTTTCCACCAAATCTCTTTTGCTTCAACTCTGGATGCAACTTCCAACAATGTTCATCATCATGGCCTTCCTTCTTGCAATGTGTTCAAGATTAATTTTCTCCTTCTTCCTTCTTGTTTGTAGCTGCCTTCTTGTCCTTTCCCTTGCCTTTTCCTTTGAACTTGCCATTATGGGGTTTGAAAGATGACTTCTTGGGTTGATATTATTTGTCATTTTTTCCCTTGCTTTCAAGGTGAATTCCCTTCACACTGGCCGCATCAATAGTAGTAGGCTCAAATAGCAACAAATAATGCATGATGTAGCTCTGTAAAACACCAATATACTTTGTTACAGTTTCTGGTGAATCAAGTGAAATGCCCAAATTTAAAGCTTGTTTTCTAAACTCTTTTGTGAAGCTTTGTACATTTTTACTCTATCCTTGTCTCAAATATTTCCATTCCATTAAAGCCTTTTGTCGATAACCCAAAGGATAGAATTGATCTTTTAATGCATAAACAAAATTGGACCATGAAGAAAGGAGATTACCCAAGTTTTTGCTACCTTTGTGCAACTTGCCCTCCCACCAAACGAGAGCAGTGACACTCAGCCAAAGAGATGATAATTATATCTTGGCCTCATCTTCCTCGATTTTTTGGATCCGGAAATAGACTTCAATTTGTCTAATCCAATTTTTTAACTTCTCTGCATTACATTCTCCATTATATGTGGGCAAATCAAACTTTACATCTAGCTTAAAAAATGGTTTTTTAGATGCATTCCTATGATGCCTGTTAGAATGATGAGAAGAGGAAGAAGAAGAATTGTCACTGGGGGATGGAGAGGGAGATGACTCTTCTCCTCCACCTCCATGATTTACCGATGCATGATCATTTAACACTTTCTTCTCAGGATTTATTCCCTTCTCATATTATGCAAACAATTTTTCCACTTTCTCTACCATGATGTAGAAAACCTTGCGATAATTTCACTCTTCCTCTATTTGATTTTCCTCATCAGCCATGTTTTGTCTTCGCGTTTCATGCCCCACTCTGGGATCAAAGGATTTGAGTTTTCTTTCATCTTTTCGGAGCTTTTTCCTGGTTAGCATTCACTCATGCAACTTGCATCAAGAAGATCTGCTCTGATACCAAACTTGATCCAAATCTTTTACTTCAAAGATGCATAACAATAACTTGATAACGAAGTTGACCCAGTGTGGAGTACGTCTTCGGCCCCTGCTCAATGTGGGGAGGCCTCTTTCATTAATTGGAAGTGAAATCAAATTACAATAAATTTAAAAATGACACCTTATACCTCCACTTCTGGGGATGGCTTGAAAATATAGACATTTGATGGAGAATTTGACTGCACAGTTGGGTTCTTGGCGAAAAATCATGAAAATGACTATAAAGTTGGCCCAGTTCTATGTAGGTGACCTTTGGAAGTCTAGGGAATATTTTAGATTCTTTGCAAGATTCCCCTATAGGAATAGTCTCCCTCACGAATTTTGTGCGCGCAGGTGCTAGGTTCCTGCAGCTCTCGCCTCACCATGCGGCCTTCTCCCCTTTAGCTCTGGAACGAATAGGTTTAAATACACCTCGACCAATGGAAATAATAAAGGGATTTGCTAGCATATTGGTGGCAGGTTGTGTTTGGCCGACATAGGTCACGGGGTCGACCCCCCACTCAAATTTCTCCTCGTGGTTTAAGTCTGGCGTGAGTTTGTTGTGCATGGACATTTGTTATTAGCGGGTTGTCGTTTTTGGTAACTAGTGTCGGTTTGTTTTATTATATATATATATATATATATATATATGCCATCGTTGGTCGTTTCCCGACTGGACGACTAGTTGGCGGGGTTGGCCAGTCACCGACCAATTTTAAAGTAATATTATTTTAATCCTCGACAGTTTGTTTGTAGGTTTTAACCCTGTACATAATTTATATGCAAAAGAACTCTTAAAAACATAAAATAAACAATAGTGAGAGCATAAAACATAAAACATATATACACAGATATTTTCCCCTGGATCCCAAAACCGAGACTACCAGCTTGATTTTTTTCATTATATTCCTTTCAATGTTACAACACATATATATATATACATTTCAAAGCATTCATAAACCCCAATCCATTAACCCTAGATTAGAACATAATCGTAGTTCCCTTGAATGGATCTACAAAATACTATGGGCAGAAAACCATCATGCCCAAAACCATGTGCAAACCCATGCACAAAACCATAGGCAAGTCCGCCCACCTAATATAGGGTCCAATTTTTTTTTGGGGGGCATTGCCCTGAACCTCATGTAGGGGGAATAACGCCCCCATGTTGCACCTGGCGCAAGCGTAGGGGGGCTAGCTGCCTCCCTCTTACCCCCCACTTCTCGCCTGTAGCTAGTCGTGAAAAGAATATAACACACACACAACATTGTTTCCCGCCATATTTCTAGGGGTCACTGGGCATTTTTAGTAGGTGAAAAATTTTCCACTGCCGACCACTGGACTGGTCCAAATTGTCATCTCCTTAGTGAATTCCAGCAATGTTGATTGTGATTCCATGTGTCGTGTCTTGATTGGTTCGTACAACTGATTGGCCTGCTGACATCAATTGCCATGTGTCACATTCTAGATGGTTCTCCCCTGTCCGTAATGCCACATCATCTATCATCCTCTATACGGTTGACGTCAACATCCGTATGATTGACGTCAACATCTGTACTGCCGACGTTAGCATGCCAAGTGTTTGTGCCTGCAAAAAATTTAGCTATTTTCGAAAAACTTCAGGGGACCATAACTTCTTATACGATGTCGGTTTGAGGTGGCGTTCACGCCATTGGATTCAGAATGACAAAATCTTTAATTTGAGATTGGTTTCGATGTATTTTGAGGACTTTGAAAATTTGGCCTTTTAGGATCCCCCTAGATCAAGAAATGTTATTGTCCAGTGTCGAAGGGAACTTCTAAACAAGTGAAGGGGAGTCGAGATGTTAACCTATAATAGGGAACGATGAAAACACATGTTAGTTTTTCAAGAGGATGATTAAAGTATATAAACTAGAACAAAAATGGAGAGACTTTAAGTTACTTGAAAAGGTATGCTCATAAGCACAGTCATAGGATATTTGTTGCAGACACATAAAAAATTATAAATCCTAAAAAACCAAACTGTAATAAATAAATAATGTAAAACAGAAAGGAGATATTTTCTAAATAATTAACCCTTTTTGTTATCTGGAATAAGGTGTTTGTTAGCAGAGCTAGCACAAGAAATAAAATAAAGTGCAATGAAAACACATAGGAAGTAAGAAACTACATTTTAAACCTAAGGAAGCATAGCCAATCTCAACACTAGAGCAAGTTATCACTTTTACACAACCTTAGAGTGGTAGAGTACCTAAAGAAATCAAGTAAATAATTACATCTCAAGAATAACCACCAAAGGGAAATGATAGTAAACCATAGTTCCTGTGGAAAATTCAGAACAAGGGTGAAAGACACTTTTCTTACCAACATGCCCCCATTCATATGTAGACTTCAAATGGGATGAAATCCCATGTTTCCAACGAGGAACCAGAAACATTAGCAGTGCACCGTCTTCAAATGGGTTAAAACCCCATGCGATTATTGAGAAATTGGGTTGTTAACAACCCATAATAGAGCACTCTTTAAATTGTAGCGTGAAAAATAGAGCTCAAAGGTAGTAAAAGAACAAGGCAAAATGGGGCTCAAAGGGAAATTCTATCCCACCAATTGACTCAACAATAAATCAAAACCATTTAATCTCCCCCAAATGACCCAAATCGTCTGTCACTGCCCAGTCACATGGGCTATTAGAGAGATAGTCACATGATTGATGCGTGAAAGAAGGAGGTCACCCCATGTAAGTCTATCTAACCATGGAATAATACAAGTCCAAACTTTGGAGGCATAAAAGGTTGTGCATAAGTTAGTCAAGGGTGCCTTGTCATAGGGATAAATGTGAAATTAATTCATGACATGTAAGTTTTAAGGTCGAAGATGGATAATGCAATAAGACCATAGGGTTATCATTAACCTCAACTCATCTTATTATATATGAGCCAACATAGGTGAGGTGGAAACTTGGTTATGAGGTAAGACGAGTGGAATCAAGTTTCAAGGGTTGAATCCACCCCTTTTATATGCAAAATCATATAGTTTTTTGGTTGTTATATATATATATATATATATATATATATATGATAAATTGATTTTGGAGGCACATGACAAGGATATTACAAATCCCTGGTTAATACATTATTAAGCACTCACATTTGGCATTGTCGTCTTATCCACTAGGTTCATGACAAATATGAGGCCCTCCACTCTTAGCTCAAGGACCTCCAAGTCGCACGACTAATAGAAATTCAGAGATACTCTCCTTCATCTCATTTAAAAACAACTTCATCAATATTTGCAACTTTGTTACTTCCCAACTTAAACACTCTAACTAAAAGAAAATTCCTAAATAGTAACACAATTCAACAATATTCTCCAATCTCAAGTCCTCCTAAACAAAATGTTTTATAATTTTTATTCTAAACATATACTACAAGGATTATATTGTAAATCTATTTTTTAATTACTCATATCCTCCTACATTAAACAAAATTAACACTCTTCATAACCCAAAAAAATATATATATCAATAATATAATGTTATACTATCTTAATGTAAATTTTATTAATATCAACATTTTAAAATAAAATTTATCAATATCAAAATCCCCTTATCTCAATTAAAAAAACAACAAATAAATCTTTACTCTCCAGTAAATGAGCTTAGCATCCAACTAAAACTTTCGTATCACAAAAGCAAGCAATGTTGAGTAAAATAATTATCTCAAATCCTTATAAATCAGTTCAATTTGTACGATTTTAAAGAATCAAACTTGGTTTATTATTATTTTAATATTTTCAACTATATATAATAGTTAAAAATTAATGATTTAAAGAATATAATAAAGTATTATATTTTAATTTGATATGAAATATTTTAATTGATGAAGTTATATATAACACAATTGCATATTTTTTGTGATGTTAAATTCACTTTTTAAATAAAAACAAAAATCACATCTATGCAAAATTATAAGCTCCACATATACTAATAATAATAATATAATCATAAATTTCCAGAATATATTATGCACAATTATAAGCTCCATATATATTAATAATAATAATATAATCATAAATTTCCAGAATATATTAATATTAATAATAATAAAGTTTCAAAGTATAGCAATCCATGATGGGGCTCTCGAATATTAGATGTTAGCAGAATAAATCAATCAATAAATAAAAGCTTACATGTAGAAAAGAGCAGCTGTTGCCATCCATCGTGGCTTCTCTGTCCCAAATTCTCTTGAATGACATTCTGACGAATCTTTAACTTTGCCAAAGGCAATGTTCGCCGATCATTACATTAGTTATACTCAGGGAATCTTGTGAATTTTGAGGCCATATTCTGAAACCAGAGTTTGCTACTTTTGAATTTGGGGTCATACACTATAGACCAGTTTGCAGATTATAGGATATTATGAGTCAAACAACTGCAAGCACTGAAGAAGAAGAAGCTACAAGCTCTTCATGGGCCTTGAATGACGAATATCTACCCAATGATGTGGCTCTCTATCTGGCATCCATGCTTCAGGTAGCGATACTTAGATTAGTAATTCAATTTTAGGTTCCATTGATGATGATGATACAATTTTCATGGAATTTTCAGACAGATTAATATTTGAGAGCAATCGAATTTTTCTTATTTCCATGTGAGGAGAATCTATTGAGGGGATTTTAATTTTGGATTATTGACTTTTAGTGGAGTTGCCGGGAATTTCTGAAAAAGAGCAGAATTTATGTCTCGTTTCGTTTTGGGGGGCTCATATTTTGTTCTGATAAACCAAACGAATTGGGTTTGTTGATATTTTTTTAGGGTTGTATTAGGTACGAACAAAATAAATTTCATTGGGATTGTTTAGATTTTTTGGCTGGGTTGCATTTGTTTGGGAATTACAAACATAATTGGGACAGTTTGAGGATTTTCACTATTTTTTGGATGTTAAACATTTTTGGAAAATTCAATTTTATTTGGGCTTGTTCAGAAACAAATGAGTAAATTCTTAGCAGGTTCCAGAGCTTTGTGCATTGGGTTCTTGCTCTGTATTTTGGAGACGACTATGTGCATCAGATCTCATATGGGTTTCACTCTCAAAAGAGAGATGGCCTGCTCTGGACTTATCTGGAGATTCCATTCATAGAAAAGAAGAAAATTCAAAACAATCAGAAAATGCAGGAAATTGTGACCATCCTAAACTGGTACTCTCTTCTCAGAATTGACCTCGGCTGTTTTTAATTTGTATTTTTTTTTCATTTTTCCTGTCCACTAATACCAAGGTGGGTCAATGTTATTAAATGATGATTTACTTAACTGTCTATATTAAAGTCATATATCGTAATAATTATCCTAGTTCTTCAAGTCCTTTTACTTCTAGTAGGTGTTCGAGAGGGCAAATTGTAAGCACCATGCAAACTTTCTGCCCAGAGCCTACGTGACAGGTATTCTGCCTGGAACCTTGCAAATGTGAATTGTTCTACTTGCCCTGCCTGTTAGGTTCAGGTTATGAGCAGAAAGTCTGGATAATGGATATTGTTCACTGTTGGAGAGACCTGTTTGTTATTTTTCTATGTTATATGGTACATCTGGGTGTGGTACAGGCACGAGTATGATGAGGACAATAACTTTTTAAACAAGGTGCCCAAATTGGTGGAACTATGAAATAGTTTGTATGGACTGGCTGGACCCGTGATGGGTAAGCATTCTTTTTCATGGTTCCACCCCTGCCCATTTTGATTCTGGAGAGTTCGTTGACAGTACCTGCAGGTATGGGTAAGGATGCACAGTAAGGAAAAAGAAATTTTGAGCTACAGGATTGGTGACATGACATCAATTCTCATGAAGAGACCATTAGGTACTGCCTAGCCTGATAGAAGTACCCATGTAACCATGGATTTTTTTTATTTGGACTATTCTCTATTTTAGGTAGACATCAAAAGTGATTGGACCACAAGTCATGAGCTTCTCTTTTTTCAATGTTATAAGCTATGAAGTTAGGAACAGTTTACAAAGTAAACATTCTTTTATAATTCCATGTCTGAAGCGGAGCAAACATGCGTATGCCCATTGCCATTATAGATAAAAAAACATAAAGGAGCAGGAATCTACTAGGAAGAAAATCCCATGTATTCCAGGTTATTTATGACTGACCAAGCGTTGCCCTTTACTTTAAAATTTTAAATTGTCCCATGGTAAACTTGTGATTTTGGCATGACCATGCACTTGATAAATGTTCCAATAGGGAATAAAAATGGAATTTTTTTCGTTGTAATTTAGCTACCTATTAATATATAGAGGCAAAATACAACCAATGTTAGCTGCAGGCTATCCATGAAGGAGGAGGCCTGCAGCTATAAAAAAAAAAGATAATGTCACTTACTAGCTGTGAACTAGATGACCAAGACCTTGCAGGGGCTGCACTTGAAGGAACTAACATTAAAGAGACAAAACTAGCATAAAACCTGAACAAGCTGGAGACTGGGGGGTGTCTTCATTGTTCAGGGTGGAAATTGTGCCTTCACAGTGCTTCATCCGGACAACTCCCTCTGCTTTGACCTCCTCTTTCATTTGCCTGCTTGGTCAGCATTGCCAACCTCAGTGTTCACCTCCACCTCCTGGACATCACTACAGGCTTTGGAACACCTGATAGCATTGTTCATAGTGTCATACCTGCTATCAAGCAGTACTAACTTACTGTAATATTTTTTTTCAAGATCATCCACCCTTTGCAGAATTTCAAATTTCTGATTGCCTCTACTTTCAATTGCAAAGGTCACCAGCCCCTTGACCTGCTAATACAGTAGTAGCATTTCAGCATATTTTGAATCTTTACTCTTGGAGTGACTGCAGTTAGGGAACCAGAACATTAGCTCTGCATCAATGGTTGTCTCTGGAGTTTGTCCCTGGTTCTCCCTTACCATTTTCTTTATGGCTTCCACCTCTAACTTCAACCTCTGCGGAGAAGTGGACACGATATGTTAAATGTTTCTGCAGCAACCTGTGCAGCGCTTGGCTTCTTCCTTCCGCAGACCTCCCTTTCTCCCCAGGGTCCCAACTTACTTGCACTTGTGTGGACACCCTCTGCGGGCACTCTCAAAATCTGACATGGCAGAAGGAGCGAGCTTTTGTAATATCCTCTAGTAATTAATTGCCCAAGGGAGGACAAAGTAGCCTATCCAACCCTGTAGGATATAGTCAATTATAAAGGGTGAAACCCATTATTCAATGGTTTTGGGGCAACATTGGATAAATTGGGGTAATTGGAGGAAAACTTATGAAGGAAGCAAGAATTGGGGCTAAGTGGAGGGAAACTTGCCAGCCCCTCAAATTAAAATTAGGAGAAGAGTCCCAAAGGGGGTCTATAAATAAGAGAGAAGAATCATTATTCTCATCATGGTTGTTGGATATTTTTGTTTTCTGAGTTGAGGTTCTGAGTGTTTTAAGACCCCTTTTTCCTTTGATTGGTTTCTAGTGAAAGATTCCACCCTACCCAATCCCCTCTCTTTCTCTATTATGTTTGGCATAACCTTCTGAGGCATCTTTCTCTGGTTTTTGGCAAGCAAGAAGATATTTTGTGGGTTGTTTGGCTTGAGGACACATTATGTGCATAAGTCTAGGGCAACGAGGCAGTTTGAGGCATCTGGGGAAGCAACAGATTAAGTTCAAACCTCTATTTGAGTTTGTGGCCTTCCTTCTCACCCTTGTCTATGGTGTCGTGGTTTGATTGAAAGAAAATCTAGGGCAATGAAGCTCCTTTTGTGGCATCATAGCCTGGTTGAGGCAACTCTGGGGCAACAAAGTCGTTACTAGAGTAGTAGATTGATTGTTATGTGGAATTAAGTTCTGGATGGGGCAGTTCTAGGGCAGCAGAGACCTCATTTTGACAACAGCAACGTTAATTAAGGGACAAATATGACAAGAAGGAAATTCTATGATAGCACATGGGTCTAAGACATTCTTATGGTAGCACATTAATTCTAGGCTAAACCCTTCATAGCAAGCCCTTTGGAATAGATCTTCATCTGTGGCAGCAGATTGATCTAAATGGGAACTCTGGGGCAACAAAGTAGCCTTAAGTCATTTTCCAAGGCAACATCCAGGCATCACTCTTCTTTGATTGATTTTTGTGGCAGAACGAGGGTATCCAAGATATTGTGGATTCCTTGGAGTCCTATCTGAGTTAATGAAGGCCTTAATGTCTATAGCAGTGTGGTCATTTGGAGTTAGGCTGAGAGCGAGGAGCATCCTCAAAGTGAAGATTGGGACTGGAGGAAAGGTCTTTGAGCTGGAAGTGTCCTCCCTGGGACAACAACAGGACCCATTAGGGCTACCTGGTGGCAACAGGACAACAAAGCAATTGAGTAGTAACAACAAGATTGTAATCTAGGTAGTTGTTATTGATAGGGTAGTTAGTGTTGGTATTGTTACCAAATTATTAAGGTTGTACAATACACCCTACTAGTGTAACAACCCAAGGAGTGAATGTTGTAAGTTGTAACTTGATGTGTATTATTGAAAACCATTTACTTGTATACATTGTTGTGTTTTCAATATCATCTTTGTTGAATTAAAAAAATATTGTGATACTGGAACAAAATTTGTCATATGTTCTTTAAATCCTAAGGGAAGATTTCCTTAAGGGATATTACAATGGTATCAGAGTTGGCTATTTGACCAACCTATAGGGTTTATTTGAAAAATGGATTAGGTAGAATTAGTTTCCCCCTTGGAGAAGGAGTACGCAGAGTTTTGGCGGAAGTGCAAAAAACATAACAAGAATTTGGCAAGAAGGATAGAACAAGTTGAAGCATGGGCGAAAGCACACCCAGGTCATTTTACATGCCTATGCTCTCCTATCAAGAATCAAACGGATGCCCGCAAAAATCAAGCAAGGGAGAAACAAAAGGAAAGTGTGCTAGATCACACAGAGGGTGTCACAATTGAGTGTTTTGACAAGGTATAGGAGTATGTACAGAAGCGAACAAAACAGCGGAACCCTAGCCTCGGCGGCCATGACTGGTTTGCCCCCGTTTTGGCGCCGCCATGGGGAGGCAATCAGTATCTCGGCACTCTTGACCTTGTCTTTGTAACAACCATTGCCTTTCGCTATCAATTTTTACCATATCTCCGCCACCATTGTTCTCGCCCCGATAAGGGTTTGTATTGGTCACTGGCTTACTCTGCTTGGGGATTTTAACGTGTTCTGTGGAGAATATACACCTGCTGCTTTCCTCGATGTGTCTGGGCCCGACTCTCCTGTTTATTGCCTCCACTGGACCCGACAATCTCCTTGGTGCTCGACCTCATATCAGCCCTGTACCCCTCTATTTCCTTCTGCCCACCTGAGCACTTTGCTTGTTGTATTACATCTCCCAGTTTATTCGATCGGCGAATTATATTCTTCATAGTTCCCATTGGAGAGGCACTCTTTTCTACAGTGATTTTTTCGGGTGGGATCACCTTTTGACTGCCGCAGGTATCAGTTGGTGGGTTATTGCGGTCATGAGTATATATGAGGAGGAACTGGATTATTCCCCCAACCCGCTGGAAGGTGTCGAGATATCGGGAATACGCTCGAACGATGATGTGGCTGCCATGGTGGAAGGTGATTCATCATCGCCTCTACACTGGCTTGTGCAACCTCTGCCGGTCACCTCTGCGGTTAGTGCAGAACCTATTTTGAATCGATTGGATTCTTCGTCTTTGTCTATACCGTCGCCATCTGTCTTGCGCCTGTGGGAACTGCAAGCACAAGAGACACCTGATCTTCCGACGTGCTCCATTGCGGAGCCTGGTCCTAGTACTTCATGTGCAGAAGTTTTTGCGTTTGCGGATTTGTGTATTGGCAGGGAGGAGATTAACCTCCATCCAGTTTCCACACTATCTGAGTCCATGCCGATAGCGGCTTCTGGATGCTTTGAGGGCATCCCAATTGATGTTCCTCCTTCGGAAGATCCCATTTCTTTGGACTCGGATGACCCAGTGGTGACAGGTGATGCCTCACAAGAGCACACTTAGCATCGCGGAAAGAAAAAGTCCCACTGCACAAAGAACCAGAACAGTTGCAACACCAACTTTGGTCCTGATAGGGGTATGGCGGACATTGAGCATACCACGATGACGGTTTTGGTGGGCAAGGTTAGGGGCAGGAATTACACATCTTCCAGGCTCAAGATTTGGATGGAGGAGATCTGAGGTCGATCCACGGAACACCTTCCTGGTGTATTGACTATGAACAGGGGCTAGTTTGCCCTCATCTTCTCGCAGCCTACTATGGTGGAGTGGGTCCTCTCCAAGTACTGGCACATTGAGATGCATCTGGATCTATTGAAACACTGGACTCCTTTATTCGATCTGAATAAGGAGAAATCCGGGGCTGGACCAATCTGGGTTCGACTGCCAGGCCTACCGCTATAATTCTGGAACGAAGACTCCCTCCGGAGCATTGGGGAGGATCTTGGCCATTACTTAGATCATGACTGCACCTATATGGAGACGGGCAACATATCTGTCGCTCGCATATTGGTCTTTCTGGATACGAGGGAAGGTCTCTACGATTGCTATAACATTTTCTTCAATGATATGGTCAGACACCAGATGCTGGATTATGAAGGGGTACCCTTTAGATGTCGTCGATGTCATGTGGTTGGTCATCTCTACAAAGAATGCCCTCTCTTGGGTGGTGCGGCTCCTCTCACCAAAACTGTTGTGCACATGGATACACAAACTAATCCTGTGTGCATTGTTTCGACTCCGGTGGTGGATCCTCTGGGCTCCCGCACTCAACCTGCTGAGGTGCTGCCGACATGGCTGGTCACACAAGCTCGTACGCACAGCCATGCGGTCTTCACCTCTCTGGAGGATTCGGCTCCTATTTCGGGTACAACTCTTGCTCCTCCTACTGTTTGTACTATTTTATCTTTTCCACCCAATTTATCATCGTGTAATGTTATTCATCACAATTCTTGCAATTTGGATTCTCTCTGTTGCCCTGTTGCATTCGCCCCCCCATCGATCCCTCCCCCCATACCTCTCACATCTGCGACAACCTCCTCCCTTAGTCATCGAAATGACTCCGACAGCCTTTCCTCCAGCCACCATTACTTCCTTCGCTCTTCCGTCCCATTAACTGACCATCCCCCACTCGGCTTCGCTATGGATCCGGGCACCTCTTCTGTCAGACCTCGGGGACGGCCTTCTGCTATCACAAAAGCCATTAGGATGGCTAGTTTGGAGGTGGTTGCAGGGACGCAGTCCTCTATCATGCGGGTTCTTAGAGCAAGAAAACCCAGGGATGTGGTTCCCCCATGATTTGTCTATCCTTTAATTGCAGAGGCTTAGCCAACTCGGACAAAAAAATTGGCTCTCAGGAGACTTCTTCATACTACTCGTGTTGATGTGGTTTTTTTACAAGAATCGTTGGGGGATGGCTTATCTACCACTAAGATTTTATCTGCTCTTCTTCCAGATTGGTCATTTGCGACCATTGACGCCCGTGGCCGATCTGGGGGATGTGCCTTGGGTATTAACAACAAAACCATTCATGTTCTGAACTGGTGGGGTAGGGTTGGCACCATTGGCGTGGTTGTTATCACTAGAGATTTTGATCTTGCTATTACCTTGATTAATGTGTATGGCCCCTATCTGCACAGAGAGACATTTTGGATTTCCTTGTTCAGTTGCTCCTTATTGCATCAGAATAATGTTATACTGGGCGGTGATCTGAACTTATCTATTGGAATCTTGGAATCGTGGGGGCCGCGGGCCATTCCGAACCCCCTATCGGATTATTTCACCAATCAATTGGAGCTGGCTGGATTATTAGACATTGAGCTGCCTAAGAAGACACCTACCTGGAGGAATAGGCATACTGGGGACGCGCCTCTTGCCCGGAGACTAGATCGTTTTTTCATCAAGTTGCCTTTGCTTAATTGATTTGCCAAAACTAGACAATGGGTGGGCTCGGGTGGCGCCTCGGATCACTCACCAATTTATTTTGAGTTTCATGCTGGCGATCAGAAGCCCCGTGCTCCTTTCAAATTCAATGTGGGTTGGCTTCAGGAGCTTGATTTCCACTTGTTGGTCATTAAGGAGTGGCATCATTGTTCACAACTCCTTGATCGGAATCCTGCTAGAGTCTTCAACGATAATCTCAAATGTATCAAATACAATACCATCAGCTAGGCTAGGGGTAAAAGGATATTGGAGGATGAGCATCTCAAGAGGACAGAACTGGACATTGCTCATCTTACTGGCCCGGATTAATTTGGGTTTCAGATCAGCAGATACAAAAGAGCGACTTATTGCTTTGGAATCCACTAGAGCCTCTATACTTAGGAAAAGGGAGGAGGAATGGCGTTTAAAGAGCAGAGCTATTTGGTTAAAAGTCGGGGACGAAAACACCAGTTTTTTCAATAGAGTGCAAAAGGCAAGCGGATTATCAATACTATTTGGGAAATTTCTGATCATACAGGGTATGTGGCCAAATCCCATGCGCAGCTTGCAGACCTGGGTATCTAGCATTTCTCCAATCAATACAGAGCTCTGCACAATGTAAACCTGCCGGACATTATGCACATTGCTCGTACAGTTCACAGATTTGTTGAGGAGGAACAATTGGAGGATCTTAATGCTCCGGTTACATTGCGGGAGATTGAAGGAGTGTTAAAATGGTTCAAGAAGGATAAAAACCCTGGACCGGATGGTTGGACCATCAAATTATACCTATCTTTCTTTGAACTTATCGGAAAGGACCTTCTTCAGATTATTGAGCACAACAGAACCACCAGTAGAATTTATGATGGTTTCAATGCCACTTTCATTGCATTGATTCCCAAAGTGGATTGCCCCACTACCTTCCATGACTTCAGACCTATCTCCCTCTGCAACTGCATCTATAAGATTATTTCCAAGATCATTGCCAACCGCATCAAGCTTATCCTCTCACTTCACATTGCCAAGGAACAATTTTCATTCCTTAACCATAGACAGATCCATGAAGCTATCGGAACTGCTCAAGAGGCCCTGCATTCCAGCAAAACAAAAAGGCTCAAGGGCACTATTCTCAAAATTGACCTGGCCAAATCATTTGATTATGTAAATTGGAACTATCTGCACCTCATTCTCATCCAGACTGGGTTCCCTCATTCTTTCATTAATTGGATTATGGGTTGCATTACGAATGCCACATTCAGTATTCTTATCAATGGTGCTGCATCTGATTTGTTTCATGCTGGAAGGGGTCTCAGGCAAGGATGCCCTCTCTCACCTCTCCTCTTCCTCCTTGTTATGGAAGGCCTTTCCTATCTTATGAAGCAGGCTAAATCTGAGGGTTCCATTCATGGCATTCAATTAAACGAATTTATTCAATTGACTCATTTATTATTTGTTGATGATGTTATTATATTTATGGATGGCACTTGTCAAGACAACTCTCAATTTGTCAACATCTTGAACATTTTTTGCAAAGCCACCGAAATGGCACCCAACAACAGTAAGTCCACCATCATTATGACTCGTTGTTCGGCTATTGAAACTAGAAATGCCTTGCGGTTCTTTCCATTTGAGAGTAGGCACATTGAGGATGGCTTAAAATATCTTGGTTTTCTTCTTAATCCAAATGACTATCATATCAATGACTGGAATTGGCTGATCACAAAAGTTGAGCGCAGGATCAATATCTGGCATCACAGGTGGCTTTCACAGGCGGGCAGACTCGTCTTAATTAAATCTGTCCTAGAAGCCATCCCAGTTTATTGGATGTCGTTTGCCTGGCTTCCCAAGGGTGTGACCAACAAAATCCAGCAGATCTGCAGGCAATTCCTCTGGAGGGGTTCGGGACGGGATCATATCTTTGCATGGGTTGCTTGGGATCATATCACCAAGCCAAAGGATTGGGGAGGCTGGGGTCTAAAATATCTCTCATTATTTGCTACTGCCAAGCTGGGCTAGCACCTCGTTGCAAGTCACAGCCTTTGGCAAGAAGTGACTTATTCTAAATACATCGCTCCCCGCTCTTCGTTGGACTGGATCAGAGGCAACATTCACCATATTCCGAGGTCGTCGATTTCTGGAAAGCTATTACTAAATCCATCCATCTAGTCAAGCAAGGTTTGGCTTGGAACATCGGATCTGGTTCAAAGGTCAGATTGGGTGAGGATTCATGGTCGGGTTGCGATCAGAACTACAAATTGACTCAGGACATCAAGCTTCATTTGGCACAAGCAGGCTACCTATTTCTATCACAGGTAGCAAACCCCCTTTGAACTACTTGGGCTGCCCAAGCCTGGCTATCGGTTTAGGATCTTCACTTACTTGTTGTTGGTTATCCCAACTGGAATAGGTACATCAGAGCACTTCAGGCCACGAACATCCGGCTCACTGATCATGATGATGAACTTTTGTGGGCTCTCTCCCCCAGTGGCAAATATATTCCGAAAACAGGCTACATCACTCTCTGTGCGCCATTGGAACCCCCTATTAAGCAATGGTGGTGGCATTCTATTTGGAAACTGCAGGCTTCCCACAAACCCTGTTTATTCATGTGGTGTATTCTCAACAACTGCATTCCCACCAATGACAATCTCAGCAGACGTGCCTTCCATGGCCCATCCAGATGCTGCTTCTGCCTCTCACATGCCGAAGAGGTCCAACATCTTTTCCTTGATTGTTCTGTTATCTGTCGATTTTGGCTCACGGTTGCGTCCCCATTGGGTTGCTCTCTCACTTGGCATGGGACATCTATATCTGCGGCTTGGACCGATTGGTGGCACGCTGCATCTTGCGCCAACGATCGGAACATTCCCCTGTTAATTGCGTGGGGGATTTGGATCCATAGGAATCGAGTGATTTTCAATGACTTGCCTATTGACTGGGATCACTCCTGTGGTAACATCATCTCCATTTATCGGCTCATCCCTGACGCAGTGCTTTCCACCCACCGGAGGGAAATTATTGCTGAAGTTATTGATCACTCTTACCCTTGGGCTTATTTTGATGGTGCATCAAATAATCATGGGTGCGGGTGGGGGTTGTTGTATTATATTTATCGACTTCTTATTATTTTCATCTTAAGATGGATCTGGGACCTGGGACTAACAACTTTGCTGAACTCCTCAACCTTTGGATTCTCCTACTTTTTTCTCGTGAACAAGGATGCAACAGAATTCAAATTTTTGGGGATTCACTAATTATCATTAATTGGTTCAATTTACAATCTCATTGTCATTCACACACTCTTGCTACATTATTGAGGGAGGTGCACCTACTAAAATCATTATTTGACATTATCTTTGTCACTCATATTTATAGGCAGAGGAACCAAGTGGCAGACAAACTATCCAAAGAAGCATCAGAGTTAGATTGGGGCAGGTGGCTTATTGTGGAGCATGATGGTGCTCAGGTGTTCCAATTTTATCATCGCCCTTTCATTGATGATCTATAGGATGTGGGTGCAGTCACCCCATGACTGCATTTTTGGTTTTATATTATTTTTGGCGATATATTATTACTGTCATATGGTGACAGAACTCTATATTTTATATACTAGCATTTTTGTATCGACAGCTACCATTTTCATTATACATATCAGTATTAGTATAAGTGCTACTCTGTTTTTAGCTATTATCTGACATCTACTTGACTCTTCGGAGATTGGACTTGGTCCAGGGTATACTACTGGATTATCTTAAAATGTAACATGTAATTTTTCTTATTTATTAATGAAAAATTACAAATTTTTTTCTTGGAAAAGGATGTGACAATTGAGAATTCAGGTCATGTTGTAGGTTCTGCTACATATGAAATAATTGGCAAAGAGATAAGTGAGAAGATGAAAGGAAAATAAATGGAACAGGCCCCCTCTCGGGTATTAGATCTTAAAATTCTTTAGATGCAAAGAAGCTAAACAATATGAGCAATGTTCCTATCAGCGTTACTTGTGCTAGAAATGTTGAACCAAGTCAATAGCGTGTTGGTGAATGATCTGAATGGGAAAATTAGTGTTTGTTGTGCTAAATTCCAATTCAGAATATAAACGAAGTGCTTGAGGATTAAGAGGTAAATTGCAAGTTAACCATGAGTTTTTATATGAATTTCTTGAGTAAATGAACATAAACAAAACAATGAACAACAACATCTAACTGACATGAACATCACCATAAATAGTAACACAACAGCACATGATGAAAGAGTTCACTTTGCCTGGGCTACGTCTCCTTGGTCTAGCTTCCAATGGCTTGGCCCTTTTCTATTATGCTCAAAAGTGTGATTACATATGTTTACAATGCTCAAACAACTCTAAAACCTGTTCCAATGGCTCCAGATATGCCCAAAAATGCCTATGTAGTCTCTTTCTGCTTCGAATTTGGTCAAAAAATGAGTAAATTATGACTTCCCCAAGTTTTGGCACTAACCGCTCCACAATTTCCTCCAAATCCGACACCATCCTACAATTTCGCCCCTAAAAGTGCTAACGGAGCGCCAATTCCGCCAAAAACCGGGCGAAATTGTTGGAGCGCTTAAAACCCTAATGATGCCTTAAACCTGATTTATTAACCATAATGTATATGGTTAAACATTTTTTTATAATAAAAGATCCCCGCGTAGTTTTTTAACTGCCTCCTCTGCAGCTTGGGTGGACACATGGCCTGGCATATAATGTTACGGTTATAGTTATGGTTAGTGGGGGGGGCGCGGGGCTAGCCTCTCGCCCAAGGTCCCGCCCCCAACAGTGACCAGGGCTAGGGCTAGACCTCGGGCCCCTCCCCCATGACGGAAAACATATGAAAACAAAACCAAACGAAACCCATAGTTTATTAAGTAACATTGCTATAGCGCATTGGTGAAGGCTTGGTGCTCGTCGCTTGGAGGTCACGGGTTCGACCCCCACCCGCTCCGCTCAGACTTTGACCCAATTTTGGTGGCCCTCGGGATGCCACGTGGTGGCCCCTGGTTGGGCCACATGGCATCCTGTGATTGGCCACCCAAACAACCAATTACAACACGCCATTTCGACCCAATAAAAACGTGCCACTTGGTACAACCCGATTTGAAGAAGAAATTCCGTTGACCAGTTAACCTGCCACTGTGCATGCCCGGTCAGCAGTACGAACTGTTGACTGGGCTGTCCTTGGAATTTTTTTCCAAAAATTTGTTTGTTTGACAAAGTGGACAGAATGCGTTTCTGGGAGCATATGGTGTCGGTTTTCCGCGAAACGAGTTGTGTCAGATTCAGAACAACGAGATCTATGCAGTCATTCAAGTTCCACACAATTCCGACAACTTTCATTTTTGAACATAATTTTGAGCACCTGCTCAGTCCCCACTGGAAGCTTTTGGACCCCAAAATATCACTTTCAGTTGTTCAACAGATGAGGGTACAATTACCTCACCTTTCCAATCTCGACCCATTTGGCCTTGCTTGGATTTGTGCCTTTGAGCCCCACACGAAGGTAGTCTATATTCCCTCGTTTTGATGTCCTTGTTCTTCTATCAAGAATTGTGTCTTGTTGAAGCTCATCAAGGTATTATGGAGAAAATTCCTCAATAGATGGAATCTAAACCTATTCTCCTTGATCTTCAATCAACGAAGGTTCATACAACCTTAAGTTCTCAACATTAACAACAGAGTAAATTTGCATATATGAAGGCAAATCTAACTTGAAGGCATTGTCACCAATCTTTTCCAAAATTCTGAAAGGACGATAACGGATTGGTTTCAGATTTTTACCTTCCCCATGAAGCCTCTCTTTGCTAATGTGAAGCCAAACTTCGTCACCAACTTGGAACTTGTGATCTACATGATGCTTCTCATGCCTTGCTTTATACTTGCCTTGGCTCTTTTCAAGCTGATCTTGAATTGTTTGATGTATCAGTTGGATTTGTTCTATGAACTTCTTGTCTTTGTCTATGTTGCTATGGCCATCAATAGGAACATCCTTCCCAAAAATGAAATCCAATGGCGATCTACGCAAGTATCCAAGACATGCCTCAAATGGCGATGTTTGTGTAGAGGAGTGTTTTGCATGGTTGTAAGCATGTTGAATGTAGTGTAAATTTTCATCCCACAACTTAGGATGCTTGTTGCAATATCCTCGAAGAAGATGTATGTTTGTTCGATTGACCACTTCGGTTTGACCATCTGTTTGTGGATGAAAGGTTTCACTCTTTTTCAACTTGGTATCCAAAAAGTCCCACAAACTTGACCAAAAATTCCCAACAAATTGAGAATCTCGATCACTAACAATGGATGTGGGCAATCCAAAATGAACCCAAACATGTTGAAAGAATAAGTGAGTTGTTTGTTCAACGATTATTTTCTTTTTACATGCCATTAATATACACATCTTGCTGAACCTATCCACAACTACATACAAATAATCATGACCTCTTTTTGACAATGGAAGACATCCTACAAAATCTGTAGAAACACTCTCCCATGGACGTGAAGGTACGCGAAGTGGTGTGTACAATCCTAACTTCCTATTGCTAGGCTTACTGACTGCACATAATGAACAACCTTTAATGAAACGTGACACACTTTCATGCATACGAGGCCAATAACAATACCTCTGAAGATGTGACATTGTTTTTCTTACACCGAATGTCCAGTAATAAGAGAAGTGTGTGCTTCCCTTATGACATTCACTCTCTCCCCCTGTGGAATACAAATATTGCCCAAATGATACAAGAAGTTATTATGTACATGGTAATCCAATTCCTCTACTTGGTTGCCTTGACTCAAGTTTGCATAACATGGTAATCCAATTCCTCTACTTGGTTGCCTTGACTCAAGTTTGCATAAACATCTTGAAAGTCATTATCAAATGCATATTGCTCAACATAACTTTCATGCAAAACAAAATTATGCTTGAGTAAAGTAGTTGCACTAACAATAGGTCTAGAAAGCATATCAACAACCTTGTTGTATATACCTTTCTTATACCTGATGACCAAGTGGAATTGCTGTAAGAGACCCATCCATCGAAAGTGCCTTGATTGCTGAAACTTAGTTTGCGATTGCAATGTTTGGTGGTTGGTGTGTATGATGGTTTCCTTCCCCATCAAGTAGTGTTTCCACTTTTTCACACTTTGAACCAATGCATAAAGCTCCTTGTCATAAGTAGGATAGTTAATCACTGCACCATTGACAGTTTCTGAATGAAATGAAATGGGCTTACCATGTTGCATAAGGACTGCACCCATGGCATAGTCGCTTGCATCAGTTTGAATCTCAAAGGGATGTCTCAAATCCGGTAGTGCAAGTACTGGGGTTGAAATGTTCTTCTCTTTCAAAGCATCGAATGCTTTTTGCTGCTTGCCTCCCCACTGGAAGACCTTTTTCACACTAGTCAATGCATGCAATGGAGCTTCGATAGAAGAGAAGTTAGCAATAAACTTCCTCCAATATTGGGTTGCTCCCAAAAAGTTTCTTACCTTAGAGACTATCTTGGGCGTTGGCCAATTCACGATGACCTCAAACTTAGAGGGGTCTATCTTCAACTCACCTCCTCCAACAATATGCCCCAAGTACACTAAAGAAGTTTTACCAAACTCACATTTTGATATCTTCAAAAACAATTGTTCTTTCCTTAAGACATCGAATACTTTTCTTACATGCATGACATGTATCAAGTGATTTACTGAAAATCAAGATATCATCTAAGTAGACTATGACAAACTCATCAAGAAATGGCCTCAACACATCATTCATCACACGCATAAAGGTACCAGGAGCTTTACATAAACAAAAAGGCACAACAAACCATTCAAACAAACCTTGCTTTATTTTTAATGTTGTCTTCCAAATGTCACCTTCAGCAATTCTAATTTGATGGTAGCCACTCCTTAAGTCCAACTTAGTAAAATACTTTGCATCTTTCAATTGATCAAGTAAATCATCTATTCTAGGAAGTGGATAATGGTTTTTACCGTAATTTTTTTCAATGCATGGAAATCCACACACATGCGCCATGTTCCATCCTTCTTTGGCACCAACACAATAGGTCACTCACATGGTGAAGTACTTGGTCGGATGATGACTTTGTTCAACAACTCTTGAATTTGCTTTTTGATTTCAGCACTCTCCATCACCGACATCCTATACATGCCAATGTTAGGAAGAGGACAACCTTGTTGCAACTGTATTTCATGTTGGATTCCCCTCTTGGGAAGTAATCCCTTTGGTTCCTGAAACATCTCATTATTTTGATTAACCACTTCGATCAAATCAGATTTCAACTTTGGATCACAACCTTGAAATGCTTCATAATCAACATCATTCTTTGGTTTAATCATAAGAAGCACAAAATTCTTTCTTGAATTCACTAGTCTTTTCATTTTCCCTGCATTAACTAATGAAAGATTTAGTTTCTTGTGATCAGCTCTCACAATATACTCCACGCCATCTTTGAACATGTGGTACTTGTTTTCATGGCGATAGAAGATTGCTTTTCTATCATAGAGGCAAGGACTACCCAAAACAATTCTTGAAATATCAAGCGTTACAACATCTAATTCAACTTCGTCAATGAAGTTTGTTGTGATTGCAAACCGAAGAATACATTTTCTTGTAACCTGTAAATTTATGTTCTTGCATATCCAATTCAATGGATATGGTTTGGGATGTGGAATGGTTTCAAGATTAAGTTTCTTGACTAAGTCTTCAGATATCAAATTGGCTTGAGACCCACTATCAAATAGTGTGTTGATTTTTGTATGTTTTGAAATAACCCTCACATGAAATAATTCAATCCTTGTTTCTTCATTTGGAGTACTAGAGTGACAATTTGATGAACTAGTGCTAGCAATGGATTCTTTTCCTTTCATACCCATGGATGTAATTTTAGTTTCATCACCCGAATCCGATCCCAAATCCTGTTGAGTGGTTGAAGCTGTTTTTTGTTTCCCCTTGTTGTTGAATTTCTTGGGCCTCATCTCTGGATGAAGCTTCCAAGAATGGTCCTCATCGTGACCCTCTTTGGAACAATGTTTGCATGTCATTTTCTCTCCTTCCTTTTTAACGGATGCATTTTTCTTTCCTTTTCCTTTGAAACCCTTTCCTTTCTCTCCACCCTTAAATGGATTCTTTTTACCCTCTTCTGAAATATTTTTCCCTCTTGCCTCAAGGTGATTGGCTTGCACACAAACCTCATCTAGACTAATGGGATTGAACAAAAGGATAGTATGCCTTAGGTAGCTATGTAAACCCCCTATATACTTCAGCAATGTGTCTTGTGAATGCAAATCAACAGCTAACATAAGAGCTCTTCTTCTAAATTCTTGGTTGTAATCTTGCACACTTTGACCTTTAAGTTGTCTAAATTTCAGCCAATTCATGATGGCTTTCTGCATACATGCTAACAGGAAAAATTGTCTCTTAATTGCAACAATGAAATTAGACCAAGAGATTGAAATCTTACCATGTTTTTTAATCTCATCTTGTGTCTTAGCTTCCCACCATACTAGTGCTGCACCCTCCAGTCTCAAGGAAGCTAGTTGAATCTTTGTATCATCATCTTGAAGGTTTTGAATCCTACAATAGACCTCCAACTGACGAACCCAATTGTCAAGCTTCTTTGCATTCACTTCACCATTGTACATAGGCAGCTCAGAGTTAATATCAAGTTTTAACAAGGGTTGTTTACCAATTCCTTTTGAGGTATGTTGATGAGTATGAATAAGAGCTGTAGCAGTGGAAGACGATGAAGATGAAGGTGAAGATGGTGGTGAGGATGATGGTGGAGTAGATGGTGGCTTATCATTTCCATTACCTCCTCCTCCTGAAGAACCCTCTCCTCTTGGAGGCTTGGAGATTTCACCCTACAACCTGGTATTCCTCTCTTCATAGAGGACCTTCACCATCTTTGTCATATCAAAGAAAGCCTTCCTAAAAGCCTTCTCATCCTTTGTCATGTTATAATTTCCTCCTTCATGAGACATGCTTACTGAAGCTTCTATTGCAACTGGAGGTGAATCTTGTGGTGGAGATTGTGGCAACTGTGCCCTCATTCTCCTTGCTCCAACTAGAAAACCTACACCCACAAGCTAGCCTTCTCCTCCCTTGAGCTTCAACCTTGTAAGCATTTAAACACTTGAAAAACTATTAAATCCTCCTTGCACATGTAAACCAAGTGCTCTAATACCAACTTGATCTAAATGGGAAAATTAGTGTTTGTTGTGCTAAATTCCAATTCAACATATAAACAAAGTGCTTGAGGATTATGAGGTAAATTGCAAGTTAACCATGATTTTTTATGTGTTTTTATGTGAATGTTTTGAGCAAAATAACATAAACAAAACATTGAACAACAACATCTAATAGACATGAACATCACCATAAACAGTAACACAACAGCACATGATGAAAGAGTTCACCCCGCCTGGGCTACGTCTCATTGGTCCAGCTTCCAATGGCTTGACCCTCTTCTATTATGCTCAAAAGTGTGATTACATATGTTTACAATGCTCAAACAATTCTGAAACCTATTCCAATGGTTCCATGATGCCCAAAAAGGCTTGTGTAGCCTCTTTCTGCTTCAAATTTGGTCAGAAGCTGAGTAAGTTATGACTTCCCCAAGTTTTGGCACTAACCGCTCCACAATTTCCTCCAAATCCGACACCATCCTACAATTTCACCCCCAAAAGCGCTAACGGAGCGCCAAAAACCGAGTGAAATTGTCGGAGCATTTAAATGCCTAATGACACCTTAAACCTGATTTATTAACCATAATGTATATGGTTAAACAAAAAAAAAACTATCATAAAATTTCCCTGCGCGGTTTATTGACCGCCTCCTCCGTGGCTTGGGTGGACACATGGCTCGACATATAACGTTACGGTTACAGTTATGGTTAGTGGGGGCACGGAAGCAGCCTCCCGCAGGGTTTGGGCTAGACCCCGACCCCCTCCCCTACGGCGGAAAACATATGAAAACAAAACCAAACGAAACCCATAGTTTATTAAGTAACATTGCTATAGCGCATTGGTGAAGGCTTGGTGCTCGTCGCTTGGAGGTCACGGGTTTGACCCTGCCCTGTTAAATTTAGATAACCATGGTGTTCTATGCTTGATGCAATTTTACTTCAATCTTTCTTAGGCCTAATACAAAATAGCAATCACATGAACATGAAAGTAAAATGCCGATAGAACACAATAATAGATCAACAGAAGACAAGCCAATAATATAGATCATATTTATAATTCTTTAGTCGAGCAAAGATATGAGATATTGTTGATTGTGGCAGTCAACAGGATGCTTCAACCAACAAAGCCTTTCTAGATCAGCCAACCTTCCAAGTGTCACACCCACAGCCCTCAAAGACAGCTCATCACAAGTCAACGTTGTCAACCAAAAGTCAACGCAGGAGAACAATAGAAAGTCAACGCTGCAGATTAGGGCTTCGGTCAAATAGCTCTGATTTCCTCGATTTTAGTGCCCAACAGTATGGCCTTTCAAAGTCAGAATTTTGGCAGAGTTTTGAGGTCAAACGACCAAGGGTTGACCACAATCAACGCTGGTCAACGCTACAGCAAATAAGCCCTAAATAGATCCGCAGAAAACTTCTCTAACTCCGCACGTGTGAAGGGAAGAGGCCTCCAAAGGCAATTGAACCAATCAGATCACAATGAGAGATGTATGATGAGTTGATGATGAAAATGACCTCCAAGTCTCTCCAATTTATATCCATCAGTGAGGGTGTGTGACACATCTATTAAGCATGTGAGCCTACATTACAAATCTGGCCAACCTTGCACATGTGTGGGAAATAAATTCAAAATATATGTTCTGCTCATCCAAACAAGATGATCTTTAGATCAATCTTACATCTCTCTGAAAGAGGAATCCAAAAAAAATATGACCATCATCATATGAGCAGTGCAACATGAAGTTTAGACGTAGTTGCCCAAAATTAACACTCCCTCTCAACTAGAGAGAACTCCATCTGTCCACAAGTTCCATCCATCAGTACCATCGTGTACTTTCACCAAACATCGTGTTTCATCCTACCGTAACTTGCTTTGCTGGCTCTTGATCTCAGATAGAACAAAAGGTGAGTCACAAAGACATCACACTCAGCTGACCCGAAGTCAGCTTAGAGGTAAAAACCTCTCTTGGACTCAAAAAGAGTCTCATACTAACCCGAAGTTAGTTTATTGACCCGAAGTCAGTTTAGAGGTAAGAACCTCATCATACTTGATCCCAGAACAAGGTGTTGGACACGTTCCATCCTAGACATAGAGATTATGGCAATCTCCGATGCGTCCATCGGTCTTGCTATTGGTCTCTATCCACATTTTCCATCTCATTGGCCAAATGAGAGGTACTTCCCATGAGTCCGAAACTCCATGGGTAGGATGCATGCGGGGCACAGATCAAAGAGAGGTGAACCAACTCAATATCATAATGGTGGGGCAGAACCACAACAAGGTTTGGCAAGCCTAGCCCCATGTGTGCTTATAGCTCCAAGAAGTTATCCCCAAGCCCCCTGGAGCTCCCAGAGCTCATAGTCCAACTCAAGCAGGACCCTCAGTATAGGGTCTTTCCACGATTCCAAGCTTGTCACAGAAGGTTAGGAACTTGACCTTCCCCAGGGGTTTCGTGAGAATATATGTGGCCTTCCCATCAATTCCTATATGATCAAGCCTTACGGCACCTCGCTGTACCATATCCCGGATAAAGTGGTACTTGATATCAATCTGCTTGGATCGATCATGGAACACGGGATTCTCAGAAAGACGAATCCCACTCTAGTTATCACAAAGGATAATGGTGGTATCTAGCACATGCCCAAACAACTCACTGAAGAGCTTTTACAACCAAACAGCTTCACAATAGGCCATACTTGTTGCAATGTATTTGGCCTCAGCAATGCTCAAAGCCACCGAATTCTGCTTCCTACTTATCTAAGATATCGAAGGAGAACCCAAGGTGAAGCAACATCCAGATGTGCTCTTGCGATCCACCACACTGCCAACCCAATCGACATCAGTATATCCATGGAGTCTCAAACTCTTGGCAGTGTATCTCAGCCCATGGTTGATTGTGCCTCGAAGATATCTCAATAGATTCTTGTCAATCTAGTGAATGTGACGAGGATCAACCATATGTTGACTCAAAGTGTTCACTGCAAAACATACGTCCGGATGGGAGTTCACTAGGAATATCAGGTCCCCCACGAGTTGTAGATACTCGGTAGGATTTGCTAGCACGGGCCTAGCAGCATTTCCACACAACTTCTCAAAGTTGAGTTCCATCGGTGTCGACACAAATTTACAGTCCACCATACCAAATCTCTCCAGCAGCTTCACAACATATTTTCCTTGAGAAAGGAAAATCTTGCCTGGCCTCTGCTAGATCTCCAAGCCTAGGAAATAGTGCATCAATCCTAGGTCTTTCATCTCAAACTCGGAAGCTAGCTCCCTCTTACACTGATGAATGAGAGGGTCAACACCTGTCAAGAAGAGATCATCCACTTAGAGAACCAGAATGAGAGGCTTTTCTCTATCAACCTTAAAATAAAGGTTTGGATCAACATTACTTCGGGAGCCCAGCTTCATCAAGTAGCTATCTATCCTCTCGTACCAAGCCCTGGGGTCTTGCTTCAACCCATAGAGGGCTTTCTTCAACTTGCATACATGGGTGTCTCTATCTCGGACTTCGAACCCCAGAGGTTGCTCCACATACACCTCTTCCTTTATAGAATCATGCAGAAAAGCGGTCTTCACATCCATCTGATGGAGACTCCATCCTTGCGTTGCAACAAGGGCAATAATAGATCAGATGGTGGTATAGCGGGCCACAGGTGCAAATATATCATTATAATCTATGCCTTCTTTTTTGAAGAAGCCTCGGGCAAAAAATCTTGCCTTGTACTTTTCAGCACTTCCATCAGATCCATGTTTGATCTTATAGAGCCATTTCAAGGTGACAACAGATTTTTCCTCCGGTCACGAGACCACTTCCTAGACATCAATTTTCATAATGGACTCATATTCTTCATGCATAACATCCTTCCAAACTTTATGCTTTATGACTTCTTCAAATGATCTAGGCTCAGATTGTACTATCGTAGTCATGGCTGCTAGATACCCTTGGTATCTCTTCGGCTTCTTGCTTTCACGGAATGTCCCCTTGGGGCAATATGTCTCTCGGCATCTGCAAGAGTATCCCTGAGCCATGAGGGTCTTCTCTTATTTGAAGGAGGTGGATCAATAGGATCCATAGGTCCTTCAACATCCGACATCAGTTCATCCTTCGGCTCTTCTTACTTCCCTGCTTCTTCATCTTCTTTGTCTTCCTTGGAGCTAGGAAGATTTCTCACTTTCTTGAGGGCAACATCTTCATCGAAGGTGACATTGTGGCATATATCCATTTCTCTTTGACTAGGCACATAGATTCTATATGCCTTCGAAGTTTCACTGTAGCCCACAAACATTCCCCTCTTTCCAGAAGCATCCAACTTGCTTATCTTTTCTTTCGACACTTGAAAGAAAATAGGACAACCAAAAACTCTAAAATGAGAAACATCAGGTTTCTTACCAAAGAAGACTTCTTCGGGAGTTTTGGAATCCAGAGTGGAATGCGGGCATCTATTTTTAACGTACACAATAGTGTTCACAGCTTCTCCCCATAGAAACTTCGGAAGACCTTGGTCACATAGCATGGCGTGGGCAGCTTCCACAATAGTCTTGTTCTTTCTTTCAACAACACCATTTTGCTCAAGAGTGTATGCAGTTGTGGTCTCCCTCTTAATGCCAAATTCTCTATAAAAGTCATTAAAATCATTTGAATCATACTTGGTCCCATTGTCGGTCCTCAAAACTTTGATTTTCTTCTCAATTTGATTTTCCACCAAGGCCTTAAAGGTACAGAACCATTTGAATGCTTCGTCCTTCTTCAAAAAAAATATCCAAGTCTTGCGGGAGAAGTCATCTGTAAAATTCATGTAATAGGAACATCCTCCCAAGGATGTCACGGGCAGCATACCAGATAAGTCAGAATGTATCAACTGCAAAATATTAGTTGTCTTTGTGACACTAGAGGGAAATGGAAATGGTCCCCTTGTATGCTTCTCTTCGGCACAACCCTGACAAATACCTTCATGATCATCTCTAAATTCGGGCATCCCTGTCACCACCTTCCTTGCTTCGAGAAGGGCTTTGTAATGAAGGTGTGCAAACCTTCGGTGCCATAACTCTGTTTGAAGAGTTGTATCACATGACATAGCCCCCAATGGACTTCCTCCAACTTGGTAAAGTGTATCAACTCTAAAACCAATAGTAAGAGCTTCCTTGAAGTTCTTCTTCTAGATACGTACCTTTCCATCAAGGAATGCCATCTTGAACCCTTTGTCTTCCATTGCCGAGATGGACACAAGGTTCTTCTTCAAATCAAGTACGTACAACACATCTTGTAATCGAAGGACTTGACCTTGAGATCGATGGAGGGTCACAGTCCCTGTCCCTTTCATGGGATAGGTGGTATTATATCCAAGGATAATTTCCAAATTGGTATCCTTCTCAACCAAATCAGAGAGGGCTTCTTTATAACCAGTGAGGTGCCTTGACGCACCACTATCAATCAACCAGACATCCAGGGTGTCGAGAGGAGATGCAGCAAAGAGGGCAGATACAAGAATAAATTATTTTCTCTTATTATCAACAACATTAGACTCATCGTACCTAGAATTTCTTGACCTCTTCAAAGGTTGCCCATTTCCACTACGATCAGAGGGAGCCTTCCTTTTTCCTTTGAACCCGTCGTTCCTTTGATTGCCATTCCCTCTCGAGTTGTTGTTGTCATCATCCCTGGGAGAGTCCCTTCTATTAGGGCATTCTCTTGCATAGTGACCAGTCTTGTTACAAGTGTAACATCTTCCCTTCCTTCCTTTGGGTCTCGCTCTTCCATGGTTTTGATTTCACAGGCCACCATTGTTTTTCTTCTTTGCATGAGCGGCGAAGGCAGTAGGGTCACTTCCATTTCCATTAGAGGGATAATCTCTCTCCATCATTCTTGTTTCCTCTTGAGTGCATCTCGTCAATATTTCATCAAAATTAGGAATCACATTCTTATTAAGAATAGTGGTATTGAATACATACCAATCACGGGGGAGACCTCCAAGTGCAACAAGAACCATCTCTTGATTAGATATTGCTTCCACAATAGCTAGGAGGTTATTCCTGATTTCAGTGAGCCTCATAAAATAGGATTGAATAGATTCATCCTTGCCCTTCTTGATATTCTTCAGTTGATTCTTGAAGAAAAGGATTTGATTAGCATTGCTTGCCCTAAACATGCTAACCAAATTATCATACATCTTTTTAGATGTGTTCAACTTAGAAATGTAAGCAACCAAGTGCTTATGAATAGAATCCCAGATAATCATCTTTTCTTTGATTTACCCTTTTTATGCTTCGTCTTTGTGGCAATAGCTGCATTTGATGGAGGCTCTTGAATCTTCCCCTGTACATGGTCCATGACATCTTGATCTTCTAGTACCAAATCCAAGGACATCTTCCATGCATGATAATCAGACTTATCAGTCAATTTATCATCAACCTTGAAACCCTTGTAGGTTGAGGAGGCCATTTGTCCTTGATAGTATTTCTTCCTTCAATGATTACTTCTAACACTAGCTAGGACTTTGTCTTCACCTCAGCTCTGATACCATGTTAAATTTAGATAACCATGGTGAAGAAATTTCGTTGACCAGTAAACTTGCCACTATGCACGCCGAGTCAGTAGTATGGACTGCTGACTGGGTTGTCCCTGCAATTTTTTTTCTAAAAATTCACTTGTTTGACAAAGTGGACAGAACGCTTTTGTGGGAGCATACAGTTTCGGTTTTCCACGAAACGAGTTGCGCTAGATTTAGAACGACGAGATCTATGCGGCCGTTCAAGTTCAACACCATTTCGACAACTTTCATTTTTTAGCATAATTTTGAGCACCTGATCAGTGAAGGAACAAATGAGAAAACAATGTTCAAAGTAACAAAGTCATTGACACTTCAAACAATGGAATTTAGCATCGAAGGTAGGATGATGCATTACATTTGAATGGTAATGGGTGCTCATGTTCCAAACGAGTAGAAGAGTGCAATGATATTTCCACTAGCCCGACATCACTAGAGAAAGAGAAGATGTTGCTCTTTAAACAAACTAGGAAACTTAAAGTTGGTGAATCAAGGAGTAAATGTTGGAAATACTGAGAAGGGGGTTGAATCAATATTTCATAATTTTTAAACAATTTAAAGAGAACATTTTTTTTGTAAGCTTGGTATTACCTCCTTTTTTCATTAATTTTTATAAACAAGATACAACCAGATGAAACTATTTGGTGGCCTTAACTCACCCTAAGCAGGAAACCGAGTCTATTGGCCACCTGATGGCATGGTATGCCATCCAAAAATATAAGGATCTTAGTCTGTCATTCCAAGCTACCAATGCTTGGATATTCATACATAAACAATTTTGTACTTGCCTACTGGCAAAACTATTGAACCATGAAAATGTAAATGTTATCTGAATATAATCATAAACAAAAAAACTAATTGAATTCATCATCCTGAAACTACTCTGCCTCCTCTATCGAGGCAGAATCTACAAGTATCGGGTCCTGGACTGAGGTGTCGGCCTGCTCAGTTGGCTTGGAGATGCACGAGAGGTGATACTCGATGTGCTCCAGGCGTCCGTCCTTCTTTTGAAGCTAAAATTTGAGTTTGTCAAACTCACTCCTCTAATCTGGGAAGTCTTGGGCTATAGTGGCTAAGCTCATAGAGATCTTCTCCAAGGATTTTCCAAGAATGCCCTTCATGGACCAGTAAAGAAACATAGTTTTCTTGAACTGAGTAACTCTACCTCGCGTTTGCCCTGGATCAGGGACGAAAGTGAGCTAGGATTGGCCAGACTGAGTTAGGATTGTTTGTGGAGGGTAAATTTCCCTCAATTGATTTTGCCAGCATTTCTCTCAGATCAGATTGCTAGTTTGGGCGTCCATAGGTTGTACTCAAAATTTCATTGTTGCATAGTAATAAAACCCTCATATGTTGCACCAGTTTTCCCACATTGGGTTTTTCCGGGGACAATTGTCCAAAAATAACTGTCAAATTTTTATTGTGTGCTAGCATTTTCTCAGTTTCTATTTTAGTTCCGCAGCATTTTTTATTTGTGAAGAATTGCAGTGTGATTAATTCGTTATTTTGCCGTATCAAAATAAAATTCATAATTTATCAGCTAGAAGAATTAATTCTAGTTGCTGCATTTAAAGGGATTTTCACACCTTCTTCATGCTACGAACCAAATGTATATACCCCAAGTCAAATGGCTTGGAGTGATGTCAATATTTTGAGATCTTAGGACTTTTAACCTGCTCAAGGAACTAGATATGGACCTTGTTTACCAAATTATTTATTCTTCTAACCATGTTTTCCATACAGTGGTAAGTTAGTCAACAAACATTCCAAGATAGAAAGACAATCATAAAGAGGGAGGATTAAGATCATTAATTGCCACCAAAAACTCTTCGTCCATATCCAAAAGCATAAGAAATGATTTTTTATCTTTCTATTCTTTCCTCTTGCTAAAACTGTCAAACAATAATTTGTTTATCAAGGAATCTTCCTCATGCAAGGGGCTTATTAGTTGCTTAACCTCTTAAGGGAGGAGTCTAGGGATAATTGCAAGGCAACCATTGTATAGGCACTTTATCCTTCTACATTGGCTTAACAATTCGTAAGCTTTGACTTAATGAACTCAAGATGAAATACATCTTTATTCTTTTTATTTCACTACGCTAAAATACCTTTAGTGAGTGGTTTCACCTTGTTTATGGCAATGCCTTTTACTTGAGTCATGGTCCATTAGTTTTCAAGTTATTTCTCTAACATGAGATCTTGTAGCAAATAGTGTGGAACATTTTTTTGCCATGAATGGACAATTCTTCATTTCATGATGTCCTTTGACAAAGAAAGGAATAGTTGACCAAGTTGAGATAAACAGTTTTCTAGGTGAATATGATTGACCTAGACACATGCTCATTTGGTGGGTGGCAAGCAAACATTTATAGCAATGTGTAATAGATAAAGGTGCTTATCGATGTAATTAGCCATTCCAATAATGGTTAGAACAACACAAGACAAGGGATAGGTTGTGCAATTGGTTAGAAATTTTTACTAAAAGGTGTTCCTCCCAACAACTGAAAACTACAAGGAGACTAGGGATAGGTTATGCAATTAGGTAGAAACTTTTACTAAAAGGTGTTCCTCCCAACAACTGAAAACTACAAGAATGCCATAACATGTCCATGGTTTAGATTCAAAACTACAGTATTATGCCTTGGCTTGGCAAATGGGAACATGAAAAACCTCTTAGTGAGGCTTTGAATGCCAAGGCTTTCCAACCATTAATCTCCAAAGTCTCCCCTACCAGGGAAAAATCATAAAGCCTCTCACAAGCTTTTTCCACTTACAAATTTTGATTAGAGAAATACATAAGAAACATTTATTGGATTTTTTTTTTTATATGGAAACATCAAGATAAGATAAGAGAATTTTATTAATCTCCAAAAAATGACCATAAAAAGGGTCAATGTGACTGCGAAGTACAATTGTGTCAATACAAAGTGGGAGTGTAGGAGCCCACTCTTATGAAGCAAGATGAAAGAAGATCTAATCTAAGATCTAAGGTCTAGAACCTGCACATATAAGAATGTAATGCTAGTACCAAGGTTCCTCTCACTAATGAGAATACACACCCTTGGGGTCAAGAAGAGAATGCCACATACAAAGAAAACCACAAGGGGGAATGTTTTGTTCCCTATAGAAGAGGAGGAGGGTGGAAAATATATTGTCGAAACTATGATATCAATATATGTTCTCTTCTTCCACCCACCAAAATACGTATCTAGAGGAACAACCAGAGATCCATTCAATGTTTCTTTCTTTCCACCTCAGATGTTAGGACTCATGAGTATCCCTTACTCATGCATATGCCCAGGATCTTGGAGCTAGGCTTCCCGATAGTTCTAGAAGACTTTGAAAGCAAGCTAGTGCCCAATTTTCCCCTTGGCCCTCAACCATCAAACTTAGGAGACCTTGACATCATCGGCCTTATTGTCCATTCTCTCCCTCTCTCACTCTCTCGCTCTCTTGATGGGTTCTTCAATTAGGTTGTCCGCCTTTCCAATCTCGGACAAACTCACTTAGTGTTTTGTATCACTGTACCTTTTTCATGGTTTTATACATATGTTTTGATGTTATACTTATGTAGGTTTATTCTTTGTATTGCTTTCAACTTTTTCTAGGAGTTGCATTGGCACTCCCACTTTATATTCATATTGGTTGTACCCTTCAGTCCCATTGACCTAATTTTATGGTCATTTGTCAGACATTAATAAAATTATTTTTTCTTATCTATATTATCTCCTAGCATTTGTGGTCGAAAAAAGGAAGTTCCCAATGGATGGATGATTGGAAGTGTTGGGTTGTGGTATGCCCTACTACTTAAATGGAATCACTCGTAATTGATCTCTAGATGAGTTTTTTTCTTGTTAGTGTTGAGTGAACTAACTAGGAATATGAGGTAACAACTTCACACCAATCTCACTAACCAAGGTCAAATGGCTACTCAGGGTTTCAGTGATCAAGATGTTGAGGTGGTATTGTTTTTTATTAGTCTTTTGGTGCCATTTTCCTCTAGGAACACTAGAAAGAATGATGTGATCAACCTAATGGTCTTTGGCTTGTGGGGTGGTCAAAGGTAGTGGGATCTTAATCCAAGGGCCTCCTGCATATATAAAGTTAAGATATTGTTGATCCACATATTGGAAGAAAGCAAATAGAGAGTTCTAGGACTCCTTGAAGGGGCAGTAAAATTGACCATGTATCTCATATTTAATGGGACATCAAAAGATGAAATGTGGCTTTGTCTCAATATTTTGTGTAGATGGTAGAGCTAGCAGGTCCTATCCATCCAAAGGATGTGATGCTTGGCTTCAATTCAGAGTTGATGCAAGCCAATTTTAAACTATCCCAAGGGGATCATAATTACATGTGTCCATTGTCTAAGTGTATAAGAAGGAAAAATAATGAAGTCCGTCCCCCAACTCCATAAAGTGCTCTGCATAGAAGGCCATCCCTCATAATTCTACTCAACTCTTGCTTGTTTGATAGGGGATAACGAGGATCATTGAGAGAGTATCCAAATGGGAGGTGTTCCATAAGGTGCACATACATTGGAAGAGATGTGCAACATTTGCAAAAATATAGTGACTTTATCCCGAGGGACTACCTAATGCTTTTTCCTTTGAGGAGTAGTAGGTAAGATAAGGGTACTTTCCTTAGCTAACAACGGAATCTCTGAAATTCCCATGAAAGGGTAAATGTTTCCAGAAAGATTTTAGAATGAATTGTCATTTGGGTATTACATGAGCTTTTATTAACATATTTTTATGGGGGTGGTGGGTCACAAGACATAGATACTAAAAAACTAAGTTTTAAAACCAATAAAGAAACAATAGTCCAAGTTTTTTGGAAAACGATTTTGGTATGGAAAAATAGTATTGTCTTGTTTCTAATATGTGTGTGTGTGTTGTTTCTAGGACTCATAAACATTTCATTGTTATAGATAACATAGGGTCCAACAAAGGGTTAAGAGTCATAGTTATTGCCATATGAAAGATCTTGGTGACAGACATCCAAGCCTCTTTGTATGATCCTAAGCATGATCCTACAACCATGCAAAGAAGCCTTGGTGCAAGTGCTTATTTACTCTCTAGCAATGTTGCATGACTTGTACTCATATAAGACTCGTCTGGGTATTGACTCGGTGACCCGTATAAGACTCGTTAATGACCCATATAAAACTCAGCAAAATACATAAAAAAACTTAAAATATGACAAAAAAATAGAAAAAAAAGAAAAAGAAAAATCAAATTTTGAGGGTCTTTGAGGGTCCTATGCGGGTCATATGCAGTTCTTCACGGGTTCAATGCGGGTATCCGAGTTTTATGCGGGTTTTGGCGAGTATGGGTAGAAGCCACGGGTTCTATGCAAGTGACCCATCTCGCTATAGGACCCGTCAAGGCTCGCAGTACTCGTGGGTCTTATAAGGGTCGTGCTACACTACTCTCTAGGGATCCTCCTTCGTTTGGGTTTCAAAAAATTTAAAAGATAAGGAATTCCACTTGTATTTGGGAAGACTGCTACAAAATTCTACTTTGTTGCATGTCTCTTAACAAGCATTCTAGGAAAGATATCAACAACATATGTATCATAGAATAGGTATGTATTCCCTGATCTTGTGCATGATAGAAGGATAAATTGTCTATTAAGTACAGAAAGTATTTTGCTTCTATTTGATAAAGACAAAGTGTTATGAAACCAGCTCCAAAATAGAAGAAAAGAGATATCAACGCCTTAGAAATAAGCCACTTCGAGGGGGCAACCTCCAATACATTACATGAATGAACAATTCTTGGATGATACAAATGACAAAACCTCATTTCTATATATAGGAGTCCATGGGGCCACAATGTAATCCTAGCCGACCTAACAATAATAATGTAAGGGCACAATAATAATAACAATATGGGGGTTACAAGGGTACAACAATAACAATAAGGGGAGCTACACTAACATAATAAGGGACTACACTATTAATATAGGGACTTAACATGCTCCTCTCCTTCAAACAAGTGTTGTCCTCAACGCTTGATTATTTTTTGATGCTTCTGTATAAAATTCTCATCCTCCTAGTGGAGTCTTCTACAGGAAGGTTCTTCCACTTGCTGAGATACTCTGAAATTGATCGTCCTTGTTGAGTTCTTGTTTATGTAACTACTTCAGAACTTCTTTCGATGTGATGTTGATCTTCCTGTTGTTTCATTAGATTTTGCACCAAATTTAGGTTATCCTTTGAGAGTTGGAGAACTTGTTGTTGATGCTCGATGTGATCTTCCACTAATTTATCATCCATATTAGCTATTATTTGATCCTTCAAACCATCCAACTTAGCCTCCATTTCTGCTTTTAAACCTTCTATGTCATCTTCGGTTGCTCTTCGTAAGATCGAAATTTGTTGCACTTGGTACCATGATTTTGATATGTCATGTTGCCATTCTTCGTCTTCGTGAGTCATAGTAGAGCCTTCTAAAGGCTTAATGGGTGTTGAATTCTTTTTAGGGGCCATTTTAGAATCCAATACTGATATCTATTCTACAATATTCCCTTGGAATCAATTCAATTTGATTCTTCAAACAAGACTCATGCAATTCGGGAAAAAAATACACACCTTTTACTTGCTTTTGAGGAGCTCGATATTGAAACTGAATTATCTCTATGATTTCGGATCTTAAATATTTGAAATTTGGCACTGAGGTAGCCCTCTGAATTCTCTTTCGAATGCCACAGGTCGGACCTGATTTGGATTCTTGAAGACAAAGTTATGTCCAATCTCCCACAATGACCTAATTATGGACTGGTTCAGTAGAGCAAACTTGTACGACTTGCCACGTGTCACTTTTTGCTCCTTCGGCTCTGAAATTGATAGACAAGAAACTACAGTCTGTGTACTTCTAGCCACTTTTTACAGCATTCCAATCCGATGCTCAAAGAGGGAGTTATGAAGATTTTCCCACGATAACCTCTTTGAGATGAAATTCGAGAGCCTGAAAAAGACCTAATTTCCACAGATCATATCTCTGAAACTATTGTGAACCAAGCTTTGAAATTTTGCAACGATGTTCCTCAGGATTTCGGCTTCGCACTCTAAAAATTTCAGCTTCTGAACCTTCGTAGAAAAAAAGTTATAGCAAAAATGCCACCATGACCTATTTGGAGCAGCGAAACTCTAGAATCCAAAGCTCCGATACCAATTGTTGTGAAACCAGCTCCAAAAATAGAAGAAAAGAGATATCAACGCCTTAGAAATAAACCACTTCGAGGGGGAAACCTCCAATACATTACATGAATGAACAATTCTTGGATGATACAAATGACAAAACCTCATTTCTATATATAGGAGTCCATGGAGCCACAATGTAATCCTAGCTGACCTAACAATAATAATGTAAGAGCACAATAATAACAATATGGGGCTTACAGGGGTACAACAATAACAATAAGGGGGGCTACACTATTAATATAGGGACTTAACACAAAGTTTTTCTTGCTTAACCTTTATGTATATTTATAATTTTACCAAAAGGTAAATGTTGTGCACCAAGGGTTGGTTTTTATATCATCATTTTGATGCATGGAATGCTTCATTTTTATAAAGGAAAGAAGTGGTTGTTTGTTTTCCTTTATTATAGCTATAATGCTATCAGGTCTAAATTGTATTTAGTTGATTCTGATCAATGTTCTATTTGCATTGAATCTTGATAAAACTAATGCATATACATATTGCATATACAAATCAAGAGAATGATTTTAAAAATGCCTTTCTTTCTATCACCTAACCCCTTATGTATTTTAAAAGTTTGGAAGCCATCAAATGAGAAATCATGAAAGACCACTAAAAGTGAGTAATCCTGTGACTTATAGAGTTGTAAAATATGAAAAATCATAAGTAGTGATTGGTGGCTGGATTCCTTAGAGTTTTCTAGCCCAAAATTATAGTGGCATGGTCGGTAGATGTAGATGTCACCTTGCAAACATACTATAAATATTTTCAAGTAAGATGAAATCATTTTGCCCTGAAAAATAACAAATTTCTAGAATTTTTCCAAATTGACAAAGGTTATGAAGCAGTTTGAGTGGATATGTCATTGCTTATTGAAGGGATTGGGGAGGCTCTTGGGTGCAAGCATACCAGCAATAATAGTTCAAATCCCATCAAAACTCCATAGCTAAGCATGTTTAGGTTATAGTAATGTTACAATGGGTGTCCCCATCAAAACTCCATGGTTCGGCACACTTGAGCTATATAGGACTACTAGGATGGGTGTCCTCCTAGGATGTCCTAGGGTTGCACTCTCTTTGCCACCACTCGGTATGGGAGGGCTTGCCTTCTTCTTCAAAGCATGCAATGATGAACTAATGGGATTTTGTTGTTCAATCCCCCCTTTTCTCAAATTTATTTGATTTGGATTCTTTAGAATACACTAAGTCACCAAAACCCCTATGAGAGAATTGCAAGCAAATGAAGCACAATGATCAAAAATTTGTAAGTGACTAGTGCAGACTTCTTAAAGCACAATGAGAACACAGATGCTTCATAAGTATGGACTTAGGTTTGAGCCCTAAGTTTTATCATCTCAAAATGGGGAACAAATCTTGAGCTATAAAGATTAGTAGCCCCCCAACCCATAGTAAGTTGATTGCTTTAACCATTGACATGCTGCACTGCTAGATGAATTTTGAGTGCTTCAGCAACCAAGAGAGCCTTGAAATCCATTTCTCATTAAAACGTAGACATAATCGCTAGTCATATAGGGACAATGAATGTGAAAATTATGAAAATAGTAACATTAGCTCTTTGAGACAACTCAGTGTTCTCAATGATTGCAAGACCTATGTTAGTATAAGGTTGTATGAATGCATCCAATAATATCATAAAGTTTTAATTTAGGTTGGTTTTCTATTCATTAGATACAAGTTATACAGTAAAAAGTTACATTTGTTTTTATATACTTGTTGCCAATGCACATGCTGAGGAAAGAATATGAAATTCATATGCTTATGGTACAACAATAAGTCCAATCACTTGTAAACTTATCCAAATCTAAATGACAACATTATATTGCTGGAGGCAATCCAGCCTATGTTTTGTTTGAGGAAATGGTTGTGAATGCATATCACACTGGGAATGAGCATCAATCGGACAGATAATTATTTACAATGCGAGATGTGTTGGCTTTTATGCACCAATGTTGACAGGTTTGAATTGTTTATTTATTAACAATTCAAAAAGCATTATGAAAAATGTGACTAACGTTACATGACCTTATTTAAACCCTTTTTTTAGGTGGTATCATATACCATGTTGAATTTTGTAATAAATTTAAGACATGTTTAGAAAGTTGTTTTGGGAAGGGAAGTTGAATCTCATGGTACATTGACTTTAGTTTTTTTACAAATTCATTTGAATTTGTAGTTGTTCTGTATGAATGGTAGTCAAGGCAAAAAATTTGATGAAATTGAAATAGTCCACTTTCCATGTCTACAAGATCTATTGATTCCTAAAACATGTTTTCTAAATTTGGATCTTTGGTAGAATACAACTAAAGAGAGCAGTATTGAAAAACAAAGATAAAAGAAACACCTTTTTCAACTAATGAGAGTTGGAATATTTACAAAGCTTTATTGATCCCTCTCTAAATGGTAACATGTCTAAAGGAAGTGCTTAACTCTATATTGTGTCTTTCGTTCAACACTATGTCTATTTTTTGAAGGAAAACCTCAAAAGGACACCCAAGGGATGCTTCCCCACATTTGTAGATAGTATCCCTAGTAAATCCGTCAACATAGACTAATGCACCCTGGATTCAAACCCAGCACCTGCTGGAATGGAACTAGCCAAATGGCCAACAACATTGGCAACAACCAGTTGAGTGGTTGAGTTAACCCCTTAGGCTATCAACATTGCATATTACACACTGGCTTGTACAACACCTTAGGATAGTTTCTATTAAACATTACAATGCTTATCAACCAAAAAGAGAATCTATAAAGTCAATTTTCAGATATTTTCTTGTTGGTTTATTTCATGAGCAAGATTTACATTCATATTCATAGTGCATACCCTTGGTTTATTTTATTTTCATGCTTGGCATCAGAATTCCATGTCTGTATGTTGCTTACTGGGCTACTTTCATTTTTTCTTATTTTGGTTGTGGTAATCTAGGAACCTGTCTTACTTCTGTTGGTTGGGTTAAGCTAGAAACTGTCCCCATTTTGGCATATACATGAGCTTCGTCCCGTGAAATGGACTCTACATACTCTCATTTCTTGTAAAATGGACTCTTCTAGTTGTGTGTTTTAAATGCATTTTCTACTTTAGGAGATTTAGCGGTAGAACAGGAAGGAGTTGTGAGCATATGAAGTCAGGTTTGCAGTACCTGTCAATATATTTAACATCCTTAATAGTAATTTTTTATTCTGATATGTTGTTTGTACCCGTTATTTTCATGACACTGCAGGGATGGCGGGCATTCTATATCAAATGGCAGACAGAGATGGCTGAAAGAGCATTTTCTGTATTGGAGCTTGTAAAACAAAGTGCCCACTACGAGTCTCTTGAAGTAGGAGATTACCAGAGAGCTATGGAACTTCTAAAAAAGACTGAAATGGGATTCAAAGATGTCCAATTGTATCTACTCACACCTAAGCGTAGTGTTCTTGTGAACCTTATTGGTCTGCACTATTGCTTAGTTTGGCTAGGAATCCAGGTAAACAAACTTAATCCTTTATTTTCTTCTATACATGTGAGAGCATGACCATGTGTATGTGCAAGAGAGAGTTTTTGGCTAGAAATAGGTTAATTTGATTTCATATGAAAAGAGTAGTGGGCCTCGTATTGATTGTGCATGTGCAAGAGCGAGGCTTTTGCTAGAAAAAAGTTAATATGACTGCACATGAAATGAGTAGTGGGCCTCATAACGATTTGAGAGCCTTACTAATGTTTGACGCCTCTCTACAACCATGCATATATGTTTTACTTGCAAAATCTCTCGAGCAAGCTTATGCTCTACAAAAAGTAGAAAATGAGAAACTATAATGTACAATAAATAAAGAAGGGATTCTAGTATTTGGATCTCATTCTCTATGGTATTGAAAAAAATTCCTGATAAGAACATTTATCAATTAATAGCATCATAGAAAACTAAATGGAAAAAAACCCTACATATCAGATATTATTTAAGCAGATCAGAAGCATCTCAAAGTTTTTAAGAAGATTATTTCATGTTGCATTACGAGTCAAGTTTCCACATCGATGATGGTTTACATCTGTCTTGCTTTTTGTTACATCAATTAGGTACCTGCCGTTATTTGGCTGTCAAATGTCAAGTCCAATGCTAGATCTTCCTAGTCATCTGTAAAATATGAACGATATGAACTTTGAATGCAACATTTTCTTTTACATTGTCAAGAACAAGAATAGTATAGGTCAGGTATCATGTTTCAGTAAAATATCATTCGATTGCAATAAGACTCAGTACATCTTTGTGAACATTCCAGCTACTCTTAGAGGTTTTTTACCCCTTCCTGTGGAAGATTTCTATCATTTAATTTATATATATCCCAATTTTCAATCTTTGTATCAAATTGCCTCATCAGAGTTTCGTCCCTTAACATTCCACTCCTTCAGAACTATGGTTTTTGTTAGAATCCGTTTTTGTCAGATCGTTTCATTTTGCTAGCTATGCACTATTTGGCAAGTCACTGTCCCAAAACGAAGCAAAAAGGCAAAAAGATTGAGATACAAAAGCCTCACATTTTCATCTAAATGTGAAAATATCTAAATTAGCTCCTTTTGTTATCAACTTGCCAAGCAACTATTAAAGGAATTAAGCTTCAACTGGTGTGCTTGTTTTGACAGAGTGAATACGTCAAAGCAGCTCTTTGTACGAACCAAATTGGTGACAGGAATATTTGCTTGAGATGGTGGATACTTGGACAATGGGTGAATGGTTTTCGAAGGGGCGATCAAATGCATGTAGGTATAGCATCATTGACCAAATTATTAGAGCCCAAGCAAGAACAATTTCTGTATGTCATTCAGCGTGGCATAATGCACGAGGTCTTACGTGTTCAAATCTCAGCTGACTTTAGAACAAGTGCCTGGATTGCCAGAGACATGCATTCTCAACGGTAGTGAAAATATTTGTGTACAGGCACAGATCTCTCAGTTTATTCATTATTAGTGCAATATTTTAAAATGTCTTGAATTCATTGGTGTTTTCAAAGCCAGCCCCTTCAAAGTTCTAAAAGGGCCCTATAGTCTGTATTGCACAAAAACTCTCTTGTTTGATTGTATACGGTTCGAAGAGTGTATGTAAATAATATCTCAAAAGAAATCCATTCATGTTTGTAACATATAATTCTGAATATTATGTACATATGATTGTCATATGATTGTCAGTGTCAGTTGGGGTTATCTTGGGTGGTTGGAGAGAATGGTTGTTATTTTCCCCACCTAAGTTCAAATCTTTGCTAGTGACATGATGAGTTATAATGTCTTGATAAATATTGTTGTAATGGCTTTGTGCCTATGAATATTGTTATATTGGCTTCAAGCCTTGTTAATTCTTAAGTGAATATAAGTGAATATACCTGTGGACATATTGTTGTAATGCCTTCATGCTTATGAATATTGTTATATTAGCTTCAAGTCTTTTGAACTCTTAAATGAGTATATTTGTGGGCTGGTCTGGTACCAACCACCTCACTCTAGTACTCCAGCTCCAGCTCAGAAAGGATGTTGATTTTTTTCCAAAAAAAAGTAATGACTAGTCAACATAGAAAAGTCAGTTTAAAGCTAAAAAGGTTGGTTCATTTATATTTCATTTGTGGTGGAAGCTCGCTTACAAATATTGTACATATGATGACCAGTCAAAATAGGAAAGCCAGTTTCAGGTTATCAAGCTCATGAAGTTTGTTTCATAGTGGAAAATTGCTTCTTATTTTAGCAACTTTTGGTCACCCGATTGGTCTTCTAAGAAGAGGGATGAATGGTACGATTCAAAATATTTGACTGTGCATTAAAAACAGTTCCACTTCAGTATATTTTGGAAAAACTAGTAAATTCAGAATCATTAGCAGTGTATTCTAAAACCTTGAATAAAATAAAAGAATTCCAATAAAGATATGTTTTATTTCTGGAGTTTTAATTAAAATTTCAGTGCAGAGAGAGGCTAAAATTTCTATGAAAGCTCAAACCTTGTAATCGCAAAACCTCCGTTGTGAAAAGGTATTACAGCCTCGTGCTATGCAGTACAAAGGGTAAAAAATATAGGCAGACACAATTTAGATAATAGTCGCCCTGTTATCATCCATGTGATTTGTGGGAGAACAAAATTAAAATAATCTGTTGTCACATTTGCATTTAAATTTTAGAAAAATATTCAATTTTTTTTTCATTTAATTTGGGAAGAGATCTAAAGAAGTTTGGGAAAAACGGGTGTGTATTTTTGCACTTCTTAGGCAATGGAATAGGAAAAGCATTTCATTTTGGAATGTGATGCTTTCAGAGACATCAGGGACAGTTATGACAGAATGTTAGCATTAATTCCGTGGCATTTTCTTTTCAGTGAAAGGACGGTTAGAAAGTTGAGTCAGCTCATCATTAATTTGAGTAAGAAAAAAATTGAATTACTAAAGACAAAACCAAGAAAACTGAAAGTCCCAATCTAGTGGATAGTAAAATATCATCCATCCATTCATTCACTTTACAGACCACTTTATGTATCATAAATTGTTACCAGATCAGATAAAATTTCCAGTCTCGTTTCCTTGCAAATTAAACGCAGGTTATTTAAATAAAGGCATTGGGAATCTTGTGGTTTTCAAGATTATCAATTAAATTTTCCACTTTCTCGCAAATACATCAGAGATTATCTCAACAAAGACATTATATCTTTATTGTTTTAAAAGTATTTTACTAAAATTTCCACTGGTTCTGATAAATAAAGTTTGTTTATTCTTACAGTTTTGAAGGTATAATTTTTAATAGGAAATTTTTCTTATTCCAGTTTTTAAGTTTGAAAAACAACATGTAAACTCAAGTTGGGATCCTTGAGGCAAGTTGTTAATTAGTATTACAAATTAAATAGATACAAATTGAAAATTATTTTATCAGCATTCGCCGCACAAAACTGCACTAACATACTAATACAAGTTTAAGTACATTATAGGTGCACTAACATACTAATACAAGTTTAAATACATTATAGGTGAGGTAAGTAAAACATTAAAATAATTTTTTGATTTATTCCAGATTTTAAGTTAGAAAAACCATATATATAAATTCAGATTGCACCTTTTAAATTTGAGGTAATTTGTTAATTAGTATCAATAGATACAAATTGTAATGGTTCTTAATAATTATAAAATAATAAATAATATAATATAATATAATTAAATAAATAATAAATCAAGAGAGCAATAAAAATAGTAAATAATAAACAGTAAATAAATAAGTGAAGTTAAAAGTTAAATAAGAAACTTTAAAAATAAGTAAAGTTAACAAAAACAAAAAAAAATAGTTAAATTAAGTAACTTAAAATAAAAAATAATTAAAAGTTGCATGTTGTTTCAGTGTAAAAGTTGCATGTTGATTCAATGAATGTGTGCATGTGGTTTTCATCCCATTGTTTGGTCTATTTAATAAACATTGAGGAAGATTCATGGATCATTCTTTATCCATTCTCTGGGGAGAAAGGTATGGGTGAGGCAGAGGATACCCTCGCAGTAGTACATTGATTGAGGGCTCAGGGATGGCCAGCTATGGAAAGATTATGCCCAGCTGAGCCTACAGTTGGGTGGAGTGTTATCCCCAAATGAAGCGAACAAAGTTCCTTCTCAGGTTAATTACTCCAGAACACTTGGAATACAAAGATATCCATGAGGATACAAATATTATATTATAAAAGATATGAGATAGATAGATAGATCATTGAATGTTACAAGTGAGGTCTGCTTATATACCTACGCAGGTGCCTCTTCACGAAAGGTCATGTCTTATCAGACATGGTCTTTCAACCTAATTATTAATTAACTAATTAACTATTTTATTCATTACATTGCCTTCCCCTCAAAAAGCTTGTCGACAAAAGGCCTCGATTTCTTTTCCTACTACAAACATCTTCTCGTCTCGGGGCAGTCATCCTTATCGATACAAGTTGATATGATCCTCTAAGTGACAAACAAAACTGTCGCACTGAGAATGGATCGGACCATCCTAAATCAATCTTCTGTGGAACCTTATGATGACTGGAAACTTGTGATGATTTGTTAGTATACGTTGAAATATTAGCTTGTTTATGTTCTGAATACATAGCTTGGTTGAGTTGTCTGCTCCCGTGATTTGGATGTCGATAGGGAACTTTTTTGGTTTGACTTTGATTTTCTTTTGGCGATGATGTTATTGAATAGGTTATAGAACCTTCACTTAGAATGTTCCTCGTTTGTTTGACATCTGAGTTTGTTTCTTCTGCAACTTGCTTGTTGTCCTCTTCAGCTGAGACATTTACTGGATCAACGTTCGATTTTTCTTCAACATGAACTTCTACATTTGTCGATTTCGACGACTCTTTTTCGAAAAGTTGTTGCATCTTGTTCTCCAACGACTTCTTATCCTTCTTCAATTTCTTAATTTGTGTTAGCAATTTTTCGTTGTGATCCTTAAGGCGAGCCACTTCTTCATTCTTGTTAGCTGTGATTTTGTCAATTTCCTTTTGCATATTTTGAATCGCCTTTTTACTTTCTTGAGAAATTACTTTTGAAATTTCTTGAATGTCTTCAGGTGTCACTGAATTTGGTTTTAAGTTCACGTCTTGTAGCGTTATTTTCTTCTTTTTGTAGGAGAATGTTAAAAACTTCTTTTTCATATTAAGGATGAATGACCCTAGTGATTCCATCCAAAGCGAACCCAAAATTATATCACTATCGTTACAAAATAAGGTTTTAATGGTAAGTTGCGAGACCAAAGAATACTTCCCAATACTTAGGTGTAAGTTCCTTATGTCATATTGCTTTTCATTTTCACGAAATGAATTTGTTTCCATTATATTTGATTCGGGGATCACTAATTTGTTAGCACATTTAGTACTAACATAATTATTCTCTTGATTAAGATCGATAGATATGAGAACTTCCTTTCCTGCAAGTGACCGATTTGATTCTAATTAGCGCACAAACAAACATACTATAATTTTCAGGAAATCTTCCTTCTTTCCTTTCCGAATTAGACTTAATTTCTTTTTCATCAATGATTGATTTCATTTTGTCTGTTGAATTGAGTTTTTAGGGTTTTCAAGGAAACCCTTCTTAACTTTCTCTTCTTCTTTTTAATGAAGTTATTATTCCTTCAATTTTTTTTTTAATAATTTAATTAATTAAATTATATATATATATATATTCTTTTAACAATTGATTTTTTTTAATCTTTTTTTTTTTATTGAAAGGTTACAACATTTGTGAAATGTGGTTATTCACATATATTCACCTATAAAATATATGTCCACTTATGTGTATTTCTCCATGTAAAAGTAAACTTACCATTCACGAGATTTTTTATTCCTTTACTTCTTATTTTACCTTGCAAATACCATGGGAAAATACCATGGGCTTCCAAAACCACGAGCTTGTAACCCACTGAAAGAATAATCAAAATAACCTTACCTACTTTTCCTTATTTCTTTTTCCTTTTTAATTTTAATTTGTTTTGGTATGTATGTATATGTACTTCTTTATATATATCTATTTTCTTATTTTCTTATTTTTTCTTTTGGAACTATTTTCTTTTAAATATATATATTTTTTTTTTCCTTTTAATTTATTTCCCCCTTTATGTTAACTTTCATTCTCTTTTAATATATATATATATATTTCTTCATTTTTTTTCCACTTTTTTATTATGGCCAAAGACCTCTAATAAACTCAACAATGAAGAAACTCCAAAATTTGTAGCGAATGATTTAGTCACGACAGCAACAAGGTTGACAATTTTTATGGTCAAAGACCTAGATCGGAGAGCGTGGCTCTGTGCAGCACTTAAGCGGCCGAAGGCTTTAACTGCTTTGATACCAAATGAAGCGAACAAAGTTCCTTCTCAGGTTAATTACTCCAGAACACTTGGAATACAAAGATATCCATGAGAATACAAATATTATATTATAAAAGATATGAGATAGATAGATAGATGATTGAATGTTACAAGTGAGGCATGCTTATATACCTACGCAGGTGCCTATTCAGGAAAGGTCATGTCTTATCAGACATGGCCTTTCAACCTAATTATTAATTAACTAATTTAATAACTAATTAACTATTTTATTCATTACACCAAAACTTTGTTGCCGTTACCAGGATTTCAACTTTGGAATCTCAAGTAAGGAATATTGCCATTACAGGTAAGTCGTCTTTGTCTGTTTATAAAATCTCTATGATGATTAATTAAACAGTTTTCAGATTGATTATTAATTGTATATTTGATATAATTAATTGCATGTTAAATTTGAGGTTGGAGCGAGTTTCGACTTTGGGTGACTTCTAGGTAAAAGTTAAAATTTGATTTTGATTGTGATGATGAGCAAAGGGATCGTATTTCGACACTTTGGTGATTATAAAGTTAATATAATAATTTTATTTATTATTAAAGATAATTTTTTTGATTTTTTTTTTCATATAATTATATACATTCTTGTTCTTAAATCTAAGATTAGAGTTTTAAATTAAATCTATAATTATTATTTTAAATTTTTAAAAAATAAAATAATAAAATAATAAAATAAAATAAAATTATTTTACATGAAGGTAATGATATTAAGATATTCATGTATGTTATAAATTCATTGCACCCGTTTTTTAAATAATAGATCTATATATTGAGAAATAGTTCTTAAATATATAATTATAATTTTAAATTAATTTTTTTTTATATGCATGTTATAAATTCATGATCGATGTCTTTTAAATAATATATATATATATATATATATATATATATATATATATATATATATATATGAAATTATATTCTTATGGCAAATTACCCATTATAACTATTTTTTCTTCATCGCCATTCCTTTCACCCATTTAAATGCAGAGGCAGAGAAAGTCTGCGAATTGTAGTAAAAATAGGCGTAGTCTATATGTGCTACGAATTGGACTTCCCGGTGTTGTTTTTCATTCCATCTCCGACAGTACGTTAACTCTCTATGTGGGCCCCAACATGTGCCGTCTCGGTTTCATTTTATGTTTCTGTCTCCGTCCGTCGCCGTCCTCGACTCTCCGTCTAATACATGCCGCTGGCACGAAGCTCCAACTATAGTCAAACTCCAGTTCTCTGCAACCTATTCGAATTTCCTTTTGGCACTCTCTTAATTCAAACTCCACTCTACTGCACTGCGCGCAATTTAGCAGAGAAATGAAAACACAGATCAATCCAAATGCAAATGGACTGAGCATGGAGTTGGGAAGGTTCCACAGATTTTACAATGTTAAAATGTTACAAGCAGATTTTCACTGTAAAATCATACTGCAACATTCTGTAGCGCAATCTGGATTGGCCCAAGTAAAAAATATGAGTTTCTGTTTCGCTTTGGGCTGTGAAAACTTCACACTGATACATTATGTATTTTGATTTTGAAATGGTTGTATTGAGGGAATTTTGATGGGCTTGCTGCCAATGTGTTTTGAACCAGAGATATGGTCGAGCCGTTAACTGCCATGTTAAGTCGTGCCAATGAGCATTGTGGTAGGAAGTACTAGATCGAATTTGTTTTCAGGGTATGAATGTATGAGCATTGCAAGGTTAATAGTTTGGGTTAAGTAGGGTTTTGACAGATTTCTTAACTAGATCGATTATACGGCTCAATTAATGGGGGAAATTTCACTCAATTAATGGTGAAATTTAGCGAACTTATGAAATACATATGGGCCAAAATACTGGTGGTGTGCTCTTCTGCATTATTATTTAGTTGCATCTATATGCTGCGATCTGTAATTTTCTCTTTATCTACTTAGTATGGTTATTCCTAATTGCTATTTAGGTTGAATATCTACATGTTAAATTCAATGGATTTAAAATTGATTAGGATTTAACATTGATTAGTTACTAAAAATATGAATAAATCAATATATACATGCAAAAAAATTATGGAGATCGATTTTAATCCAGAAAAATTGTTGAAATCTGTGTTGCTTTTATTTTTGAAATGTGATTATATATATATATATATATATATATATATATATATATATATATATATATATATATATATATATATAAGACTGATAAGGTTCTGAAACTAGTTAATAAAGCATTTGATCATTAAGTGCTAGACATATGAGTTTTTTTGTATTATTTTTAATAATTAAACCCACCAACCCTTGGAACATGAAAAATACAAATAATTTATAATTATTAGAAATGACAGTCAATTTCTGGTGAGACATTAAAAACAGTAAAAACTTAACAATCATCAATCGTTCTAGACTCATCTTCCAAAGAGTCTCATGGATATAGCTACCAAATCCCCACTCCAAAAGCATAATGCATTGTAGAGTGACATACAACCATGCTTAGAAAACATTCAAAGCTCTTATTTTTGCATTTCTTGATACAACCAACACTCTCATTGCCCCAATATTAGCATACTCTCTTCCATAAATTCCATTCAAATAAATGGAAACAGATTATGCCCAAATTAATGTAGAAATTAGCTGAATAAATCACTTATTCAATGAAGATTAACCCGATCATACATCAATTTCGAATTGCATGCATAACACATAACCTTCTTCCACAATTAATTGTCACATGCGGAAATAATATAGAAGCAATCGCACACCAAATCAATCACACATTAACTCAGTATGTATGGGGAAAGCTTATAGCTGAAAACCCCGCAGCTATTGTGTATATTATAATGGAGAAATCATGTAACAATCATAGTACAAAAACTCTTCACAAGCTCTCATGCACTACCTCCCATGCCACACACTATCAAGCTAGATCTAGCAAATCACTTGCTCCAATCCTTAGCCACTTGATAGCCAGCCTCTATTGCGTATTTTAATGCTAGGTGATGGCCTCCTTATATAGATAAACCACCAGCCTAAACTTTGCAATACTCATAGCTTACTCCACCTATCTATGTGTTGCAAATAGCAACAGTATAGTTACAACTGATAGCTAACTCTACCCTTTCATCTATCTCTTTCACTGGTCTTCACTGAACTGATCATGCACTGTAGTGAACTCAAGTGTTCTTGAGTTGACTAATGAGTTAATATTTAGTAAATTAAATATTATTTAATTTACTCCACTCATATCTAATTGATTAGTTAGTTTAACTAATCCCAACTAGTTCAACTAAAACAAACAGAACACAACTCCACTATCTGTCCCGTTAACTCCTCCAAACTTCTGCCACTGAAGTCTAACTGAAGTAAACCATGCAAGATGCCATCAAACCCTAGGAACCACGTGATTCCTTGTGTCAGTTGCATGAGCCACCTCCATGACTCAAACTGAAGTGCGCCAAGAGAGTAAACTGCCGTTTATAGTCAAAATATTATTAAGGGTAAATAATATTTGACTTCCATATTTTTAGGAGATCAGTCTAAAAATAGTCTGGGTCCTAAAAAATAGGGTCTCATCTATTTTTACCGACATGTCGCATCCATCAAGAATCTCCAAGTAGAATTCCCAAATAATGCTCCGTATGTCTAAAAATAGACATAGTCTAAAAATAGACTTTGCGCCAGAATTTGCCTGCGGGCCCACTTAGTGAAGGCGACTTCATTTCACTAAGCTCCATCATCTTGCTGCATTCTCAACACTCCCTCTCAGCAAGATATGGATTATCCGCAATCCCTATCCTGCCTCTGTGGAATTCGAACTTGCTCCTGGTGAGCGCCTTCGTCAGGATGTCGGCATCCTGATCCTCCGTGGGAACATATGAAAGCATCATGATCCTCCGCTGAACACAATCTCTGATGTGATGGTACCTGATGTCGATATGTTTGGACCTATCATGAAAAATTGGATTAGCCGAGAGCTTGATGCAGCTCTGGTTATCACAGTAGATCACTGTAGGCTCCAAATGCAACCTGAACAAACCTGCGAGGATCTTCCTCATCCAAATAGCCTCACATGCAGCCAAACTTGCTGCCATGTACTCGGCCTCTGCTGAACTGAGTGCCACGGATCTCTCCTTCCTGCTGTACCAGGAAACTGCTGTCGACCCAATGCTGAAAACTCCTCCAGAAGTGCTCTTCCGGTCTGTTGGGCTCCCTGCCCAATCTGCATCAGTGAAACCAGAAAGTTTCACTCCATCCTCCTGTCTGTACCATAGACCATATCCCGATGTGCCTCTGATATAGCGCAATACATGCTTGCCCGCCTTCCAAAAGAGTTTGGTAGGCTTAACCATAGCTTGCGAAAGCTGGTTAACTGCATAGCATATATCGGGTCGAGTATTGACCAGATACATCAACGACCCCACCAACTGTCGATATACAGTGGCATCCACTACTTCCTCCGAAGTAGCATCTCCCTTCCTCCAACCACCAGGAAGAGGAGTGTCAACAGGCTTGCAGCCTCGCATGTTGAACCTCTCCAGAATCTCCCGGGCATACTTGCCCTGAGAAACAAACAGTCCTCCACTGCGCTGCCAAATCTCCAATCCCAGGAAATAATGAAGGATGCCCAGGTCCTTCATCTCAAACACTCGTGCAAGATCCTCCTTGCATGAAAGTATCAACTGCTCGTCGCCAGTCAAAATCAGATCATCTACATACAGTACGATGATCAACAGCTTCCCCTCCACCACAATCTGGTACAGGTTTGGATCCGCCTCACTCTTGGAGAATCCAAGCCCGGTGAAGTAGCCGTCTATCCGAGTGTACCAAGCACGAGGTGCTTGCTTCAGCCCGTACAGTGCTCTCTTGAGTCGGCACACATGCGACTCACTGCTGAAGATCTCAAAACCTTCAGGCTGCTCTATGTACACCTCCTCCTCAATAACTCCATTGAGGAACGCAGTCTTCACATCCATCCGATGAATGTGCCACCCCATCTGCGCTGAGAGAGCAAGGATCGTCCGTATGGAAGAGTACCTTGCGACAGGTGCAAAAGTCTCCTCATAGTCAATCCCCTCGATCCGTGAGAAGCCACGGGCGACAAATCTCGCCTTGTACTTCTCCACACTCCCGTCAGCCGCCTGCTTCACCTTGTAGATCCATCGCGAACCTACAACTAATTTCCCAACCGGTCTTGGGACAATCTCCCATGCACTGTTCCTGATGATCGAATCATATTCTTCGATCATGGCATCAACCCATGCGGGTTCCTCCACAGCTTCCTCAAAAGAGGATGGCTCTGCCACAACACATTGACTCATAAGAGCCATGTATCCAGTGTACCGATCCGGTGACTGTCTCTGTCTGCGCTGTGCTGTAGGTGGTCCTACAACCTTCTCTGCATCCCGAGCCAGTCGCTCAGCTTCTGTAGTGCGCATGCGCCCTCTGATGGTTGGCGCTGCCTGGGTGGTCTCTTCCACCTCCTGAACCTCCTCTTGTGGCTGATCCACATCCGGAAGCTCCTCCTTAGGAACTAACAGCTCCTCATCTGCATGCAAGTGTAGCTCCCTCTCAAGCGAACACCGCATGGCTTTCTCCTCCTGGAATTTTATATCCCGTCGCACAACAGTCTTGCGACTGTCTGGCACATACACCCGATAGTTGTGAGGTGTATCAGTGTACCCCACAAATATTCCAACTTCAACAGTTGGATCCAGCTTCCTTCTTGCATCCTTCGTCACATGCATGTAGACAGGAGATCCGAAAATCCGCAAATGGGAAATATCAGGCCTCTTGCCAGAATAAGCCTCCTCTGGTGTACTCATGCTAAGAACCTTGTGAGGACAACGGTTCTGCACATACACTGCTGTATTGCATGCCTCAGCCCACAAGTGAAGGGGTAGGCCCTGATCATGCAACATCGCCCGTGCAGCACCCACGATCGTTCTGTTCTTCCGCTCAGCCACCCCGTTCTGCTGTGGGTTATGGGGTGCGATGAGCTTTCTCCGAATCCCTTCTGCGCTGCAGAACTCCTTGAATTCAGCCGAGATGAATTCACCACCGTTATCACTCCTTAGAGCAATCACCTTCTTCCCCGACTCCTTCTCGACCAGCGCTTTAAACTCACAGAACTTCGCGAATGTATCGCTCTTCTTCTGCATGAAGAAGATCCAGCACTTTCGAGAGAAATCATCAACAAAGATCACATAATACCTGTGCTTTGCTGTCGAAGCAACTGAGAAAGGACCACACACGTCTGTGTGAACTCTCTCAAGGATCGTCGTGGCGCGACTATCCTTCTCGTGAAAGGTGGCTTTCACATACTTCCCTAAAGTACACCCCTTGCACTGATCTGACTGCGCAAGAGTGCCCTTAAGAAGTCCAGTAGAAATCTGCTGCAGAATCTTCAAAGCTCCATGGTGAAGATGGCCCAATCTCCTGTGCCATAGTTCGCCCTCATCATCCCGGCTCACTACATCTCCAGCCTTGCATGCCATAGCTGCGCAGTCATCTACCTGCAACTGATAAAGGTTCTGAGTTCGAACCCCTATCTTCCGGGTCTCTCCAGTAGTCTTACTGCGCAGGAAGGCTTTTCCTTCGCTGAAGACCACATCATACCCCTTATCCTCCAACATCGCTACTGAAATCAGGTTCTTCTTCAATCCAGGTACATGCATGACATCCTTTAAGACAAAGGGTTTACCAGACTCCCTCTGAAAGGATACGATACCGATACCAGTCGCACTGTATCTTCCGTCATCGCCCATCTCGATGTGCATACCCAAATCTTTGTCCTCCAGATCTGAGAACAACTCCCGATCTCCCGTCATATGAAATGACGCACCGCTGTCCAAGAACCACACCGATCCCAGCATACTTGAAACTAAGCATGCAATCAGTGAAACTTTGACAGCCACCCCCACACTTCCCAGCTCATCTCTGCACTGAGTGAACTTCGTGAGGTATTCGGCGATGCTGTCGCCCTTCTTCATCTTGATGTTCCTGAGCTTATCTTTGAGCACCAGCTTCCTTTGGTCGCTCTTCTTCTGGAATAGATCCGTCAAAGCTTTCCACATTAAATATGGAGTAGCCTTTCCATGCAGGCTGGATACAATATGATCCTTGACGCCCTCCAACAGGATCCTTCGACATTTCGCGATCTTCTTTTGCCATGCATCGACCAGAGCTGCATCAGTGGGCTTTGGGACATCCGCATCCACGAACTCCTTCAGACCATTATCTTCTAACACTGCTTCCATTCGATCTTTCCATGCAACATAGTTCGAACCGCCTTCAAGAGCATATTCGAGTCGCAAACCATTGAAAGAAGACATCTTTCAACACCGGCACCAAGAAGAACAACCTTCTGCAAAATTCGAATTCCAAACTCCAAGCTCTATCGCTTCCGATCTATACTTGAAAACAAATTACTTCCAAATCAGAGATTGACTGCAAAGGGCATTCACCAGATCTTTCACCTTACAAAGAAGGATGAATATTCCGGAGGCTACCTGGCCCGCATGCAGACTCTGTCCGAGGAAATAAGTTTGCAATCACCGTAATAGACTTCGATAATTAATCTCGCTCCGATACCATGAAGAAATTAGCTGAATAAATCACTTATTCACTGAAGATTAACCCGATCATACATCAATTAAGAATTGCATGCATAACACATAACCTTCTTCCACAATTAATTGTCACATGCGGAAATAATATAGAAGCAATCGCACATCAAATCAATCACACATTAACTCAGTATGTATGGGGAAAGCCTATAGCTGAAAACCCCCCAGCTATTGTGTATATTATAATGGAGAAATCATGTAACAATCATAGTACAAAAACTCTTTACAAGCTCTCATGCACTACCTCCCATGCTACACACTATCAAGCTAGATCTAGCAAATCCCTTGCTCCAATCCTTAGCCACTTGATAGCCAACCTTGATTGCGTATTTTAATGCTAGGTGATGGCCTCCTTATATAGATAAACCACCAGCCTTAACTTTGCAATACTCATAGCTTACTTCACCTATCTATGTGTTGCAAATAGCAACAGTATAGTTACAACTGATAGCTAACTCTACCCTTTCATCTATCTCTTTCACTGGTCTTCACTGAACTGATCATGCACTGTAGTGAACTGAAGTGTTCTTGAGTTGACTAATGAGTTAATATTTAGTAAATTAAATATTATTTAATTTACTTCACTCATATCTAGTTGATTAGTTAGTTAACTAATCCCAACTAGTTCAACTAAAACAAACAGAACACAACTCCACTATCTGTCCCGTTAACTCCTCCAAAACTTCTGCCACTGAAGTCTAACTGAAGCCAACCATGCAAGATGCCATCAAACCCTAGAAACCACGTGATTCCTTGTGTCAGTTGCATGAGCCACCTCCATGACTCAAACTGAAGTGCGCCAAGAGAGTAAACTGCTGTTTATAGTCAAAATGTTATTAAGGGTAAATAATATTTGACTTCCATATTTTTAGGAGATCAGTCTAAAAATAGCCTGGGTCCTAAAAATTAGGGTCTCATCTATTTTTACCAACATGTCGCATCCATCAAGAATCTCCAAGTAGAATTCCCAAATTATGCTCCGTATGTCTAAAAATAGACATAGTCTAAAAATAGACTTTGCGCCAGAATTTGCCTGCGGGCCCACTTAGTGAAGGCGACTTCATTTCACTAAGCTCCATCATCTTGCTGCATTCTCAACAATTAATACCAATTGTAATTACATCAACTATGGGGAAACTCTAGCTTTAGAGGGTGGCAGGGAGTCCTTATGAGACTTTCTGCCAATGCCTATTCCAAATGAAATTGCCACAACCCCACAGGATAGAGTAGATGAACATCTCATTGTCTGGATGATAAAGCTATGACACCGAGAAAATGACAACAATTAGAAACAATGGGTGTTTTTGGCTCTTGGCTCGTGTTGTCTGCAGAACACATTGGCAACCATTAAACTCTTATAGTCGTTGCCCTTTTTATGTATTGTATAGAGAACACATCGGCAACAATTAAAATCTTATACTTATTGCCATGTTTGCTAACATAAAGCTTGAGAAACCTTTAGCTTTATATCAGATAGTTAGTACAAGATTGACTAATTGTTTCATTAGCCTTTAGCACTATGAAGAAGCATCAGAAGGGAAAGCAGCTCTGAGATTGTGATCTCTTTCAGGTGTGGTCTGTTCCACACATTCACAAACTTCTGTAGAGACTGCTCCATATTTCAAAGGAAAGCATTGTACAGTTATGGAATATGGGTTAAACAAGCATTGATTTTTTATAAGCATCGTTGAATTGGATTAACCAACGTCGATTTTAGATAGAAGTTCAAAAAATGCAAATAGAATCCATTTAAAGTAAATGATGCCCCAGTTTATTCAACTTGATTTTGTAGAATGAGATATTATATTACATAGAAAGAACACATCTATGGCTTGAGCACATTTAACCCAAATGAGACAACACAGATTTCAACAATTTTTCTGGAATAAAATCGATCTCCATAATTTTTTTGCATGTATATATTGATTTATTCATATTTTTAGTAACTAATCAACATTAAATCCTAATCAATTTTAAATCCATTGAATTTAACATGTAGATATTCAACCTAAATAGCAATTAGGAATAACCATACTAAGTAGATAAAGAGAAAATTACAGATCACTGCATATAGATGCAACTAAATAATAATGCAGAAGAGCACACCACCAGTATTTTGGCGCATCTGTATTTCATAAGTTCACTAAATTTCACCATTAATTGAGTGAAATTTCCCCCATTAATTGAGCCATATAATCGATCTAGTTAAGAAATATGTCAAAACCCTACTTAACCCAAACTATTAACCTTGCAATGCTCATACATTCATACCCTGAAAACAAATTCGATCTAGTACTTCCTACCACAATGCTCATTGGCACGACTTAACATTGCAGTTAACGGCTCGACCAGATCTCTGGTTCAAAACACATTGGCAGCAAGCCCATCAAAATTCCCTCAATACAACCATTTCAAAATCAAAATACATAATGTATCGGTGTGAAGTTTTCACAGCCCAAAGCAAAACAGAAACTCATATTTTTTTACTTGGGCCAATCCAGATTGTGCTGCAGAATGTTGCAGTATGATTTTACAGTGAAAATCTGCTTGTAACATTTTAACATTGTAAACTCTGTGGAACCTTCCCAACTCCATGCTCAGTCTGCCTGCATTTGGATTGATTTGTGTTTTCGTTTCTCTGCTAAATTGCGCGCAGTGCAGTAGAGTGGAGTTTGAATTAAGAGAGTGCTAAAAGGAAATTCGAATAGGTTGCAGAGAACTGGAGTTTGACCATAGTCGGAGCTTCGTGCCAGTGGCATGCATTAGACGGAGAGTCGAAGACGGCGACGGACGGAGACGGAAACATAAAATGAAACATAGACGGCACATATTGGGGCCCACATAGAGAGTTAACGTACTGCCGGAGATGGAATGAAAAATGACACCAAGAAGTCCAATTCGTAGCATATATAGACTACGCCGTAAAAATATGCTCCGCCCTGACCACCGTCGAGACTTGAACTCGGGTCTCGACCATCACGGCCATACCACCAAGTGAGTTGTGTGTGAAATTTCGACTCGAACAGATCTGTAGTAAAAATCTGTTGCATGACTTCCACTCGAATCGGTACCGTGCTGAATTTTTCGGTTTGCTAGCAGAATTTCGCATGTAATAGGTGGAGCGCCGCCCGGATTTGAACCGGAGACATTCAGTGGGGATGTCATAACCAATTACAGCACGGCACCAACTGTTCACATGTACAACTGATCTCCACGCTGAAATCGATTCCACGTTCACCAACGCGCCATGAAACCGGGAAATACACCCAAATCGTGCAAATCGCGCACTTTAAAAAAAGGCAACAGAATCAAAAGTCTGACAAATTTTTTATAAAAATCTTGTTTACAGTTGTTAAACTTCAGTATTTTGGGTGCTTTAATGGTTTTTGATAGTGTTGAATCTATTTCCACTATCAAAAATGAATTCCAAGCACTCCAATTACCTAATTTTTTTGAATTCCAAACACTCCAATTACCTAATTTTTTAAATTTTATTTTACCAAATTCCAACACAAAAATACAGTTATTCTATTCTATTTTAATGATTCTATTTTGTAGGTTGGGTAGACAAGTTCCCCGCAAATAAGCCATCAAAATTGATCACTAGACGTTCATGCCTCCATCTGTGAGCCTTTGGAAACAGACAAAAAAGGGCACAGGCCAAAAGAACTGTTATCAGTTCCTGACTGAGAATCACAATTCTCAGGCGCTGTGAATGCAGAATACGGAGACTAGTGTCCACATGCGATCTTTGTTTTCCTTCTCCCGAATACTTCTCGTCTGCACTGTTCCCTTCAGAAACCCTATAATCGGTGCTATTTTCTTTATAATGATATTCGAGAATAACAGGAAATCGTAACATTAGATTCGCAAGAGAGGGCACAGTCTTCCCGAACCATTTTCTAGAATCCGCGCGAGGTATCCATTTTTCTCCAGCCAAGAAACCGACTATTCCCCGTGATCCCAGGCCCCGTCATGTTCGTTCCCGTAAAGATAACGCAGGGCATCAGGCTGAATTAATAGGGTATATAAAAGGCATCTGCTTCCTCGGGATCTAAGACAAGGCACTAGTATTTCTTCATCCGGCCATGGAAGGCGAGCTCCAGCAAGGCCTACGATCACAAACATAAATCCTGGCAGAGCTCATTTCCCTTCAACCAAAAATAAAATAAAACAAAGTGCTCAATTTAGTATACACTCGTTATAGAAATATAATTCATCATGTCTGTTAAGCTTGATTCAGAGATTGTTGAGGGACATGGCAGTCTTCTAGTATGCAGCCTGGCAAAGGCAGTTCTGGCGAAATGGCAGGTTGGTCATCCTCTTCAGGCTTTGAAGCATGTCGAACGCTTCACTTCATCTCGACCTAGGATTGAGAGGGAGTGGTTTCGATGCCTGGTCTTTTTTACTGCATTAGTTTATCGAGAATATGAAATGGACGATTACAGAGATACGGATACTGGTTATAATACTTCATGGAGGACTTAGGTAGAAAGGAGGAGAGTATATAAAGGTTTTTGTGTATTCTATGTTAAGATAATATTTCATCATAAGCTTTGCTGTGGATTTATATCCATGTTTTAGTGGTTAAGGGCGGCTTTGCATTATTTTCTCTCTAAGGCGCTCGCCCTTCCGGTATCTACTGACCAGGTGTCGGGTGGATGGTTTCGATAATTGACCATCTATAGGCCTATAGGCCCTGTAGTAGCATGAAGATTCAACTCTGCGAGAGGCAGTGGAATATTGGTCGTTGTCTATGTTGCTGCTACGCAAAAGATGAGGGGAGGATTGGCTCTCCGCCTTTTGTGTTTTGTTTCTCAGAATTCACAGGGTTTTCCTGGCAGAGGGCCACTGTTTTCTGGGATGGGTTAATTCAAATTTTACTCGAGGGGGGGGAGTCCGAATTGGGGGGAGGGGAGTCTTGCCCCCGGACGACTCATAGTAATGGCACTGGTGTACTATCGACGTCACGCTGATTTCCCTTGATTACTTGATTTATTGTCAGGGTACGTGGTAGTTTAACCATGCCGGACAAATTGACATTTTTGAAGCATCATAAATTTTAAAGGTACCACTACTCTCTATGGAATAACGAGCCTCGAGCTATTCCATTAATAGTATTGGGCGTAGATCATAACTCAATTTTGAGTGACCCGTTTTAGCATTAGTTCATGGCGACAGGTGGCTCCAAGACCTCCGACGGATCCTAAGACGAAGGTCTTCGACTATGATTTTATGCATGCATTAGAGCTGGCAGAAGCTAGAGTAATCCCTGCCACCTGCTCCATTCCTCAATATATTCACCACCTCCCTTCCACCGTTGATACTTCGACCTCTTCTGTACCAAAGGTTGTTGCGACTGATACTAGGACTGCGACAGAGGAGAACTATGTTTACCTGAAACCATCCACCAGGCAGAGGGCGGTGAAACCATTCAAGACTGCCTTTGATCACAGACTTCTGAACTTCGGGAGTGATGTGATGTGGGAAAGAGCAGACAATTTGCTCTTGAGGGCGTTAGTGGGTAAGTGAAAATTTGCAAATTATAGTTATGTTGATTTACATCTGTGGTTAATGGCGGCTTGGCAGAAGTTAATTGGGTATGAGCCCAGGACCAACAAGTTGCCAAATGGTTGGTATTGCTTTCATTTTATGAAAAATGAGGATGTGTCGGTGATCCTCCAGCGGACATGGTTCCATGGGCGTTCGTTATGACCTTTGTATCGCTGGTTTGTGGACTTTCACCTGGTCGAAAATGCCCCTAGAAATCATATGTTATGGGTAAAACTTCCAGGTTTACCCATTCAATTTTGGTCGACAATGGTGCTTCAGACTATTGGAAATAGCATTGGTTCCTGTAGATTTGTTGACCCTAAGTGCACTGGCATCTTCAACAAGCGTGTGGCCTGGATTTTGGTGGAGGTGTCCTATGCAGGGGGATTACCGGCAGATGTGGATGTTGAATGGGAAGGGTCGACGCATCGACAATGTCTGGATTATTGGAACCAATGTTGCGAACATCGACATTGGGATAAAATCGGCAAGGGTCGGGAAAACCAAAAATCGTAAAAATCAAGTAAATATCGGTAAAAATTCGGCAAACATCGACAAAATTAAGATACCACAAAAATATCTTTAAAAATCGGCAAACATCGGTTTGGCCAAAAAATCGTGTTTTCAAGATAAAATCAGGATGTTATCGAGATGTTCGTAACACTGATTGGAACACACCATTTCGATGCCACCTTTGCCATGCCACAGGACATCTAATGCAGACATGTTCACACTAGAGAGTGGACTATCGCAAAGGTATTCACGGAAATCCTGGCGATCGGAAGGCTCCTTGTCGAGGCAACTCGAAGACTACGCCACCTCCATCGGGCTCACATCTTTCGGGTAAGTTTCTTGATCTGAATTACTTGTTTCTGGATTGTGAATTCAATGCAGTGGTGGAATACTGTAATCCGGGTAGGGTTTTTAATGATGTCTGTACATTGGGTGAAGATATTACGCCATCTAAGGGGGGTATTTTGCCTTTGGCTAGTGGGGTTGTTGACTTGGGTTTAGTCGGGGCATCCGTCAGGCCCCCTCTGTTATTCCTCATCCGTCTACATTCTCCGACCATTGTTTGGTCCCCTCTGATACTTCTTCTGATCATACAGCTCTATCGTCTCATAGTTCTCTGATCCCTCCATCACTTGGTTTGTTAGCAGTACCATCTACTGGTCACCTGGATCCTAGGTCTCCTATCATTGTGACTCCCTCTCTGACGCCCAAGAATTCGATTAGAAGCGACATTGAATCGCTGCTTCTTGACCCAGTGACGAATATGGTACCTCTGCCTGTGGACACAGGTAAGCCATCATCACCTCCACTGATTCTCAGTCCCACTTCTACATCGAATGTTACGATTAGAAGAGGGAAGGGTCGTCCGAGGGTAAAAAAGAAGTCACTCTCATCGACTATCTTGGATGGGAAATTTAGAGATATCCTGGTCACTCTGGCTTTAGATAGGGTACTTAGAGCGTTGAACCCTTCTGTGGATGCGCCATGATCCAACTGGTCTCGTTGAACATTAGGGGATTTGGGGGAAGGGCTAAATTTCTTTCTATGCATGAGTTTTTCTTGAAGAATAATCTTGCCATAATTTTTGTATAAGAGTCTATGCAAACTACAGATAGGTCAATCTCCTGTTTCTGCACCATGTTCCCAGTTTGGCATATGGCGGCGAGGGATGCGGTGGGTAGTTCTGGCAGGGAGATTGTGATGTGGGATCCCGGCTATGCTTCTTTGAAGGCCTTTGGTTTCTTTGGAGGGATCATTCTCTTTGGTCACATCCGTGGTTTCAAGCATCGGATTCATATAATAAATATTTATGCACCTTATCAGGACAGGGCTTCTTTTTGGAGAAGGATGGCGAGCAGTGGCATCCTCCTACTGGATAATCTGATCATTGCTGGGGATTTCAATTCCTCTCTACATGATGGAGAGACATGGCAGTTATATGGAAGAAATGACCCGTTGGTGGCTTCTCTTTTGAATATTTTTAAAACTTACCATCTTTGTGATTTGTAGATGAAGGTACATGGCCCAACCTAGTATAATGGAAGACAGGGCCGGGAATCTATCTACAAGAGGATTAACCACTTCTTGGTTAATTCTAATTTGTTGGCTCAGATGGGTGATTGGTCGGCTACTATTGGTGATGTCATTATTTCGGATCACAGACCCATCATACTATAATGGTGTTTCAATAAGGTTTTAGACGGTTATCCATTTAAGTTCAACCAGATGTGGCTTTAGGACCCTGCTTTCATTTTACTGGTGGAAAATTTTATGAGATCAAACACAAGGTGGGTGGGAATTTCGGTGATGGATCACCTGGCGTGCACCCTTAGGGGTCTCAAGAGAAAGGTAAAAAGCTAGGAACGTGAAAAGAAGAAACTTCTTAAGGAAAGACTAAAAGACTATGAACTAGAGACTTCTTGTTCGCTGAAGGAGATGGAAGTTGACAATCCAAAATTCGATACATGGGATAGACTTAAGGAGGTGGACATGGAAAAAAGAAATATACTCCTTATTGAAGAACGGTCGTGGAGGCTCAAATGTAAGGCGATCTGGCTAAGGGAAGGAGATAAGAATACAAAGTTTTTTCATGTTTTTGCGACCGACAAAAAAAGCTATAATTCAATATGGCAGATTAACGCAAATGGCTCTTCTTTTTTATCCTCGAAGGACATTCAGGAAGCGGCCGTTAAACATTTCCAAAGCCTTTTCAAAGCGCGGGAGATGCTGGTTTACGAAGAAAAATTGTGTGCAATGGAGAATATTCCTGCCATGTTTGATGAAGGGGAGATTATGGAATTCAAAAAGCCGATATGCAAAAAGGAGATCCTTTTAGTCTTAAAATATTTTGCAGTGGATAAGAGTCTGAGGCCAGATGGTTGGACCCCGAACTTCTTCATTCATTTTGTTGATCACTTTGTTGCTCTCATTACTGAGATGGTCGAAGATGCCAAAAGCACTGGGAATATTAACGGGGCTTTAAACTCAACGTTTTTAGTCCTGAACCCAAAGGAGAAAGGTGCAAACACTTTTGATGATTACCGACCAATTTCATTGTGCAATAGCTTGTATAAAATTGTCTCCAAGAATATCGTTGAAAGGTTAAAGAAATTTTTATCTAGATTCATATCCCCAGAACAATCGGGTTTTTTAAAGAACGGGAGTATACATGATGCGGCAACCTCCACTCAGGAAATTATTCATTCAATTCATTATAAGAATCTGAAGGCCATGTTCATGAAGATTGACCTCATCAAAGCATATAACAGGGTTGATTGGAGGTTATTGAGAATGATTTTATACAAGATTGGACTTGACAGGGCTTTTGTCAATTGGATTATGGGGTGTGTTTGTGAAACATCTATGGTGGTTATTATTAACGTAGTGGCTACGAGATTTTTTATACCTGGACGTGGGTTGAGGCAAGGTTGTGCACTCTCACCACTTCTCTTCATTCTGGTTATGGACACATTTAGCACCAAAATTAGTCGGGCAATGAGAACGGGCAGCATAAGGGATATCAGGATGTCTCACAGCAGGGAGATTAGTCACAATTTATTTGTAGATGACGTCTTGTTGTTTGGCATGCTCATCAGGACTGTTTGGCAGGTATTTCATGATTTTTTTTCCAAACTCTGTTTGGCTACGGGCATGATGTCAAATATAGTTAAATCATGTATATACCATGAGGAGGAAGGCATGGAAATGGACACTTCTATTGGAACCATGTTCAATATCAAAACTGCTCCCCTAGGACTGGGATTTAAATATCTGGGTTTCCAAATGAAGCCAGATAATTATGGTATTAAGGACTGGAGATGGATGATCAAAAAATTTGAAAAGAGAATTTGGGGATGGTCTACCAAATGGTTGTCAAAAGGAGGCAGATTCATATTGGTCCAGGCAGTATTACAACAATTTATGGTGTATTGGGCACACATCTATGTCATTCCTAAAAAGATATCAAATTGCATAAGAAGTATTATGATACACTTTCTCTGGAATGGGGGCAAGGAGAAAGGCAAGTACCATTTGGTGTGATGGGACCTGATCATGAAACCCAAGGAATGTGGAGGTTGAGGTTTAAAAGATTTGCACACATTTGGGCAGGTGAAACGAACAAAGTTCCTTCTCAAGTTAAATGCTCCAAAAGACTTGGAATACAAAGATATCCATGAAGATGCAAATATTATATTAGATGTAAGATGAATGAGATAGATAGATGATAAAAATTTACGAGGCCCTGCTTATATACCTACGCAGGTGACCTTTCATGACTGGGCATGTCTCTTAGACATGCCCTTTCACTAACTTAATGACTACCTACATAATCTTTAATTGACTATTTAATAATTATATTTGTTATATTAGTTATGAATTATATTCATAACATTGCCCCTTCCTTCAAAAGCTTTGTCCTCAAAGCTTATAGTTGACATTTTTTTTCAGTTCAATCACGCACCATTTTCTTCATTTGCTTTTGTTACAATTTAATATATCAAATTTTCAGGAAATCTTCCTTCTTTTCTTTTCAAATTGGATTTAATTTCCTTTTCATCAATGATTGATTTCATTTTGTCAGTTGAATTGAGTTTTTAGGGTTTTTAAGGTAACCCTTCCTAATTTTCTCTTCTTCTTTTAATGAGATTATTATTCCTTCAAAAAAAATAAAAATTTTAATTTAATTAATTAAATAATTTTAATTAATTATATATATATATATATTAAGTATGAGGGTTTCCGCTAAGTGGACTATTCAAAAATCATGAGAAATTAGTCAGTTACGACTACCTCATGGAAATGAGTGCTGAGTGTAATGAGTGCTAAGTGGACTATTTAAAAATCATGAGAAATTAGTCAGTTATGACTACCTCATGGAAATGGTCATAGATGAATGACTTACTTAACGCAGTTGAATCCCAAAAATAATATATAATATAATGCACTGTGGAAACCCTCATACTTAAAATACAAAGAGTAAAGGGATCTCTACTTGAATGGTTCATGAGGCACAATACTTGCTAAGGTTTTGCAAATGGGGTAGCAAGCTAAGTGGGCTTGATTGTGGGGAAAGCTCCACAGTTAAGCGCGCTTGAGCTAGAGGAGTTCTGGGATGGGTGACCTCCCGGGAAGTCCTGGTTACCAGGTGTAAGCCCCGGAAGTGATGATTGACGCTATGTGATTCATTTCACTAGTTTCAATCTCACTTCTTCACCTCTGTGAGCATCACCCGATGCAATGAGTGCTAAGTGGACTATTCAAAAATCATGATAAATTAGTCAGTTACGACTACCTCATGGAAATGGTCATAGATGAATGACTTACTTAACGCAGTTGAATCCCAAAAATGATATATAATATAATGCACTGTGGAAACCCTCATACTTAAAATACAAAGAGTAAAGGGATCTCTACTTGAATGGTTCATGAGGCACAATACTTGCTAAGGTTTTGCAAATGGGGTAGCAAAATAAGTGGGCTTGATTGTGGAAAAAACTCCATAGTTAAGCGCGCTTGAGCCAGAGGATTTCTGGGATGGGTGACCTCCCGGGAAGACCTGGTTACCAGGTGTAAGCTCGGGAAGTGATGATTGACGCTATGTGAATCATTTCACTAGTTTCAATCCCACTTCTTCATCCCTGTGAGCATCACCCGATGCAATGAGTGCTAAGTGGACTATTCAAAAATCATGAGAAATTAGTCAGTTATGACTACCTCTCATGGAAATGGTCATAGATGAATGACTAAATTAACGCAGTTGAATCCCAAAAATGATATCTAATATAATGCACTGCGGAAACCCCTCATACTTAAAAATACTAAGAGTAAAGGGATCTCTTCTTGAATGGTTCATGAGGCACAATAGTTGCTAAGGTTTTGCAAATGGGGTAGCAAGCTAAGTGGGCTTGATTGTGGGGAAAACTCTGATTAATCACGCTTGAGCAGAACCAGGATGCCAGGATAATTAACCTCCTAGAAAATACAGTTGCAGTGTAAGCCCCAGTGATGATTGATGCTATGTGATTCATTTCATTAGTTTCAATCCCACTTCTTCACCCCTGTGAGCATCACCCGACACAATGAGTGTTAAGTGGATTATTTAAAAATCATGAGAAATTAGTCAGTTACAACTTCCTCTCATGAAAATGGTCATACATGAATGACTTACTTAACGCAGTTGAATCCCAAAAATGATATATAATATAATGCACTGCGGAAACCCCTCATACTTAAAATAAAAAGAGTAAAGGGATCTCTTCTTGAATGATTCATGAGGCACAATACTTGCTAAGGTTTTGCTAATGGAGTAGCAAGCTAAGCGGGCTTGATTGTGGGGAAAACTCCACAGTTAAGCGCGCTTGAGCCAGAGGAGTTCTGGGATGGGTGACCTCCCGGGAAGTCCTGGTTACCGGGTGTAAGCCCCGGAAGTGATGATTGACGCTATGTGATTCATTTCACTAGTTTCAATCCCACTTCTTCACCCCTGTGAGCATCACCCGATGCAATGAGTGCTAAGTGGACTATTCAAAAATCATGAGAAATTAGTCAGTTACGGCTACCTCATGAATGACTTACTTAACGCAGTTGAATCCCAAAAATGATATATAATATAATGCATTGTAGAAACCCTCATACTTAAAATACAAAGAGTAAAGGGATCTCTACTTGAATGGTTCATGAGGCACAATACTTGCTAAGGTTTTGCAAATGGAGTAGCAAGCTAAGTGGGCTTGATTGTGCGGAAAACTCCATAGTTAAGCATGCTTGATCCAGATGAGTTCTGGGATGGGAACCTCCCCAGAAGCCTTGGTTACCGGGTGTAAGCCCCGGAAGTGATGATTGACGCTATGTGATTCATTTCACTAGTTTCAATCCCACTTCTTCACCCCTGTGAGCATCACCGGATGCAATGAGTGCTATGTGGACTATTAAAAAATCATGAGAAATTAGTCAGTTACGACTACCTCATGGAAATGGTCATAAATGAATGACTTAATTAACGCAGTTGAATCCCAAAAATGATATATAATATAATGCACTGCGGAAACCCTCATACTTGAAATACAAAGAGTAAAGGGATCTCTACTTGAATGGTTCATGAGGCACAGTACTTGCTAAGGTTTTGCAAATGGGGTAGCAAGTTAAGTGGGCTTGATTGTGCGGAAAACTCCATAGTTAAGCGTGCTTGAGCCAGAGGAGCTCTGGGATGGGTGACCTCCCGGGAAATCTTGGTTACTGGGTGTAAGCCCCGGAAGTGATGATTGACGCTATGTGATTCATTTCACTAGTTTCAATCCCACTTCTTCATCCCTGTGAGCATCACCTGATGCAATGAGTGCTAAGTGGACTATTCAAAAATCATGAGAAATTAGTCAGTTACGACTACCTCATGGAAATGGTCATAGATGAATGACTTACTTAACGCAGTGGAATCCCAAAAATGATATATAATATAATGCACTGCGGAAACCCTCATACTTAAAATACAAAGAGTAAATGGATATCTACTTGAATGGTTCATGAGGCACAACACTTGCTAAGGTTTTGCAAATGGGGTAGTAAGCTAAGTGGGCTTGATTGTGGGGAAAGCTCCACAGTTAAGCGTGCTTGAACTAGAGGAGTTTTGGGATGGGTGACTCCCAGGAAGCCTGGTTACCGAGTGTAAGCCCCGGAAGTGATGATTGACGCTATGTGATTCATTTCACTAGTTTCAATCCCACTTCTTCACCCTTGTGAGCATCACAGAGTACGACAGGTGCTAAGTGGACTATTCAAAAATCATGAGAAATTAGTTAGTTACAACTACCTCATGGAAATGGTCATAGATGAATGACTTACTTAACGCAGTTGAATCTAAAAAATGATATATAATATAATGCACTGCGGAAACCCTCATACTTAAAATACAAAGAGTAAAGGGATCTCTACTTGAATGGTTCATGATGCACAATACTTGCTAAGGTTTTGCAAATGGGGTAGTAAGCTAAGTGGGCTTGATTGTGGGGAAAACTCCACAGTTAAGCCCACTTGAGCTAGAGGAGTTCTGGGATGGGTGACCTCCCGAGAAGTCCTGGTTACCGGGTGTAAGCCATGGAAGTGATGATTACTCTATGTGATTCATTTCACTAGTTTCAACCCCACTTCTTCACCCCTGTGAGCATCACCCAATGCAATGAGTGCTAAGTGGACTATTCAAAAATCATGAGAAATTAGTCAGTTACGACTACCTCATGGAAATGGTCATAGATGAATGACTTATTTAACGCAGTTGAATCCCAAAAATGATATATTTAGAATGCACTGCAGAAACCCTCATACTTAAAATACAAAGAGTAAAGGGATCTCTACTTGAATGGTTCATGAGGCACAATACTTGCTAAGGTTTTGCAAATGGGGTAGCAAGCTAAGTGGGCTTGATTGTGGGGAAAACTCCACAGTTAAGCCCGCTTTAGCCAGAGGAGTTCTATGATGGGTGACCTCCCGAGAAGTCCTGGTTACCAGGTGTAAGCCCCGGAAGTGATGATTGACTCTATGTGATTCATTTCACTAGTTTCAATCCCACTTCTTCACTCCTGTGAGCATCACCCAATGCAATGAGTGCTAAGTGGACTATTCAAAAATCATGAGAAATCAGTCAGTTACGACTACCTCATGGAAACGGTCATAGATGAATGACTTACTTAATGCAGTTGAATCCCAAAAATGATATATAATATAATGCACTGCGAAAACCGTCATACTTAAAATACAAATAGTAAAGGGATCTCTACTTGAATGTTTCATGAGGCACAATACTTGTTAAGGTTTTGCAAATGGGGTAACAAGCTAAGTGGGCTTAATTGTGGGTAAAACTCCAAAGTTAAGCGCGCTTGAGCCAGAGGAGTTCTGGGATGGGTGACCTCCCAGAAAGTCCTGGTTACCGGGTGTAAGCCCCAGAAGTGATGATTGACGCTATGTGATTCATTTCACTAGTTTCAATCCCACTTCTTCACCCCTGTGAGCATCACTCGATGCAATGAGTGCTAAGTGGACTATTCAAAAATCATGAGAAATTAGTCAATTACGAGTACCTCATGGAAATGGTCATAGATGAATGACTTACTTAATGCAGTTGAATCAAAATGGTCATAGATGAATGACTTACTTAACGCAGTTGAATCCCAAAAATGATGTATAATATATATATATTCTTTTAACAATTGATTTTTTTTAAACTCTTTTTTTTTGTTGAAAGGTTACAACCCTAGTGAAACGTGGCTATTCACATATATTCACCTATAAAATATATGTCCACTTATGTGTATTTCTCCACTTAAAAGTAAACTTACCATTCACAAGAGATTTTTTATTCCCTTACTTCTTATTTTACCTTGCAAATAACATGGGAAATTACCATGGGCTTCCAAAACCACGAGCTTGTAAACCACTGAAAGAATAATCAAAATAACATTACCTACTCTTCCTTATTTCTTTTTCCTTTTTAATTTTAAATTGTCTTGACCCATTTCATTTTACAACTTGGTTTGAATTCAAAAACTTTTCTTCAAAGTTTGGGTTTAAAGAACTTTTTTGGGAGACATTTTCTGGAGGCGGCGTGATTTTTCTTGGAGGTTCAAAGTTTGAGTTTAAAGAAATTTTCTGGAAGACATTTTTTGGAGGCGGCGTGATTTTTCTTGGAGGTATGTACGTGTTTTGTGTTGAAATAAATCTTTTGAGCTTCTTTGTTCAAAAACTTTTCTTCAAATTTTGGATTTAAAGAATTTTTTTGGAAGACATTTCTTGGAGGCAGTGTGATTTTTCTTAGAGGTATGTACGTGTTTTGTGTTGAAGTACGTGTTTTGGATTGGATTACGTATTTTTTAGAAAATATTTTTTTATATTAAATCTTTTGTGATATTGTTTGTAATTGAGTTATTGTCTAATTTTTTGAAGGAATTTTTTTGAACCTCATACCCTATTATCATGGGAAATCGAAGAACTTGTGTGAGAAAATATGATCGAAAAAGAGACCCTGAGGAACGTAGAGAAGAGACGAGACAATATCGCAAAAGAAAGTTAGAAGCCCTCTCAAATATTGAAGAGAAAAATCAACCTCAAGCAGAAATTGAAGCAGGTATGTAAATGTAAATATTATGATCTATTGATATATATTTAAAATTTTCCTAATGTAAAATGTGAAGCTTAATTTTTATTTGATGAACTAGTTTGAAAAATATTTTGTTTAATGTAAACAGACAGAGATATTCCTCAAATATTGAAGAAGAAAATCAACCTCAAGCAGAAATTGAAGCAGGTATGTAAATGTAAATATTATGATCTATTGATATATTTTTAAAATTTTCCCAATGTAAAATGTGAAGCTTAATTTTTATTTGATGAACTAGTTTGAAAAATATTTTGTTTAATGTAAGCAGACAGAGATACTCCTCAAAATATTGAAGAAGAAAATCAACCTCAAGCAGAAATTGAATCGGGTATGTAAATGTAAATATTATGATCTATTGATATATTTAAAATTTCCTAATATTTATTGACATATTTATTAATTTAGTTATTTATTGAATATGTATTATTTTTTCGAATATGTACAGATGAAATCACTATCGATAATGAGATGTTAGAAAATGTCGACACTCACACATATGGAGATAAAAAACCTGACTATGTTATACGATATCGTGTCGATAAAATTTTTGAAATGTTTTTCAAAACTGAGCAAGTGACAATTCAAGCTCAAATGTTGAAAGGTCTCCTATCATCAAAGAAATTAAAAGAAGCGACGACACTATTGGGTATTCGAAAATCAACCAAAGATAAAAAAATGAAAGAAGAGGTGATAAAAAATATGAGTAGTGCTATAGAGTCGATTAAGAGATCTAGAGATAAAAATGTTTCAAATATACGTAGAGGAATACAAATGGCAATGGTTTCACCAAGTACTCAAGAGAATCGTTTGAATCTAACATCTATGGCACGAGCACCGGGAACCTCGCGAAAAACTCTGCACAAACATCGAAAATTTCGACTGCAAATAGACGTAAATGATGAACTCGCTTGTTGGAGAGCTATTTGTAGGCAACCATACAAAGATAGACTTGGAGAAGATGTTAAAAAAATAATATATGAATATTGGAAGAGCAATTCGCGTGTTTCACCCACTGCAAGACATGTGATGCGAAGAAGAATAACACGAAATCAATACGAAGAACATGAAAAACATCTCTTGGAAACCACTCAAATAGAGTTATTCAACAAGTTCAAAGAAGAGAATCGTCAAATTCAAGTTTCACTCAGTGCTTTTGTTCAACAAAAACCATGGTATGTAAAACCTATCACCATACGCGACACTTGTTGTTGTCATTATCATGTGGAATTTGAGTTATATTATGACACATTCCTTGATTTCGGTAGAACATTATGGAAGGATTCACCTCCTCCTTCCACTATCCGTGAATTCATATCTCAAATTCTATGTGAAAGAGAAAGCGATGAACTATTTTACAAAAGAAATGTGTTGGTGGTAAAAAATGCGATGATTGTGGAAATTTGATTAAATTTCAAAACAAATATCGTATTGATATAAATGATCAATCATTGTCCAACATGAAAGTGAAATGGAAGATATATGAATATATCGGTACATCGATTCAAGGTGCATATAGTGTTAAAAGAATCAAATTACAAGAAGACGAAATTTTTCTGATAGACTTTTTGAGAAAGTTTGAGGCAGAAATTTACAAATACACCAAGCATTCCCATAGAGCTCGATGGCAAGACTTGCAATTCAAAAAATCTCGTGAATTTTTTCCACCAGGGACCATTTTGTCAGTGATTGATTTTGCGGAAAACTACACATTTGTTCCACAAAAATAAATTCAGAGTGAATACTATCATTCTGACCAAGTCTCCATGCTCGTCCATATTCTATATAGACATGCTGAACAAAATGTCGATCATATAGAAAGCACGAGTGAAAATCGACATATCATTAAAGAATATCACTTTTATATCAATGACGATCGTACACATGATACATGTTTTGTACAACATTGTTTTGGAAGAATTTATGATTCATTGAAAAATCGTGGAATAACATTCAATGAACATTGGATATGGTCAGACGGATGCGCAGGTCAATTCAAATCTGCAAGATCATTTTTTTGGTTGTGTTGTCTTCATAAGAAAACTTGCATTAAACATTGTTGGAATTTCTTTGAGATTGGCCATGGAAAAGGAGAACATGACGGTGCAGGAGCATGCATAAAATGAGTACTTCAAAGATATCAAATGAACCACTTTGCACGCCGACTTGTGAACGCTGAAGAAGTTGTTCAATGGTGCAAAAATGCTCTAAGCCATGAGATTAACCCATCAAGAGAAGTGCGAAGGTACATTCAATTTAATTTATATTGGAAATCTAATTTTAAACATTGTGCATTTATCATGCAATGATTATTTTTAATTGTATTTTGATATCATATTTACAAATTCTTTTTCTAATTTTCCATATAAAGGTTTTTCTGGCATATTGGAATCGAAGACGTAGATAGATCAATTGGAAATGACGTTGAAACAATAAAAGGGACTCGAAAATTGCATTCAATTCAAGCAAAGTTGTCCAGAAATGTGTTTGCATTGGATAAAAGAAAATATTCTTGTTTTTGTGATGTTTGCATAGACAACACAAAATCCAATGACGTTTGTGAAAACAAAATGTATGTGAACGATTGGAAACATACAGAGCTAAATACAAAGGGAAAAATGTCTGTTGCAATGTTTGAAGAAATGGAATCAGAGGAAACTACAATATCATCCGATGGTGATCGAGTTTCTGATCTTGTTAGAGAAGGTAACATTTGAATTACTTTTTAATGATTTAAAGATCTACAACTAAATTTAAATATGCATAATTAAATGTTAAATTTATTTTATTGTGCGGGAGATGTTTTTGCTGTAATTGCACCTATTGACAACGATGAAAATGTGAAGTATTATTTGATGCGTTGCACTGAACAAAAAATGAAATTATTACAAGACTATAATGATCACGGATTTCAGTATGACAAAGGGTCTATTATACTGAAAGGTTATTTTTTCAAACAAACTCATCAAAGTGAAGACTTTGTTTACTTTGAAGACTATGAACCCGATTCCATAAGTTGTCAATATAGTCACTTGGTGTGTGCAGCACGCATAAAGTTGATAGAAGTTCAATCAAAGAAAAAATAAAAAATTAAGAAATGGAAAATGTCAAAATCCGATCATGAACGGATTATTGAGGATGGAATTCCATTAGAATTTTTTTGAGTGAAGTGTCAGGACAACAATTTATTATCTTTTAAACCTTTCAGTACTCAACTAAAAATTGAACTGCTTATGTTATTTGTGGTTTGCAAATGTTACAAATTGTTTGGGTACAAGCGCGTGCTCTAGTTTCCACTGAAAATAGTTTTTCTATACATGTGCATTGATTAAAAATGTTAAATATGTATTGGATATATATATTCTAGAATGAAATTAATTGTTCTTGTATATTAATTGTTCTTGTATATGTTCTCCAACCATATGGTACAAATTATTTCACTTTATTTTGTAAAGTCAGATTCGGTCCCCATATGGCCTAGCCTCCAAGGGACGAGATAACAAGTGGTTGTCCCCACTTGCCCGAATCTCAGCTTTTAAGTACAATTTTACTGTTTATGTCAAACATCTTACATGATGTCCTAGCCAAAGATAGATTCTCTTTGTTTCAAGTTTCCAGTAAAAGTTGTCACTGAATGACCTGCTCGAACTCTTGTAGTAAACACCATACCTCATCTCTCTTGCTCTCCAATATTATTAGGTTTAATTATTATAACACAAAAATCCTTCTACATTGTCAATAATTTTTTGCGCTTACACTAAAATCAATGAACACTATTAATCCAATGTCTTTACAAGTAATGTACCATCATACATGCAATTATATCAAATTAGAAATCAACATATACAATGAAATCAATGGGAATTATCTTGTTACAAGTAACATAATTTCAATTTACCATATGTGCAAATGTAGGTTGAAACCATCCAAATCTTTAAGTTGTAGATTGAAACCATCCAAAACTTCAAGTTTTAAAACCCTTTTGATTATATATTGTGCATCATTAAAACATTTAACATTTAAAGTTCATTAAATATCACATGCAAAATGTAAATTGAAACCATCCAAAACTCGAGTTTTAAAAACTTCACATGCCATGCCAATTATAATTCAACAATCCAACAAAAACATTTAACAGATTAAATATCACATGCCAAAGTCATTTCAAGTTTCCGGTAAAAGGTGTCACCGAATGACCTACTAGGATATTATAAATACTAACTTTGTAAGATCATTTGGCATTCGGAAAAATTCGAAAGTCTTAGACTGTCAATCAATTTAAAGTATCATTCACCCTAGGGAGTGTAAAATATTCAATGTAGGTTGGTGACGATGCTCACTCCTAGCTTGAAGCGGCGCCAATGACCAATTCTTTAATGAATTCCAATGCACTAGACCAAAGTTGGTTCAACCTACTTGGTTTCTCACCCAAGAAATTCCAAGGATGGACTTTCTAGACAAACTGCTGAAATTGAAAAGCTTGACATGGAGATACGACAAGGTGAACAAAAACTTCAGGAACTCTTTATGGAAAGGGCTCACTTGAACGAAAGAAGCACCACGTTGCAGGCTAAAGTCAAGAACATGGAAGATAAGATCAAGAGGGACTTTCTTGATCCGAAACCTATTGGTTTGAAGAAAGAAAATGCATGTGTTGGCACACTTGGAAAAGAAGATGACCACACTATGAGGATTGGTGCACTTTGTTTGGAAGGAGTCAATATATGTCGTATTGGAGCAATTAGACAGAATTCGAAAAGGAAAGAGCTTGAACCAATTCAAGCAGACCCAGGATCGGATTGTTCTATGGAGCTTCATGAGAAGAGATATGTGAAAAGGACTGTTAAGCCAAGGGCTAGTTCGAAAGACATATTGGAAGAGGAAATTTTGAAGAAGATTGCGGAAGTAAGGCGCAAGACAAGGAGGAGGAATGATGATGAAAGTTCCTTGGACTTGAGATTCATGTCTACAACCGTACATGGGAAAAATTTCTCTACTTTGATAGACACGGGGGCTACCCATAGCTTCCTAAGTCGAAAGGCAGCTTCATCTCTTAGAAAGAGGAAGGCTAGCATCGAGAAAGAGTTGAGTGCTTTCAAGGCAGTCAACTCGAGGATGAAAGCAGTGACTGGTGTCATGAAAGGCACACATGTGAGAGTAGGGTCATGGTTTGGAAAGATAGACTCAAGAGTCATTGACATGGATGATCATTCTATGGTGTTGGGACGAGACTTCATGGTTGCAGCATAAGCCATACCAATGATGGATCGAGACATTCTATTAATTCTTGTGATCAGTCTTAAACTATTTTATGAAAGATAGATAAACTATTTAAATATTTAGCTCAAACTCTTGTAGTAAACACCATACCTCAAGTCTCTCTTTCTCTCCAATATTATTAGGTTTAATTATTATAACACAAAAATCATTCTACTTTGTCAATAATTTTTTGCGCTTACACTGAAATCAATGAACACTATTAATCCAATTACTTTACAAGTAATGTACCATCATACATGCAATTATATCAAATCAGAAATCAACATATACTGTAATGAAATCAATGGGGATTGTCTTGTTACAAGTAACATTTCAATTTACCACATGTGCAAATGTAGGTTCACATTCTATCATTCATGTAGTTTTAAAAACTTCAGATGCCATGCCAATTATAATTCAAATAGATCCAACAAAAACATTTAACATTAAATATCACATGCCATGCCAATTATAATTCAACTATCCAACAAAAACATTTAACATTAAATATCACATGTCAAATGTAATTCAGATGACAACATTACTTCACATTCACATGCCAAAAGTACTAAAACCATCCAAAGAACACAGAAATCAATGAACACTATTAATCCAATGACTTTACAAGTAATGTACCATCATACATGCAATTATATCAAATCAGAAATCAACATATACTGTAATGAAATCAATGGGGATTGTCTTGTTACAAGTAACATTTCAATTTACCACATGTGCAAATGTAGGTTCACATTCTATCATTCATGTAGTTTTAAAATCTTCAGATGGCATGCCAATTATAATTCAACTAGATCCAACAAAAACATTTAACATTAAATATCACATGCCATGCCAATTATAATTCAACTATCCAACAAAAGCATTTAACATTAAATATCACATGTCAAATGTAATTCAGATGACAACATTACTTCACATTCACATGCCAAAAGTACTAAAACCATCCAAAGAACACTGAAATCAATGAACACTATTAATCCAATGACTTTGCAAGTAATGTACCATCATACATGCAATTATATCAAATCAGAAATCAACATATACTGTAATGAAATCAATGGGGATTGTCTTGTTACAAGTAACATTTCAATTTACCACATGTGCAAATGTAGGTTCACATTCTATCATTCATGTAGTTTTAAAAACTTCAGATGCCATGCCAATTATAATTCAACTATCTAACAAAAGCATTTAACATTAAATATCACATGCCATGCCAATTATAATTCAACTATCCAACAAAAACATTTAACATATGTCCAAAAATATGTCCAAAAAACTTATTGTAATAAAATATGTCCAAAAATTGTAAATCTCACTCAAGTATCAAACTGTATCAAGTTTAACAAATTTTAAAACCATCTAAATTTTGAAATCAAATCAAATCTACTATAAATATTGTCCATCAAATGGAGGATCTAGCCTCTGGGTCTCGGTTAGCTCCCTATCCTGTAAATAGGAAACCTACATACACAATGCACATGTACTTGAACATTAAAATTTGAAGTTTTAAAAATGAATGAAAATATATATATCTAGAACTTCATGTAAAAAACAAAATATAACAAAAAAATCATTCTATACCTCATAAGGTTCCCTCTCCATTTGATGAACAGGTTCTCCCATACGAACATTTTCAGTGGTAAACTGTACAATATATATGTATAGTTATATATATATATATATATATATATATATATATATATATTAAAAACTTTCAAATGAAAATGCACGTGTACATATATAAACTTATTTTCAATAATATTAAAAAAAAGAACTAAAGACAACTTGTTCAAATGTTGTGGATGTTCCTATCTCCGTCGCTAGAGTCCTCGGATTAAAAAAATCTTCTATACGAACCTAAATTCAAAAAATTTTAAATAACTCAAAATATAGATCTCTCTCTATATATCTCAATTTTTAATGGAACTTTTTGAGGTAACATAGATTTTGAACTTGTGAAAAATTTTCCATACTTGTACATCTCCCAATGAAGTAGAAGGTATATCTCCTAAGGAAGAAGAAGGTACCGCCATCCCAAAAACATCAGACGGAATCGGTATCTGTTAAAACATTTTATCGAATTATATATATACATACATGTACATGTGTGGCAACGATTATTTATTTTAGAGTCACTTAAAAAACACTAACATACATGTGCCAACATATCATGATGGGCAGACCCATCTGCATCGTTTGAGCCAGAGGTCCCGAATGTAATATTAACATTTTCATCACGCATCATGCCTGAGAACTGCAAATGGTGTTTTAACATATAATCATACATTTTTGTTAGATTAATGTACACATACAAATAAATGTATACATGTGTACATACACATGTATTTATTACAAATTGTACACATGTATATATAAATATAATTTCAAACCCTAAGGTCACTAACACATACCGTTCCGGTGCCCTCTTCCTCACGGAAAATTAGGTCTTGCAGACCATTGCGACAATTTATTGCGTATGTTCGGAGATATTCAACATTGATGTTGTAAATCTCCTCATCTGTATGATAAACAAAATTGGCACGTGCATTTTCACGTGCTCTTTGTCGATTTAAGCCAATATTGACTCCACTCAATCCGCTATGAACATTTTCGATCATAACATCTCTTGCTTCACGACTTATTTGAGAAGTCGCATCCATCTCTGATCACAGGGTTTCGACTCGAGACGGTTGACTCACCAATGGCGGCTCAGGGCGAGGCAACTCCACATCTCGCTTGGCGCCCTTACGTTGATATAATCGACCTCTCCCCGGGCCAAAAAATTCTGAAGGAAGGTCATTGTAGTCGGGTTTCATACCCAAAAAAAATTCTTCATAAAACATTTGTGCAAAATAAAGAGGAACCTTATCGTTCCATGGAAGCCTTCCAAAGGCCACAAGATGTCGACCATACAAATATTGTGCTTTGTCTGGGTGCTTGAAATACTGCACCTTCAACATTTTTCTTTTTGGCCCTTCCTTATAATTAAACATTGACTTAGCATCATCTCTTGAAACTCTTTTTTTTATGTCCTGCCATTTATCGGGACCTATCACTGTTTCTTTTCTCTTTCTCATCACTTCTACAAACGAATCAGTGGTTGGCCCCAAATCTTTGTACACTTTTACCATTTCACTCAATGAATGTGTAACTATTTCTAGGCTTTGTCTACTCTTAGCAGGTAGAGACAAAGACTCCAGATCTCTTTGCAATTTTGCATGAAGGCTTTGACACCTTTGTAAGGTGCATTCCGCCATGTTCGTTTCCCATGGTATATCAGTAATCTCAGCCGGATAAGTTGTGCTGGGTTGACAACCTTCTTCTTCAATGTAGCGCGCTGCCCTGCATCTTTTTTGACCACTGGCTCGAACATTTTCAGCCTCTGCATCAATATATATAAAATTTCGTATATTAGAAAAAACACGTGTAAAAAAAATTGTACAAATTTAATGAAAAAACATTGAAATTGATGGCAACCTTGATGTTGTTGGTTAACATCATCTCCAACATGACCCTGCTGAGAACCAACCCCAGAATGACGCTGCTGAGAACCAGACCCACAGTGACCCTGTTGAGAACCAGCAGCCGTTGATTAGCCTTCGGGGGAATAAATATCACCCCCTTCCCGCAACCTGCTACCACTCATACCTCGACCAGTTGAACCTTGGCCACGCTCCATGGATGGAGTAGACACCCTTCTCCTCTTACCTCCTAAAAATTAAAATATGAAACTTATTAACAACTAATTTCACTCACAAAGTTAATAAAAAAATCAATTCCATATGTACACACATGTATGGAGATTTAAGATTATATTTAAATACTGTGAACATCCTCCGCTCCCTGAGCCTCCATATGGGATTCGGCTGATCTTCGTCTTTCATCCTCCATGATATATATCTATTGGTCGACATTCACAAAATAGATTTAAAAAAATCAATACCTCAGAGTAAAATCCAGTTTGGGGCTGTTAAATCCAGTATGTTCTATATTTCTTACATTTCTGCCCTCCTATTTTTCTTTCCAACCAAGGTTTATAAAATAACATGAGAAGCAACATGAGACTTAGAACAATCATTTTAATTATCTATATGGAAGGAAAGAATGATTATATCCCCTTAAGCTTAAGCTTAAATGTAGTTTGTCAATTTTTATCATATATTTTTTGGTAAGTGTAAATGTTTTTTTATCTATAGTACAAGTCATGAGTTCCCCAATTTTACCTTATGTAAAGCATGATTCTAGGATTAATAAAATTTGTACTTGGTTTTTTAATAATATATCAAATAAAGTTTTTGAGAAGCAAATATGGCTTGTTCCTTAGAATTTGGCACTTAGAATTTCCATAACGCTTATAACCCCATCCTTACAATTTTTATAATTTCCATGATGAGACATTTGAATTTCCTTCCCCATATTTATTGTTAATGATTATAACCTTAAAATGGCTAATATTGGTATGTCATCATCATCTAAAAATGACTTGGCAGATGAAAATTTACCATGTCAATCATCATCACTTCACACCATCTCATACATGACCCCTTCTACATATTATATGCATGAATTTTTGGAATGTCATCCTCTCTACCTATCCAATGAATGATTGTGACAACAGGTGAATAAAATACAATTTATAAGCAGAAGATAGTTTCTAGTTTGTCCTCCTCCATCCGTCCCATAGCTAGTGATTTCTCAATTTTCCACTTCCAACTTTCTATTCTCGAAATTTCTCGAAATTCATTAGCAGCTAATATTATCGATAGCCACACCACTATACATATAATTATTATATACACTACTACATTAATGAACTCTACGTTGTTTATTATTGTAATGTCCAATAACAAACAATGTTAATTGAGTTTAGTAGTGTATATAACAATTTCTTTGACTTCCAGGTGTTGTGACTATTAGTAGAATTAACTACCAAAATGAATTTCCAAAATAAAATGTTGGAAGAGAAAAAATAGGCAATCACTAAATATGGAGTGGGTGGAGGAGGACAAACTTATAGTGTCCCTTCCTTATCAAATTTCCTTTATTCACCTAATGTCACAATCAATCATGGTCTAGATAGAAGGGATGACCTACCATAAATTCAGTCATATAATGTGTAGAAGGGTCATATGTAGATGGTGTGAAAGGATGATTACAAACATGGTAATTTTTCATCTACTAGGTCATTTTGAGATGATGATTACAAACCAGTGCTAGCCCATTAAAGGTTATAATCATTGGTGCCCAATGTGGGGTGGACAATTTAAATCAAGTTCGTATCAAAGTACAATTTAGCTCATTTTAGTCAAGGTTAGTTAGAAGAATTAGCTATTGGTTTCTACCTTCAATTTCCTCTGAAAATGAATGTGTACGTGCTTTTGAGAGACATTAGAGACATTAGAGGAATAAGGTTCAAATTTTTGATGAAAATGTGCTATGAAAGTAAAGGGTTTTAAAGGCAAGCATGTACAAGGCATAGTTGAGCCAAATGTTCTTCAAGAAGGGCCTAATTATTTGGGTCTTGGTTATAGAAAACATGGAAAATGCTCCAAAGCCAAGGAGGCTTGTGAGGTTTGTGTTCATGATGAATGGAACATGTACATAGTTTACCTTAAAGTTGTTGTGTTTTACAGATATTAAAATGAAGAACTTCTATTTAGATCCATTCCAGAGATTGACTGCAAGGGCATTTACTAGATATGTCACCTTTCATAAAAGATGAGATCCAGAGGCTACCTGGCCCTTTACAGACTCTGCCTATAGAACTTGTAGAAGTAAACACTAGAGGCATTAACAATATCAAAGAACGTTTTCATGCTCAGACATGGGAATGTGTCTCTTTCCCTACGCAAAAAAATAGTTCAAGGTGGTTAATCTTCATAGACATGTCATCAAGCAAGTCAATGTGATCATCTCCTTCCCTCCCTTCTAAAATAATTATGTTTTATGGATGGAAAGCCAAAATATGGAGACAATTATCTGCAAATCAACGTACGATTGTGCATGATGAAAAGAAATATCTGGTAACTTTCCTGAAGACCCGATATGTTAACAAGGGGAAAGCGCTGGGAATTCTCATCATGCATGATAAAGTACGTTGATGCTATAGAGTGAAAAAACTGAAAGAATCAACAGGTCATTTAATGTTGGAAAATTCAATTTCAAATTCAAATAGAGGTGCATATTTAGCAAACAGAGGGTTGAAAAGTAGAGTTATGTTAGACACATAAGTAACAAATATGGAAATTTGTGCCGTCTAATGATACAACCAAGTCGATTGTTTGAAGAGGCATGTTTTGTCAACTTGTGTTTAGTTGATAGTTTTGTACACCAATATGTAAGAGTACATGGACATGTTCACATGATGTGAATTTTTTTTTTCTTTGAAGGAGAAAAATGATGTGTTTTCAGTTTGATGGTTTTGTTTGTGACAAGACATCACAAGATTTTGCGAAGGTCCACTCTTGAGCGAGAACCTCATGATTACAACCTATCCGTGAGAATCAAATGGGAGTGCATCCTTATTTTGAAAACAAGTAGGATTCTAAGCTACCTAGGACTCAAACCATCATTTTTAAGTTTGAAATATAATGGTGTTGTTTCAATGCCTGAATCCACAACCCTAACACATGAAATCACTAATCTAATTACACATGAAATAAATAGTTATTTTCTCCAAAATTAAAAATATAACTAAAAACTAAATTCAACATAATTGAAAGAAAAAGAAGCGCCATTGAAATGGTTTGCTGACAAATGGTTAGATTTCTTATCCAATTAAGGCCTAGCATGTATTTTGATGTTTCATGAATTTCTTTGCAAATTCAAAGTATGGTGCACGTTGCATGAAGCAAGATGTTGAAAGTACATGAACTCTATTATTTGACTTAAGAGTCAGTTGTTTGAAGAGGCATGTTTTGTCAACTTGTGTTTGGTTGATGGTTTTGTACACCAATATGTAAGAGTACATGGACATATTCACATGATGTGAATTTTTTTTTTCTTTGAAGGAGAAAAATGATGTGTTTTCAGTTTGATGGTTTTGCTTGTGACAAGACGTCACAAGATTTTGCATAGGTCCACTCTTTAGCAAGAGCCTCATGATTACAACCTATCCATGAGAATCAAATGGGAGTGCATCCTTATTTTGAAAACAAGTAGGATTCTAAGCTACCTAGGACTCAAACCATCATTTTTAAATTTGAAATATAATGGTGTTGTTTCAATGCTTGAATCCACAACCCTAACACATGAAATCACTAATCTAATTACACATGAAATAAATAGTTATTTTCTCCAACATTAAAAATATAACTAAAAACTAAATTCAACATAGTTTAAAGAAAAAGAAGCGCCATTGAAATGGTTTGCTGACAAATGGTTAAAGATTTCCTATCCAATTAAGGCCTAGCATGTATTTTGATATTTCATGAATTTCTTTGCAAATTCAAAGTATGGTGTGTTATGGCTTAAGATATTGAAATTGCAAACTCTATTTGACTTAAGAGTCAGTTGTTTGAAGAAGCATGTTTTGTCGACTTGTGTTTGGTTGATGGTTTTGTACACCAATATGTAAGAGTACATGGAGATATTCACATGATGTGAATTTTTTTTTCTTTGAAGGAGAAAAATGATGTGTTTTCAGTTTGATGGTTTTGTTTGTGACAAGACGTCACAAGATTTTGCGAAGGTTCACTCTTGAGCGAGAGCCTCATGATTACAACCTATTCGTGAGAATCAAATGGGAGTGCATCCTTATTTTGAAAACAAGTAGGATTCTAAGCTACCTAGGACTCAAACCATCATTTTTAAATTTGAAATATAATGGTGTTGTTTCAATGCCTGAATCCACAACCCTAACACATGAAATCACTAATCTAATTACACATGAAATAAATAGTTATTTTCTCCAAAATTAAAAATATAACTAAAAACTAAATTCAACATAGTTGAAAGAAAAAGAAACGCCATTGAAATGGTTTGCTGACAAATGGTTAGATTTCTTATCCAATTAAGGCCTAGCATGTATTTTGATGTTTCATTAATTTCTTTGCAAATTCAAAGTATGGTGCATGTTGCATGAAGCAAGATGTTGAAAGTACATGAGCTCTATTATTTGACTTGAGAGTCGGTTGTTTGAAGAGGCATGTTTTGTCGACTTGTGTTTGGTTGATGGTTTTGTACACCAATATGTAAGAGTACATGGAGATATTCACATGATGTGAATTTTCTTTTCTTTGAAGGAGAAAAATGATGTGTTTCGATTTAAGTGGTTTTGCTTGTGACGAACGTCACAAGATTTTGCGTGGGTCCCACTCTTTAGCGAGAGCCTCATGATTACAACCTGTCCATGAGAATCAAATGGGTGCATGTATTTTGAAAACAAGTAGGATTCCTAGCTACCTATCAAACCATCATTTTTAAATTTGAAATATAATGGTGTTGTTTCAATGCTGAGATACAACCTAACACATGGAAATCACTAATCCTAAAATTACACATGAAATAAATAGTTATTTTCTCCAAAATTAAAAATATAACTAAAAACTAAGTTCAACATAGTTGAAAGAAGAAGAAGCGGCATTGAAATGGTTTGCTGACAAATGGTTAGATTTCTTAGCCAATTAAGGCCTAGCATGTATTTTGATGTTTTATTTAATTTCTTTGTAAATTCAAAGAAGTGGTGCATGTTGCATGAAGCAAGATGTTGATACATGAGCTCTATTATTTGACTTAAGAGTCAGTTGTTTGAAGAGGCATGTTTTGTCAACTTGTATTTGGTTGATGGTTTTGTACACCAATATGTAAGAGTACATGGACATATTCACATGATGTGAATTTTTTGTTCTTTGAAGGAGAAAAATGATGTGTTTTCAGTTTGATGGTTTTGTTTGTGACAAGACGTCACAAGATTTTGCGAAGGTCCACTCTTGAGCGAGAGCCTCATGATTACAACCTATACGTGAGAATCAAATGGGAGTGCATCCTTATTTTGAAAACAAGTAGGATTCTAAGCTACCTAGGACTCAAACCATCATTTTTAAATTTGAAATATAATGGTGTTGTTTCAATGCCTGAATCCACAACCCTAACACGTGAAATCACTAATCTAATTACACATGAAATAAATAGTTATTTTCTCCAAAATTAAAAATATAACTAAAAACTAAATTCAACATAGTTGAAAGAAAAAGAAGCGCCATTGAAATGGTTTGCTGACAAATGGTTAGATTTCTTATCCAATTAAGGCCTAGCATGTATTTTGATGTTTCATTAATTTCTTTGCAAATTCAAAGTATGGTGCATGTTTCATATAGCAAGATGTTGAAAGTACATGAGCTCTATTATTTGACTTAAGAGTCAGTTGTTTGAAGAGGCATGTTTTGTCAACTTGTGTTTGGTTGATGGTTTTGTACACCAATATGTAAGAGTACATGGACATATTCACATGATGTGAATTTTTTTTCTCTTTGAAGGAAAAAAATGATGTGTTTTCGTTTGATGGTTTTGTTTGTGACAAGACGTCACAAGATTTTGCGAAGGTCCACTCTTGAGCGAGAGCCTCATGATTACAACCTATCTGTGAGAATCAAATGGGAGTGCATCCTTATTTTGAAGGAGAAATTTCAATAGGCTTTAGGAAATTTAATTTCAAGTCATTTAATTTCACCAGAAATAATTCAGAGGTACATGAAATGAATAGTATTTAGGAAGAACAATAGTCCCTCATGGAATATGAAGAAAGTAGCCACTTCATTTTGTATATATGCATGCTTTGAGTTACTCCTCAAAATATTTCAAAACATGTGTATTTATTACTCTACCCATCCCGATTTTCATAGGATCCATAGCACATACATTTCTATATGCCCTAGTTGTTGTAAGGCCTAATTATTTCATCACTTTCAAAGGAATTACATCATTTGTTTCTCCTAAATCTAGCATATAGTTGTGTAATAATATTTTATTTATTAGTAGGAATATATGAAAATGTTTATGAATTACATTTTTATTCCCTTGATTCATCTTTTATAACTCTATAGGATAATCCTCAAAAGTAGGGTCATCTACTTCATCAAATTTCAAGAACTTCTTAACCTTATATCTTTATTTCATATTTGCATAACTTCCACAAATGGGATAGAAACAAGATATTTTCCAAGTGTTGAAGTAAACCAACATTAATTTCATTGTACACTCTTTATATGGGTATGGTTGAATGTTGTACATCTGGTACATAGATCAATTTGTTGTTTTCATTGTTTACTCTTAAAAATTATTTGAAGTGGGAGCGAAGAGTTGGTTTCTTCCTAGGTTGGCTTACATTTCCTTTAATATGTGATCCATCCCTTTCTCTAATTCATATTTTTATCTCTTCTATTAATTATGTTACTCTTTCTATGTATTGTTAGTACAAGGGGGTGAAATAATTTCTTATCATTTTCTAAGTGGTGAGGTCGTTTGAATCTCCAATAGTTGTGTTGGTGTGGTGGGAACCATGCTAGGAGTTGAGTATTCCATTGATATGGTCAAGGTACTTAGTGTATGAGGAGCATCCAAAATTAGGCGGATTGGGATCTTGATGAGGGGGATATGTCACTTGATGCATGCAGTGATGATGGTATTTGATGAGTAAAGGACACATATAGATGAGATGAGTGTCTTTAACATAGAGCACTCAAGGGCATGCCATATACTAATTAACGGAGTTCGTGACATAATAAATGGTGGAAGAGGAATCATCAACATATGAGGTTGGTGTAAGTGGTGGTGCTACTATTGAGGCATGATGTATGGTGACCAACACATCTTGATATCGTCGGAGATTGAGACAATGTTGTGTATAATGTTTGTGTTTCACATAAATAGACAAGAGGTCATTGGTTCTTAAACCCTTATTATGTGATGAGGTGGCAACATCACATGATGGAGTGGGGAGAAATGGGGGTGCTTAAGGGGTATGAAGGATACCCTTCAACTCATGAAGCATGGGGCATGAATTGGTGGGATGACCTAATGTGTCTCAAAGGGCACACGAGGGACTAACCTTAGGGGTATTTTTGGTTGAAGGTTCTTTCTAAAATAAAAATTATAAATAACTATGGAAACTTGCATTAACATGTGTGTGTGTGATCCTAAAAATACTTAGTTCAACAAGAATAAATATACTTGGAAAATATAACCAAATATATAATCAAAATTAATTTGTGAAATACAACCAACAATATAATTGAAATTACAGGTATGAGCATTTTTATTATAAAAATAAAAATAAAAGTAAACTATGAAAATGATATTGTATAACAAATTATCCTACAAAAATTATTGTAGAAAATTTTCAAAATTGAAATGCAACCTTGAATTCCTTGCATTCTTTCATCAACTTTGTTAATAATTGAATAGTCTACTAGTTGACTATATTACCAACTGCAATGAATATTGTCTTTTCCTAATGTTCATTGTGAAAATGGATCCTCACGTTAATGTGATAGGATCTTTTTCATCTCTTAAGTTATTGATTACTAGGTCAAAGCATCCTAATGGGTAAATTAATTGTGAGATAAATTACTTGCATTAAATGTCAATCCAGGTTCTTATACTTCTGAAGTACACTTGCACAATATATGCTAAGCAATTAACTCAATCAAAAATGGAAATTAACCTATGGAAATGATTGCAATACTCAAAGAAAACCAATTAATGAAAATATCTAAATGAGCACAAACACGTTATTTATCAAAGACAACATATATCAAAGCATCGAATTCAGAACTTGAAACAAATTATTCTAATTCTATACTATGAAAGCTTTTTGAAATTTGATTCTATCAAACATAAAGGTAAATCCTATTCTATTGGACTTGGAAATGAATTTGATCTATTGACCTTGAAAGCAATTCTAAGCTCTTGAATTTGAAAGAAATTCTAATCTAGTGAAATTAAATGACTTGAAATTAAATTTCCTAAAGCCTATTGAAATTTAATTTTTTTCTTTGAAGGAGAAAAATGATGTGTTTTCAGTTTGATGGCATAATATACCAAGACATGTGTTTTTTTTTCTTTGAAGGAGAAAAATGATGTGTTTTCATTTTGATGGCATAATATACCAAGATGTGTTTTCAGTTTGATGGCATAACTGGCCAGGAAAATTTCCTCCTAAAACCATAATATACCAACATATGTCCACAATTAAGAAAGTATTAAAAGGTTAATTCAATAGCAATGTGGAAACAATAAATGTGAATAAAAACATAATATTACAGTCTATATTAAAAGGGGAAAACAGTCTATATAAAAAGGGGAAAACAGTCTATATAAAAAGGGGAAAATAGTCAGTATATTAAAAGGGGAAAACAGTCTATATACCGATTACATATGTCCACCCACAGAGGGAGAGCCCATGTTTATCTAAACAGGATAAAAGGAAGACTCAGCCCTGGCCAATTGTGGTTAAAAAACCCATATCAAAAAGATACAGAATCAGCAGAAATATACAGTATGACCCTCATATGGGATATGAGGAAATCTGTAAAGTCAAAAGCAGAATATAGGAATGATGTGCATATAACTCGAGGGTAGGATGATACAGAAAAAGACATCAGACACCCTGATGATCAGTTCCACCCAAAAAGCACAAATAAAGTTCAAAGACCAGCCCCCTTTGAGAGGAAATAGTAGTTATGGTTGAATCAGATCTTTATCAGTAAACAAATTTTTAATTAACAAATCTACAGGACAAGTGCTTGTTGGAAGTGGACGCAAAAAATAATATAAGAATGCATGATCACATTCGCGACCTGGGAAGAAATATTGCGCAGGGATTAGGGACCCGTCATCTTTGGCAGCAATCCACCGAAGACATTGATGATTTGCTGGAGCAATCCTCACATGTAAGTGTTCAGTTATTGAAACCTTTGTATTCAGCTTCAATTTGAATATTTAAAGTTCAGAAAGAAATATCTAATCACAATAAATATTTAAAGTTCATAAAGAAAGAAAGATCTAATCACAATAAATATAATTTAACTTTCATATGCGAGCAGATAATGCCCGAAATTCGCGGGATTACGATGCGTGATTGTGGATTCGGTGCATTACGTCTAGTACGTAAATTACGATTGTGTATTTTAAGAGCGGATGAGGTGTATGGGAACAGACATATCTCCAGTGATTCGTGGTTTTAAGATCGGATGAGGTGTAATTTAAGAGCGGATGAGGTTGTAAATTACTGAGTTGCGTGGAAGAGGTGTTACGTATCTTCAACGATTCTCGTTCTTGTGGTATTTCTAATTTGGAATTTGTTGCAACTAAAGATGGTTATTTAGAACGCATATTGAAGAAAGCCCCGTCACCAAATATCAGTAAAAAAATTATCAAATCATTTACGTTAAAAACTGAACATACATATCAGTAAAAGACGACGAGAGAATTCTTTAACATACATATCAGTAAAACACGACGAGAGAATTCGTAATACCCGATGACCAGCGCGGCGACGAGGACGATGATGAGAATTCGTAACACTCGATGACCAGCGCGGCGACGAGGATGACGACGAGAAACAGCGACAGCACCGACGTGGCGACGAGAAACAACGACAGCACAAAGAAACAACGACAGCAATAGCGACAGAGAAACAGCGGGAACAATAAACCACATAACTTCGCGGGCGATTTATTTATAGAAAATAGTTCGGTCGAACTATTTTAAATGTAAAAGTTCGGCCGAACTTTAGTTGCCGGTTTTCCAATCTCCGGCAAAAATTCTGTTTTCCCGCGCCGTCAGTGGGTCGTCAGGCTAAACGGAATCACGAGTTCGGCCGAACGTTAAAAACAAGTTCGGCCGAACTAATTCATAGTTCGGCCGAACTCGATAAAATGTTCGGCCGAACTAGTTCCGAAAAAAATTTTCAACCCGCAATTCTCACAAAAGTGTAACCCAGGTTCAGGTTTCTGCCCTGGTATGTACGTATATGTACTTCTTTATATATGTCTCTTTCTTTTTCTTTTTAATATATTTTGACTTTCCTTCTCTCTTTTATTATTTTTAATATAAATTCTTCCTTTTTTAATATTTCTTCAATTTTTTTATATAAATTATTCTCTCCTCTTTTTTTTTATTTCTTTTCAAAAATTCTCTGGTTTATTTTTTTCCCTTTTTTTTTATTATGGCGAAAGGCTTAGTGGCGAAAATGGAGAAACTCCAAGATTGATAGCGAAACGCTTCAGTCATGATAGCAACAAGGTTAATAATTTTTATGGTCAAAGATCTGGATCAAGGAGCGTAGCTCTGTGCAGCGATGGGCGGCCAGAAGATTGGCTGCTCTGATACCAAATGAAACGAACAAAGTTCCTTCTCAAGTTAAATTCTCCAAAAGACTTGGAATACAAAGATATCCATGAGGATACAAATATTATATTAGATGTAAGATGAATGAGATAGATAGATGATAAAATGTTACAATGAGACCCTTCTTATATACCTACGCAGGTGACCTTTCATCACTGGGCATGTCTCTTAAACATGCCCTTTCACTAACTTAATGACTACTTACATAATTCTTAATTGACTATTTAATAATTATATTTGTTATATTAGTTATGAATTATATTCATAACAGCAGGCTCTTATCACGAAATCATTGTGGCAGAGTCTCACGTCAAATGGGATATAGAGTGAGATTATTAAGTATAAGTATTTGGATGATGTGGGCGTGGAGGATCTATTCTTATTGGGATGGCGGAACATTAAAGGGGGATCGAAATTCTGGAATGGTTTCAAACAATGTTAGCCGAGGTTTACAACAAATTTGCGGTGGAAGTATGGTGATGGGGCCAAAATCCTAATCGGTCATCCTGGTTTGCGTGGATTATCGGCTCCCTTCCATATCAACAATCAGCTTATAAGAAATCTCAATGGAAGAGGTTATTTCTATCTGGGCCAAATCTTAAAGGAGGAGATCAAGGGTATTCCATGCTAGATGACGTCAGATAAATTGAAATTGCCGGATCATCTGAAGGACGAGTGGGCAGATTAAACTGAGGACTTAAGAAGCCAAGGCCTACTCAAAGTCACCGGGGGTTATCGGTTGATCTGGGGTGGTTCGACTAAGGACGACATGTTGTTGGTGGGTGATACCTATAACAAGTCCATGCAATTTACCCAGCAAGTTGATTATATAATCTCTATGAAAATATGAAATAATAATGCACAATTAAAAATGAAGATATTTTTGTGGCTGGTATTGATGGATAAAAATCCCATCTAGGCAAATCTAAAGAGGAAAGGGAAGATAGGACCGGGCTATTGCAGGCTATGCATGATGGAGGATGAGAACAATTCTCATCTCTTTTACACGTATATTTTCCAAGAAAGTATTGAAAATGTTAGGTGAGTTTTTTAAACTGAAGGAACCTACTCTAAATAATACTATTGTTTTTATCCAATGGTGGCAAAAGAGAAATCTTACACTTAGAAACATCCCGGCATTATTCCATTGGTTCATTTGGTGCTGCCGGAACAAATGGATCTTCGAGGAGGTGCGTAGTAGCCCATAGAGGATTGCTATTATTATTATTCAAAACTGGTAAAGGTTAAAAACTATGTAGAGGCCTCCGGTGGACCTTTCCAAGCGCATGAGACTTGTTGAAATACATTACTCGGTGGGCTTCTTCGATGGAGCATCACAACATTCTAGATGGGGGTGCGAAGCCTGGTTAATGATCTCGCCGAACTGTCATTATAAGATATATTGGTATAGTGGCTTTGGGACTAATATGAGAGCAGAAGTTCAGGCGTTGTGGGTTTTATTATGGTTCGCCTCACAACTATGTATTGAAAACTTATGGGTTATTGGAGACTCGAAGGTTCTCCTCGATCATCTTAATAAGGGAACCATACTTTTCCCTGGACATCTGATGGCATGGCTGGAGCACATCAAAGTTTTAAGGACTTCTTTCACTTCTATACATTTTAAGCACATCTATCGTGAAAAGAATCTCCAGGCGAACAGGTTATCAAAAAAAGTTTAAATGGAGTATTCGGAGAAATGCATTACGAGCTGACGGACATGGCAAGAGAAGAAGCAATAGGTACGGTAAAATTCTCATGAGTAGGGTTTAAAGGTAATAGTTGTTTTTTTTTCCTATGTTTTGGTTTACTTGTTTTGCCTCAATTCAGAATCATTATCATCCTGTGGATAGAGGGGTTTCAGATTTTGGATTTTGTAAAAGAAAACATCCTGCTAGGGGATTTTTTTGAAAAGTGGAAAACAAATACCGCAAGCATCACTCACCTTCAAAACCATGTAAAGGGGATAGATCTGTTACTGTTTGAGTGAGATGTCGAATATAGTTCAGCGTATTTCTTTTTATTGTATTTACTTTAATATTTCTAAAAATATTGTAATAAACTAAATAACCAACGTTAATATATGAAAAGATACAAGATTCACAAAGTTATGAAAATGATCTGGTACATAATATAGTTATTTACTATTTACAACCATTCCTTTTATTATTTCCATGTGGGCTTTCCTCAAAGTCGACGAGGCTTCAAAATTATTTTCTTAGCAATATTTATAAGTCAAAAGAAATAGCCTTCCGTTTATAATTAAAACTTTGACCAATGAAGCATCCAACATCGACTTAGTAATGTTAACGTCATTTAAATATTTACCGTATTATAATACAAATTCAAATCAAAGTGCCTATTTTCATTTTTTTTAACAGATATGCATGTATTGAATATGGTTGTCTCCCCTTTTCCTTTACATGAATCAGAAGTGGTTGTTTTGTTTATTTGAAAAACTATTCGTTTGAAGGTGATTATGTGGTGAAGTAGAGTTTTAACTAAATAATCTGGAAATGATAAATTAATGTTTAATGAAAAATTAACAAAAGATATGCTAATTATGAAATACTATTTGGTCAACATTATTTTGAGAATGTTATTGAAATCAGCCCCAGACTTAAATTGGAGATCTGAATCGTATAATATTAAAGTGCATCGCCTTTAGGTTTGCAAATAAAATTCAAGAAATATAGTATAATAGTTATAACAAGAATGGCTGCTAAAGGCAGCTAGTCCCTGCCTTTAGGCTAAGCTGTGAGTCTAAAGGATTAATAGTGATGTAATTCCATAACAAGTGAACATGACTAGTGCATTGCTTACAACACTCTACATGCTTGATCATAGTTAAAACCATTGCCCGTATATTACATAGTATTAGCTCAGTACAGATCTAATCCAGTCACTTAAGCTGCATATAACAAAGGTTGAATAGCTGTAATCTATTGAATATGATGAATCCTTATTGCTTAAACTGAACATGGTAATTGAAACCAATAGTATCAGTAATCACTATTGCAGATCAGAGGAGCATGAACGAGTTTGGCCTCTGCAATCACTATTGCAGATCAGAGGAACATGAAGATTTGTCTGACAAAAGGGCCGTTGGAGCTCAGAAATCTTATTGCACAGAGAAACTTTGGCATGCTCCTATCAAAAAAACTGGATTGAATGTCAGTTCTGCGGGCTATATAACAGATGATGGGCATCATTTTGGCTGTGATCATTCCAAGAATGTTCCTCATCATGTCATTTTTGTCATTGATAAATCGGGGTGCATCGGGGTGCATAGGCAGTATAGATATTGGGCCAACAATGTCCATGTTTTATCCTTTGCATGATTTCAGGCTTGGTTGCGTATTTGAGGCGATAATAAGATTCATAAGAACTCGTCTCAGGACGGTATCTGATGATTCAGTGTCAGTGATTCTCTTCGATTACAGCGCAGTTATTGGTGTAGATTTGAAAGAGATGAGGGAGGAAGTTGTTAGTTCACTTCTTGCCTATAATGCAGATGGAGAAACTACTTATTCATCTGGGTTGGAATTGGTTGAAAGGGTGATGATCAAAGGCTCAAAAGACCCTACAATTCAGCACAAAAAATCTCATGCTATTCCCTGTTATTGGATGCTCTGTTCGCCCTTCCATTCCCATATGTACCATATTCTCATTCGGTTGATACATTTGCTCCAACAGGGTTAATTGGCATGAATGGTAGTAGTTATATGATGTTTTTGCTAAATCTACGCCCTTATGTAGTAGTTTTTATGTTTTATTTAATTAGTTGAATGTGGTAATGTTGTTCAGTTTTATGTATAAATGCACACAGAACCTACAACTCCTTATGAGGAGCCATCTGAATTATGTACACAGATGGGCTATCAATTCTCTGCACAAGGAAACTATGAACAGCTAACCAAAGACCTGCTTATGCTTATGAACAGCTCGCATTCTTATGTAGATTGAGAGTAAAAGACAGAAAATTCTTGGGATAATCCAGCTTTACTCAATGTCTTAGTGAATGTGTTCCTGGCAATATGCTTCTATGAACGTGAGCTTCTCTAAGGCACATTGCAGTCCTAAGAAAATATAAGTATGCTTATAATTATATAAATATAAGTCTCTCTGGAGAAGAACGAATCTCAGGGATTGTTGCAATCCTTCGGATTCATACCTGATATATATATTTCAAATTATGATGCCACTGAATCACCTATATTAAATCATATTCTGTTCAAGCCTCAGTTATCGCAAATTATTTGAGATTATAGTCAATGACATAACACATGCTCTCTGCACGAGAAGTTGTGAGAGACTGTAGGAAGGATCCTTAAATATTGATATTTTTGCAAGCTGACACCCCTTAAATGTAGATCTTGGTTCTGGTCAAGTAACCACAATATTTATAAACGAAGCTTTGGTACAACTACTTTACTCACAATTTCCGCATTCTAAACATTCATCTCTAATAGAAGAGGCCTTCATGCTCTCTGCAAATGATGGTCTAATGGCTACCCATGGGTAATATAGAACATCAAACCAGCTTAATATTGTTAACTGCAACTCGATTTACAACCTAAAGTGCTTGAAGAGTAGGCCATATGTGCAATGCACAGAGCAGGAAGAGTCATGAAATGGAGCACCGTCAATCATTAAGATAGCTGATATAACAAAGCAGGAAGAGCCATGAAATGGAGAACCATCAATCACTAAAATAGCTGATGTAACTGACAACATACAAAGGCATCTTAATTGGGTCTAAAACTCGGTGATTCACACTATCAACACACGCAACTAAAATTCAAATATTGGTATTTTTGCAAGCTAACACCCTGTAAATGTAGACATTGATTCTGGGCAACAACAATAATTTAAATGTAAACATTGATTCTGGGGCAACAACAATATTTTTAAATGAGGCTTTGATACAATTTTGTTTACTCACATTAATCATTCATCTCTAATTGCCCACAACCGACAAGAATAGGATGCATAAAAGTTTGGACATGATTCTGTTAAAAAACACTTCACCAAGTGCTAAAATTATGTTCACTGAATCCAACGTATCATTATTCTATAAAAAATATAAGAACTCATTATTTCAGTAACTATTTGGTGCATTTCAGCTAAGTATACGAAATAACATATGAAACACTCTACATTCCACTTTAAACTAAAACCAGGCAGCAAGCATCTTGGACTCTTCTTTGTGCATATCCCCATCCGAATCATTGAGCAATTTGTTTGGATCATCGGCCTCAAAATTGCCAGGCTCCCTGCCCACTACACTCAATAAACACAAGCACATTATTGTCAAAGCACTGAGATTACCTTAACATTAGATTATATATGTACCATTGCAGCATCCAAGCATTAAAATTTAAAAAAAAACTTTTTAAAACCAATCCAAAACAGTAACACACAGTTATGATTTTTTAACAGTTAAATAGGAGCGCATGGAGAGGAGCAGCCATCTAATGGGAACATGATCCTCTGACTAATCTTTGCTTGTGAAACCTTCTCGTTACACCTGGCCATTTGCCCAAGATTTCTATATTATATAATTAAAAAATATAAAAATAAACAAAACAATACGAAGTTGTGGGTCTTCACCGCGTGACTGCATGCAACCCACGTTGCAGTAATGCCGGAGTAAGCCATGGACTTTATTCAACAAGTGGTCTGCTTAGCCCCAAGTTCCACGATTTCCTCCCACGCACCGTTTGTTTTTGTTTCTGTGTGCTTGGCAATCCTGGTGTATGTATGATAATTCAAGGCCACAGGCCTATATATTCCTAATTTTATGAATTTCTAAACTGAATCAGCCTTCATCGTTATGCTGATCTGCATAGCTTTACTTTGAGTGTGGTTGCAAATTATCTTTCTCGTTGTTTGCCCTATAAGCTGTCTGAGGATGATGTTTGCCTAACTTGTGGTTGTTCACAAGCTATTGACGTGGCTCTCTCAGTTTTGGCTTGTGAAGGTGCAAACATTCTACTGCCAAGACCAGGATTTCCACTGTATGAAGCATTACTGGCATCCAAATGCGTTAAAGCAAGGCATTATGATTTAGATCCAGAAAGGGATTTTGAGGTAGATCTAGTTCAACTTGAGGCAATAGCAGACAGAAACACAGTAGCAATGGTTATTATCAATCCAAGCAACCCCTCTGGCACAGTTTTTAGCCATGATCATTTGACTAAGGTATGTTATAATCTGGCTACATAATTAATTGTTTGTATATTGTTGGCTTCTCTTATTCCTCTGAATTAATGCTTTAGATTTCTTCTTCTGTTAGGAAAAGTTGACATATAATTTGCTGCAGTTATATATCCAGTAGAGTTCTGTCCATGCCCTGGATGAGGAAAAGGTTTTTCTGATTACAAGATACTTATTCTATCACAATTTTCTCGCTGTTATAAAACCTGTCCATAATATATTAAGAGGGCAGGGATTTTTATAAACCCGTGCACAGGGAAATTGTGGCATTTTTTTGTTTTCTTTAGCAGGGCTAGGCGGATTCTGAAGCTGCTCCAGAAGTTGTGGCAGGCTCTGCAATCCCTATACATGAACATTCATGGAAATGCCGAAACCAGACGCAGTGTTGTTGAATTTTTGCTTCATAGCGACCATTATAAGAAGCAAGGGAAGCAAATTCATCGAGTTCATCAATTACCCAAAAATCAAAATCCTGTAACTGTTCCTCAGGTAGTTACAGCGAACCCGCCAGTCACTCAGGTAGAACTGGAAGTCTGCTACTAAGCATAACACTGAAAGACGCCCACTATACTTTGAATTTTCATAAGCACAAACTATACATTGCATGAATACCCAGTGCATTTATCATACAAACAATTTTATTATACCTGTGAGAATTTCGAGTAACGGAAGGGCGAGGGAGTTGGAGGAGGCCTGGACTCCTCCTGGGAACCGTCTGAGAACTAGCATGGGTAGTAACTCCATTTGATGAATCAGTGGCAGCCATCATCAAGCACTCTCCTCTTCTACCTGCGTTCAAGTAATAGTGAAATGGCTTTCGCTTTCACGGTGAAGATAGAACAGATGAATTTCTCCCGCGGCTGGACAAGGTGCCTCTACGAACCACCAGCTACTGAGACACTAAGGCAAGGAACCACCGAGACAAAGAAACTGAAACGCAGAAGCAAGGAACCACCGAGACAAAGAAACAAAGAGACTGAAACGCAGAAAATGATGCCGAAAGGAGCCTGAAAGACCCATTAAGGTACGCTGGAGAAGCGTGAGGGAAACCAGCCAGCAAAGCTGAAAACTGAGATAAACTGGAGAAGCGTGGGGAAACCAGCGAGCAAAGCTGATAACTGAAGAAGTTGGACAATGGCCTTGGACAATGGCCTCAGGAGAGGTATTCCGGAGAGTTTACAAGTGTCTGCGTGGGAGCTTACAAGTGTAAAGCTTAATTGTTTCGACGCTGGTCTTGGACCGCTTCAACCAAAACCTGTGCCCTGACAAGTGGAACATGTCTTCGATAGAAGTTAGTGAATAGAAATACGATTTCACAAGATATATTTTCCAAACATTTTATGCGTGCTAACTAATGCTAGCATTAGTGAATAGAAATAGGAAAATATCAATCAAGGTGCCTTTACCGTTCCACTTAGCCTAAGTTCCGAAAGGTATGGCCTCGATATGAGGCCAAATAAGACCTCCAAATTGTTCATTGGCTCTCAAAGGCGGCAGGGACTAAAAATCAATGCAGAAAATTAAAAACGGTTTCTAAAACTTTATAATAGGCAAAATAGCGCTATTTGATTCTCCGGCAAGAACTAATAAACCGCTAGAAAGCGATTACTATAGTCCCTGCCATGCCGCAGGCGGCAGGGACTAATAAGAAATGAGTATAAAATATAAAGTTTTATTATATATATATATATATGTGGGGTTAAAAAAAAAGAAACTAATCATTAATATATTATTTATTATTATTATATATATATATATATTTTGGATATAATGTATACTTTGTATTTTAATAAAAGAAGATGATATTTATGATGATTTTGAAAATTTATAAATATCTTAGTAGAAATAAGTAAGTTTAATTCAATATTTTAAAAATCTTTTCACTTATATTTATTATTGATATATTAAATTATAATATAACTTTATTCTTATAGTTGAAAACGTCAAATTTTAGTGGTGTGTATTTATTTAATATTTAGTATTGCAATGGTGAATATGAGAATATAACATGCATTGAATGTTAGAACAAATGACATTAGTAATAAAATATAGATTAGGATGGTTTTTGATAGAATTATAGTTAGCAAGTTCATTCACATAACTACTCTAAGGTAGTTATGCATAACAGAATGAAAGTGCCATTACATGTTTACATGTTTTAAAGTTTAAAAACACCCTGCTTACAAATATACCAAAATATATAGTTTTATCATGAAGTTGGATTAACCAAAAATGTGTATTGGAAGAAGCACACGAGTTTAATCATATAGTGTTCCATAATGGATGGGGTTAATGCTCAATAGAAAATACTCCTAAAAATAGAATTAATGATTTCAAAGCATATGATAAGCGTATGAAGAAGCAACTTATTGCATAGAAAAGAGAGATATGTTTCATATTTGCTAATAACCATGAAATATAATTAAGCAACTTATAATTAGTCTAACTAGTGAGATATCATCCTTTGATACATTCATTATATCATAATGAAGTCATGTTAAAGATATATATTTGTGTGAGAAGACTCAAGATGTATCTCGAGTGTGCCTTAAGGCTTAATGATAAAAACCTAACTATGGACATTAAGAAGAGACCATCTGATATGAAGTAACATATTAAACTAATGATATGCTAAACTAGTCAAGGTTCAATGGGACCAATATAACCCTGAGTCATCTACCTGGGAGGATGCAAATACTATTTTTCATGACTTTCTTTATCTATTTGATTAAATTAGGTGGTGAACTAGATAGAATTGCATAATTTAGCTTAGATGTACGTTTTTGTGAGACATTTAAATTGTGTCGTATGGTTTAAATAAATTTTATGATACGTCTAAATCGTACATTATGGTACTATGTATGAGGTTATGATTTCAGTTAATTGTCATGTCAACACACAAATGTTGAAGTATAATATTTCATAATGTGATGGTATGTGGTAATTAAACATAGTTCTGATTAGAGGATAGTGATGCATATGTAGTGCTTGTTTATTTATTTTGTTATGATAATGATGTTGTATGCTCATCACAGATATGATATACATGATTTGGCATATGGATTATGATGTTATGATATGAGGTATATTGACATGTGGTCCATTTATTATGTGATGTCATATATTTGATGTTGATGTTATAACTTATGTGGGTATTTTATGATGTGAAGCATGTGCTAATGGCATGCAAATTTTATGACATGCATGAGCATGAAAATATTTACTACTCAGAATGTGGTGATTAATAATGATGTTATGTTATCATGATGACATGCAAGAGTTGGCATGTGGATTATTTTCTATGATGTTATGATTATAACTAATGCATTGGATGCATGTTGAGATGTGGTGACTGGCAGGAAATCCACAAATGGGCCAAGAGGGCTAGTTTATTTGATGATCTCATGGGAGCCCATACCTATGAGGGAGAATATGTAACACCATATGGGCTGGGGACAAACTCAATCAACACTACATATGCCAATGGTTCCTTTGTCTTGTAGAGCTCTTGATGGATAGCTCTTGAAGGGATGTGGGACCATCTTGAGGAGGCCAAGAGCCTGGTATTGGATTGGGACGGCGAAGTATGGAAGTGGGTGTAAGACTTCGATACCTGGAGTTGTGCGCCTTAGTGAGTGTGGAGGGAGTGGGCCAGCCTTGCGAGATGCCTGGAGTACTACTGCATGGAGTACCGAGCCGGGTGCCTGCTTTGGGGCAGATGAGGTCTGAGCCAGGCACGAGCCTTGGGGCCAGCCTTGGCTATGGTACAGATCGGGGAGGCTTATGCTTGGTTTTGAAAGTGGGAAAAATGACAAAGATTCCTTGAGATTTCCTGGGTGTTGTGGGAACTTTCAATGCCTGCTGGTTATAATAGTTCAGGAAAGGGTGTTGGTCAAACATGAAATAATAAATAACTAAATAAATAATATCGTATAATTAAATACTTAACTTCAGGACGAAGTTCCTTGAAGAGAGGGAGTATGTAATGTCTCCTAATAATTATAAAATAATAAATAATATAATATAATATAAGTAAATAAATAATAAGTCAAGAGAATAATAAAAATAATAAATAAAATAGTAAACAATGACTGGAGTTCTAAATAAAATAATAAATAATAAAATGGAGGTCCTAAACAGTAAATAAATAAGTGAAGTTAAGAGTTAATTAGCAAAAGAAAAATTAAGAAAGAGTTAAACTAAGAAACTATAAAAATAAGTAAAGTTAAAAAAAAAAGAGTTAAACTAAGAGAAACACTAAATTAAGTAAAACTTAAAATAAAGAATAAAAGTTGTATGTTGAAACAGTGAATGTGTGCATGTGGTTCACATTCCATTGTTTGGTCTATTTAATAGACATTGAGGAAGATTTATGGATTATTCTTTCATCCATTCTCTGGGGAGAAAAGTATGGTGAGGCAAAGTTTCCCTGGCAGTAGTACGTTGATTGAGGGCTCGGGGGTGGCCAGCTGTGGAAAGATCATGTTCAGCTGAGCCTACAATTGGGTGGAGAGTTGTCCCCAAAACTTTGTTGCGGTTAGAAGGATTCAGATAGTGTTCAACTTTGGAATCTCAAGTAAGGAATATCGCCATTACAGGTAAGTCGTCTTTGCCCGTATCTAAAATTTCTATGATGATTAATTAAACAATTTTCGAGTTGATTATTAATTGTATATTTAATATAATTAATTGTATGTTAAATTTGAGATTGTTACACAAATATAAAATTCTTTTTATTATATGACCATACAAAAGTGCACTAATATACTAATACAAATTTAAATACAACATAGTAATACAAATATAAAATTATTTTTATCATATAACCATATGAAAGTGCACTAATATACTAATACAAGTTTAAATACAACATAGTGATATAAATAAAATACAACATAGTGATATAAATAAAATGTTAAAATGATTTATGATTTAAACATTATCAAATAAAATTTTCGCAACTTAAATTGTTAATTAGTATTAAAAATTAAATATTTAAAGTTATTTTATTTTAGAAGCACAAAAGTCGACTAACATTTAACAATAAGTGGAACATAAAATAATTATAAATTTGGAATTTTGAATATTATTAAATAAAATTTCCGATGTAGACTCTTAAAATTTAATTAACAGATTATGTGTTATTTAATTAATTAAAAAATTTACTAGTGGGGAAAACATTTGTATTATTCCACATTTTAAGTTGGAAAAAATGTGTATGATTGTGTATCAAAACAGGGAAACACCCAAGTTGTATGACGTCAAAATATGAAGAAAATTGCTAATTAACATTAAAAATTATATATAACAAACAAAAAATTATTCCATTTTTCATTGTTTCAAGAGATATAATATTTGTGATGATTTATATATGACAAGGCTTCTAAGATGTTATACACGAGGCTTAAGGCAATTGAAATGTGCAAACAACAATTTGAACCTGTAGGAAGGATTTTAAAAGATAATCAAAATGTGCAAACAACAATTGAAACATGTACTACAATAATTGGCATGTGGAGTTTAAGACAGCTCAAATGTTAAGTATATTCATTAATAGATAGTATAATTTTATAACAATTTAAAAAGACAAGTCTAAGTGTTCTTTGTTTTCTACTTTTTCCGGTTATCATTATCAAAATCCAAGTAGAAAATTGTTGGCAATTTTCCATTACTTAAATTGTATTTTTAAATGCATAAAATGATTTTGCGCCAAAAAAACCTATAGAGTACTTATATTGTGCAATATCAACTGTAAAAATCTACACTGTCAAAAATCTTTTTAAATCTCCGATAAGATTTTAGGCAAAACTGCATAGAAAAATATCCCTACAAAAGGTCATAAACATAAAACATTTACACTACATATAACATGAAATGTCTAACACATTTTATGGACAATTTAATGGTTGATAGATATATACAAATAATGTATTACATAAAATTGTGTTTTTATGCTTTAGATTAATCTTCCATTTTTTTTTGTAAGTTGAAGATTCATTGAAATTCCACAAAATTTGCATATGCAAATAGTGGTTCTATGTCACTAGCCTGCCACATTGGTAATCAAATCAACGAAAAAACAAGAGTTCATCTATAAGATGAAGTGTGAAAGCTAAAAAGAAATTAAACATATCACAGTAATTAAGAGTTGTCGCTTGACTTTGAAAACCATCTTGTGACCAAAACTAAGTATCAAGCTTAGTCCTAGACTGCATGAGAAAACAAAAAGAAGGCTCCAGCATAAAAATTAAGAGGAAAGCGAGTTTTCCACCTTGATTGGGTGAGTTGCATCCTTGTTGTTTATTCATGGGCTTAAGCCCGGAGATGAGCCTACTTCAATACAAGGCATACGACCTTTGATGTTCATCAATTGTGAGTAGACAACTTAACTCTAAACCAAGCCCGAGAACCCCTTGAATAACCACACCCCCCCCCCCCCCCCCCCCCCCACCCCCGCCCCCCTGTACATTGTGATGAGTCATGGCGACAAAGGGAAGGAAGCAACATCCAAGGTTAAAGGACCATAGATTTAAAGGCTAGAGAGAATGTAACCAAGAGAAAAACTTTTAGACCACCTAAGCAAGCTAACAACTTTGAAACTTAGGAAAAAGTGCTTGAACCCTGTGCAACAAAATATGAAGAGCTCGGGAGGAAAGAGATGAAGGGGTTGATAGGGAGGGCCACTAAGAAAGGAGGGTCACATAGAAACTTCATAACTAAGAAGGAAAAGAGTTGCTAAGTAGACATAATGATGTGAAGCGTCATAGAACTAAAAAATACCATGAATTTCTCTCTAGTGAATTCTCTTGAGGGAATATTTTCTCTTGCAATGGGATGGTGCATATTCATTCACCTTAATGTGAGCGTAAGTCCAGGCAGGGTAATTATCATAGTTGGGTAATTGATCGTGTCTAACTAAGTTATTTCCTATGGCAATAGTTGATCTCGATTGGATCATTATATTGTTTTCCATCCATCTTGAAGCATTCGGAGTGGAAAAACTGGAGGAATAAGCTCACGAGATTGTTTTTATGAGCGGGACCTAGTTTGGTGAAAGGAAGTCTGAAACCTTTCGAGAGCATTTTGAGGCATCAAACGACGTTTTTTGGGGGTAAAACGTTTCCACTTTAGTGCAACACCTTTTTATGTTGTTCTACATACAAATATATTTCCAATGGGGTAAGAAGCGCATCAATCAAAGTCTGTATGCAAAAGTTATGCCACTCAGAAGTTGACCTTCTTGTTTTCACACATATAGTTCGGGAGGATGGTGCGTAAACCCCCATTGTTCATGTAAAATTTGCTAGCCACATGTTTTTGATGTAAAATACTTTAGAAGAGTCTATATTGTAACTTTAGTTAAGAGTTGATGTAGTCAAATTTAACCACTAGTAGGCTATCGGGTTGTGTTATACCCTAGCCACTAGGAAGAAGAGGCATTCCATTATTTTGAGAGAATTTTGCTCCAGAGCTGAGAAAAGATAGCCATAAGAGATAGGAGGTAGACCACACACAGACGATATGTGCATTGTAGCAGCTCACGGGCCACAGAAATTACTTTGTACCTACAACCATATTTCCATATAGAGAAAGAGAGCGAAGCGACATCACCTTCCTGCTAGGTTTTCTCCCAAGGGGGTTTCACAAAGCATATATTGTGTCTTATGTTTTGTGTGAGCTTATTTTGTCGTTGTCTACTTTTCTACGTAATTTCCATTCGCATGCATGCACTAATTACAGTTAAATTTATAAATCTAGAAGTTTAATAAAACTGCATTGGTCTAAAAAATCAGAATTTTAATATATTATTATCATATATGTTGTGAAAAACTATCTAGTGCAATATCCATGATAGTTTATGGATGATTTGATATGAGAGAAGGTTTCTTTGGGTATTTTTGGAGATTGCAGGGATCTAGATCGGCAGGGCCGAAAATCGTAAAACCCTAATCATGGCTGACAAATTTGTAAACGAACCTTGTGATCCTGCAGAGGTGAGGTTTATGTGGATGGAACAACAACTTGGAGATATCAACTGCAATGTAAACCTCCTCATGGCGGCCTTGAAAAACAAGATGGGGATATTTGGAGAAGATGGGGGTTCGAATGCAAAGGACAAATTAGAATGGGGATCAGAATATCAGGGAGAAACAAAGAACCAGTCGAAGAAAGAATCCGGAAAATATCAACCTGGTTCGAGTGTCGTGAATTAGTCCCTATTTAAAATGGAAGAAAAAGTCGATATCAAGCGATATCATGGCGAGATCGATGCTCTGAAGCTAAACCATTGTTTTCAATGACTAAAAGTTTATTTCAACATCCATCAGATTGAAGGAAAAAAAATCTCCTTTGCACGGCTAAAATTGGAGGGCCATGCACTAACTTGGTGGGAGAGCCACACAGAAACCTTGAGGTTGGAAGGAGAACCTCCAATTACTAAGTGGGAAGATTTCAAAACCCTCGTTAAGTCATAGTTTTATCCCATTGGGTGTGTGTAGAGCAAGTGGATCCGGTAGCATTACTTTAGATAAAATTCGAGCAAAAGTGTGCTGGAGTACACCATAGAATTCAGAAAGATGGTGATTATGTTGGGTATATCTCTAAAGAATGTACTCCTCAAGTATTTTGGGGGTCTGCACCACCATCTACACGAGCAAGTGATGTTGTTCAATCCCAAATCAGTGGATGAGGCTTGTGTATAGGCACAGTACCTGGAGAACATAGGCTTGAAAAGAGCGCAATCAAGTGGATCAAAGAAAAAGGAACAACTAGAGGCTTATAAGGATGGAAATAAGAAGCGAAAAGGGGGAAAATATAAAAAGAATACAACCACAACACACCAGTGCAAAGATCCTAGAAACCACTACAACAGTCATGGCCATACAAAGGAGAAGTGTTGGAAGTTTCATCCAAAGCTAAACCTGAAGAACAAGAAGAAAGATAATAAGAAGAAGAATCTCATGGCCACGGATTTGAGGAACCAAGTTGAAAGAAGCTCAAATGTGGATGAGAAGATTTTTTGTACGTAAGTTCAGAAGGAGGTGAATCTGAGCAGCCTTCAACAACATGAAGAGAAAGAAATGACCAAACTCTTCCATATAAAGATACAGGTCAAGAAGAAAAATATTGATGCTTTGTTTGACTCGGGATCACGAGTGAATCTATTGCAGCGGAGCTGGTCAATAATTTGGGGTTGGAAATTCATTATCATCCAAACCCATATCCACTAGGATGGATAAGGATGCAAAGCTGAAGGTAAAAAATGTAAAATTAGATTTGTTATCAGTGTTGATTTTATTTATAAAGTAGATCTAGATGTGGTTCCCCTTGATGTATGTGGAATTGTATTTGGGAGTCCATACATATAGATGTGTGATGCAATATTCATGAGGAGAGCCAACCAATACTGGTTCATCAAGGATGGAAAATCATTCATGATCAACGCGCACAAAGGAAAGTAAAAAATGTCACTGGTAAGTTCAAACCAAGCCAATAAATTGATCAGTTCCAGCAAGAAGTGTGTTTTATTATTTTTAAGACAAAATAAGTCTAAAGAGGAGTCAATAAGAGGCAAGGCATCCCTGAAGGGGTGTGCTAAGAAACAACAACAACAATTGGAGGAGTTGTTACAGGCATACATGGATGTGTTCCAAGATCCTAAAGGATTACCACCTAAGAGAGAAGTGGAGCACAAGATCCAGCTATTTCCAGAATCCCCATTGCCAAATATTGTGTTGTACATGCAGTTTGTTATAGAATAAAATGAGGTGAAAAAAAAGTTGCAGAAGCTGCTCAAGCAGGGTTTCATTCGACCGAGTACATCACCATGTGGGTCACACATCATCATTGTGCCAAAGAAGTAAGGGACTTGGTGGATGTGTATATATTATAGGGCGTTGAACAAAATCAAGCTCAAGAATAGATACCCCATGCCCAGGATAGATGATCTGCTAGATTAGTTGCAGCAAGAAAAGTGCTTCACCAAGTTGGACTTGAAGTTTGGATATCACTAGGTTTGAGACAAAGAATAAGGAATTTTGAAGACCGTCTTCAAAGCCAGACAAGGTTCGTATGAGTAGTTAGTTATGACATTTGGCCTATATAATGCACCAATTACGTTTATGAGATTAATGATGATATACTGCGCCATTTTATATATTCATTTGTTATTGTCTATTTGGATGATAGACTGGTATATAGTGCTACCTAGGAGGATCATATTTCACATTTGACGCAGGTGCTAGAAACATTGAATAAGCACCAACTGCTAGCAAATCTCAAGAAGTGTGAGTTTTCACAACAGTCCTTGGTGTATTTGGGGTATGTGATCGGTGGAGGAGAACTGAAGATAGATTCTTCCAAGATGGAGGCCATCATGAAATGGACAGTGCCTACTAATGTTTATGAGGTCAAAGTTTCTTTGGGACAGAACAGTACCTGAGGAAATTCATAGTCTCATTTTCAGTAGTAGAAACACCGCTCAATGCCAAAACAACAAGTGGTAAGAGTTTCCAGTGGGGAAAAGGTCAGGAAAAGGATTTCAAAGAGCTAAAGAAGAAAATTGGGCAAGCACCAATTTTGGCATTACCAAACTTGCAGCGACCCTTTGAAGTGGATACAGATGTGAGTGGGTACGTTATGGGAGTTGTCTTGATGCAGGGAGGAAGGGTTGTATGCTACCATTATGAAGTATTTCATTGGGTAGTTCTTATCTACCCTACCTACGACAACGAGCTATATGCCATGGTACAAGCTATGAAGAAGTGGCAGCACTATCTGATGGGAAAGGAGATATCAATTCACACAAATCATCGATCGTTACAGTGCTTGCAGGCCCAGAGTAAGCTACAACATACCAGGAATTACAAGTGGATGGGGTCTTTATATTAGTTTCATTTGGAGATCAAGTATAAGAAGGGAAGCACAAACAAGTTGGTTGACATGATTTCAAGGCCACCCACATCAAAGATCACGGCTTTGGGGACTCTTATTCACATGGAACCATTCACCCATGATGCATATAGAGAGGCATATTCAGAGGTTGAGGAATTCAAGGAGGTGTATCAACAGTTATAGAGTCAGAGCCATGTGCATGATGGAAATACCACCATTGAATACCATCTCCAGGATGGGTTACTCTATAGGTTGGATAACCCATGTGTTCCTGAAGGTGAGCGATTTTAACTCATTAGAGAGGCTCGCACCTCTAAAGTTGTAGGGCACTTGGTGTAGGGAAGATTGTGGCTAACTTGCAGAGGTATGTGTATTGGCCCGAGATGCAAGAGCGGGTGGCTAGGTTCATAAGATGATGCATGCTTTGTGGTATTACAACAATCCTAGCAACATGAAACATGGTTTATATCATCCCTTACATGTACCTACTCGTCTTTGGGAAAGCATTTCCATGGACTTTGTGGGAGGTTTACCGACAACCAGGAAGGGACATGACTACCTATTCGTGGTAGTTGACACGTTCAACAAGATGTGTGTTTGGATTCCCTGTAAAAATACCATTAACGGGCAAGAAGCAACAAACTTGTTCTTTGGATAGGTCTGGGTGCACTTTGGAATACCAAGGAGCATCATTTCAAACAAGGATACAATATTTCTTAGTGCATTATGGACTACATTGTGGGAGAAGATGGACACAAATTTGAAGAGATCTACAACATTCCATCCACAGAAAAATGGACGGAAAGAAGTAGTCAACAAGACTTTGGTGCAGCTTCTGAGGGGATACAACCAGAAGCATCTGAAGGCATGGGATGAAAATTTTGTATATATACAACATTCTTACAACAGAGCAGTCCACACTTCTATAGGAAAGTCCCCATTTGAGACTTGTTTTGGATATTTACCACCTTCACCTTTGGATATTGCATATGAGAAATAAGGAGTGAGGGAATATCTTAGAGGAGATACTTTGAGGGCTGAAAAAATTATAGAGAAGATTAGGCAGATTCATCTAGAGGTACATGAAACACTGGAGAAGTCACAGGAGAAGTATAAGTCCATGAATGATCAACACATAAAAGAGAAATCGTTCAAGGTGGGAGACAGGGTATGGCTACAATTAAACAAGGAGATGCTATAGGGCCTGGTAATAAAATTAAGGCTCTCGGATATGGTCCCTTTGAGATACTGGAAAAGGTGGGTGATAATGCCTATTGACTCAGTTTACCACCATATATGTGCATTTACTCAATTGTGAATGTGGATAATTTAAAACATTGTGATCCTTCCATGCTAGATCAGGAAGAGGAATAGGTTCTACTTCAGTGGAGGATTTGGCACTCGATGCTCAGGAAGAGTTCATAGAGGATACAATTTTTCAAAATAGGTCTAGAAGTACAAGATAGGGGCAACATGACCTTTGGGAGATTGGGTTGAAGGGACAACTTCCAAGCAAAGCTAAATGGTACACCAGAGAGAAGGTGGAAGAAAAATTTCCTCACCCCATTCAGTAGAAGCTTTTGGGGACCAAAATCCTCCCAAAATGGGGAGGTGTGATCCGGATTGGATCATTATATTGTTTTCCATCCATATCGATGCATTCAGAGTGGAAAAAGTGGAGGAATAAGGTCACAGGACTATTTTTACTAGCAGGACCCAGTTTGACGAAATGGGGTCTGAAACCTTCCATGAGTGTTTTGAGGCATCAAACAACGTTTTTTGGGGGTACAACTTTTTTTCTTCAACATGCCACCTTTTCATGTTGTTCTACACATAGAGATATTTCCAATGGCACAATAATCACGTCAATCAAAGTTCATATGCAAAAGTTATGCCACTCAGAAGTTGACCTTCCTGTTTTCACACCTATAGTTTTGGCAGATGTCATGTCAACCTCCATTATTCATGGAAAAGCATCTAGCCACATGTTTTTGATGTAAAAGACTCTAGAAGAGTCTATATTTTAACTCTAGTTAAGAGTTGATGTAGTCAAACTTAACCACTAGTAGGCTATCGGGTTGTGTTATAACCAGGCCACTAGGAGGAAGAGGCATTCCATTCTTTCGAGAGAATTTTGTTCCATAGCTGAGCAAAGATAGCTAGAAGAGATAGTAGCCCACGATCCACAAGCATTACATCTTTGTACCTACAACCAGATTTCTAGAAAGAGAAAGAGAGCGAAGCAGCCTCACCTTCCAACTGGATTTCCTCCTGAAAGGGTTTCCCAAAGCATATATTGTGTGTTAAGTGTGTATGTGTGTGATCTTATTTTATCGTTCTCTACTTTTCTGCATAATTTCCATTCGCATGCATGCACTAATTATAGTTAAATTTACAGATCTAGAAGTTTAATAAAACTATAATAGTGTAAAAATTCAAAATTTTAATATATTATTATCATATAAGTATTGATGAACTTTCCAGTGGAATATCCATGATAGTTTATGAATCAATAGCCTTCCATCCCCCACCACCGAAAGGCTTACATTAACACCCCCGTTGGGGACTTAAATTAATCTTTGAAAATATAACAAAATAACCAATAACATTGTATGTATAAGTATAAATGGTCTCAAGGGTGGAAAGGATTATATTTGATTAAAAATGTAGTAATGACATTAAAATTAGGAATCACCACTTATTATCAAGTAGAGGACTTTTTTTTAAAGGTTCAAATTACTAAGGGAATAGGTTGTGACCTAAAGTACAATTATAGGATTCAATGCTAAGTTTTAAAATGTTAATGTTAGGAAAGACACCATTAGAATAAAGAGTCAAGGGTGATCCTAACTAGGGAATTGTTAATAGGATACCACATCGGGGCTAGAAGAGTGACCAAAATTCTTCCATGAATAAGGATCCAATGTGGACAAATTTAAAAATAATGTAAAATCAAAGCTTAAGGATGTCACACGCAATTCCTCTTGTCAAATCATGATGATGAGAAAAATGATTAAACACTCTCATTACTCCTCTCCTCATTATTCTCCCCTGGTGGAAGATGCCATCAATGGGAGGGATAAATGTTCTTATCACTCCCTTCATTCTTACATGGAATAAGGTACCATGAGAGGTACCATGACAAGCTCTAAATATAATATAAAATAAAGTTTTAAGGTGGTTTCAGTCCAATCCACTTATCAAATCAATCTTATAATGATAAGTTGTTATCTAAACAATCTTATGATGACACACTGATGCAAGAGTACCATCATAGGCCAACTCCACATGTATCAAAAATGTGCTTGTTAAATGTTGCAATAGTCTAACAAGGTGACATTTTGGCCCTTTATCGTAGATTTTGTGGTTGATTTTCCCTCAAATTGGGAAATTTCTAGTTTAAGTTGTTGAGTCTGCAAAGTTCAAGTGTCCCAAAGAATTTCCAAGGCACTGAATTCATTTCTACATTAAAAAATGCAATTTACTCTAGCAACATTGTGATCTCATCAAGAATTATATTGTTGGATTATGGTGAAAAAAGGCAAAAATCACTTCATTAGACACAAAAATGCCCCATAGTGTACTAGAATCTTTTTATATATACATTTTTTAGATATAAGTTTAGCCTCTTTCTAGGCCCCCATTTTATCTCCATGCATCATGAGTGGGAGGGTTAAATATTCTCATTACTCCTTCCCTCCTCATTCTTACATGGAAAAAAGTATTACCAAAGGTACCATTGCAAGTTTCCCAAGGTTGAATTCTTGGAAGCCAGATTTCCGTGTGTTTTCTACAAGTCAAATTAACCATTATTTACCTTGTGTGTTCAAGTCATGAAGTAAAAGATTTATTTTCCAACTAATAATCATTAAATTTTCAAAAATGAGTAACATTAACCTCTGCAAGGATGATACAACCTATTATCACTCATAAAATGTGAAACATTACTTGACATGGTCATATAGTTCATTTATCAAAGGTATCCTTAAGCCTTTAATTTGCTGTAGGAAAATTTCATTTTTTACATGTTTAACCTATCCTAAGGTTCAATGCCACCTCCATTTAGGTCATGTCATGTCCCATAAGTCTGTTAATCTAAGTTTTCATTGATGGAAATAAGATGCTTGATGATGATGAATGATGATGGAGGACTCATGAAGACACATATCACTATGGCATGGTAACCTTATGATAAATAAGGCTATTCAAAACCTTAAAGAACCCCTAGACATTTTTCCTACCTCTATTTTTGCACCTGTAAAAGACCAGTCACATTAAAAAATTATTTTTCACTACCTTGGAGGCAAAAAATTTCTATGAAACCTTCACCATCATTTGGAGCATAATTTTAGCTTTCATATGAGCTCTTACTTGGCCTGAAATTCCAAAAAGTTTGGGAGAAATAGTTTTTTCAAGTCAAGGGTATTTATCTAGTCCTTAAGCCGACCTGTGCTAGGTCTCTCATGTCGGCCTCAGTATAATTGACGGGTCCCTTCAGCTCATAGTAAGAACATCTCCATATATACACCTTCGGACCTCCATTTTTAATAAGCAGCACGGTGAAGAGGTTATAACACAGAGAAAAGAAAAGGTTCACATCTCGTGAACCCTTAAGGAGAAGAACAACCCAATACTTAACCACCACAGGTCTATTTCTGTGTCAAAAAGCGTCATATATTCAGATAGGGCATCCTCTGTAGAAGATATATATACTTTGGATCCACTAACAGTCATAAAAATTCAGATTGCAGCACATGTGAAACTTGGATTTAGGTGACTGAACTTAGATTAGGTGACTGAACTCGGATCTTTTATTACATCACCTCTTACAGTAGCTCGAGTTGTTGAAAAAACTTTATTGTGCTGTAGTTTCAATGGTGATACATTCTCGGATTTTGTGCAGACTGTATACTCGAATTTTGGGTGCTTAGATTATTTTCTGTGGAGGAACATATCTTGCACTGTTGGAAAACCTTTACTGTGTAATAGTTTCAGTGGTGATACATTCTCTAATCTGTGCAGGTTGTATACTCGAACTGTGGGTGCTCGAATTATTCTCTGTGGAGGAACATATATCGGATTCTAACTCATGTACAAACCTTAACTATGCAACATTCCAAACTCAGTGATTGGTGAAACAGAAATTCATATCAACCTTCATTTGTTCTTAGACTGTGATCCTGCTTCTTAGATTGCTCCCTGGACTGCTATAACTGTGAACATTTGATCTCTTGAACAGTGGTAATATCTCTAGCTCAGACAGTGGTAACTCATCCTGACAGGGTTGAACATAGTGGCTCAGAATATTTTGAAGTAGCTTCAGATAAGATTACATTCTTTGGACAACGAAAGTGGCATTAATGGAATCTCATATTGGATAGTGAAGACAACAACACTATGAATTAATTGAAGTATAGTCATTAACATAAGTGGACAGTGAAGAATTCTGGAAGTGATTAAACGGTGAAGAATTATGTCAAGAATGTTCAAGTAAGTACTATTCACGTTCTCTATTAAAATAAGACAAAGGAGTGGTGTCCTGGGAGTTGGTGCTCCTAAACACAAGGTTGGTGCCTTGAAGAAGATAAGCTCAGAGCCTCATCAAAGTCCAAGTTGGTGCTTGGCAACAAGTTAGTGCCTGATTCATTGAAGGGTTGGTGCCCTCACACATCTATTGTACTCAATTATTTGAAAAAGGATTGAAGTTTTTATTAATCCTAAAATAATAATATTATTATACACCTCTCTGTCTCTAATTGTGAAGAATCTAACTAGAAAAAATTAACAATTGAAAAGAAATACTAATTTACCTCCCTCTCAATATTTCCAACAATTGGTATCAGAGCCAGCTTCTTCATTATCATCCTAATAGTTGGAAGAAGGATTCTTATGCACAATGAAGAACATAGAAGCAACAAGGAAACTGCCTATCTTTGATGGAACAAATTTTGTTTTTTGGAAAAAGAGGATGTCCTACTATCTAATGTCTCTTGGTCCTGAAGTATGGAACTCTGTTTTGGATGGGTACAAAGCTCAGTCTAGTCTTCCAACTAATCTAGACGAAAGAAAAGCCTACATTGCTAATGCCAAAGCCTTAAATTCCATCACTAGTGGAATTACCGATTCCGAATTCACGAAAGTCATGAATTGTGACTCAACCAAAGAAGTATGGGATAAGCTGGTTTCCCTGTATGATGGGGACTCCAAAGTTAAGAAGGCAAAGCTTCAAACCTATAGAATACAATTCGCGAGTCTGAAAATGTATGATGAAGAATATATTGCATCATACTTCCTTCGAGTAGCTAAAGTGGTTAAACTCTCTTAAAGGGCTAGGAGAAAATATTTAAGAAAGCACTATTGTTCAAAAAATCCTGAGATCGCTTCCTAACAGATTTGACTCCAAATTAAGTGTCATAGAAGAAATGAAGGACCTAGATACTCTCAAGATGGATTAACTTCATGGAATTCTCATTTCCTATGAGATGAGGAACATAAGTTCAAATTTCAAAGAAGTAGCATTCAAAGCCTCAAAATCAACAAAAAAAGGAAAAGGATGGAATTGCAGCAGCGATGAATCTGATACTGAAACCGAATTAGCTCAATTTGTATGAAGACTTAAGAAGGGATCTAAGCTAAAAGGTAAGTACCCTCTTATTTATTTCAAATGTGGAAGAATGGGTCATTACGCTGCAAAATGTCCTCATAAACATGATAGTGATGATGAAGAGGACTCTAAAAGGATGATGTACAAAAAGAAAGGGTTTAATAAGAAGAACTTATTCTCCAAACGAGATGAGTCTGATGAAGATGATTTGTTAGTCATCAGAAAGAAATCAACTAGAAATATGCGTCATCACAAAGAAAGTGATGATGAATCAGATGAGGAAAGTAACTATGTTGGAAGCAAAGAAACGTTATTCATGGCATTTACAAATGATGATGATTCAGAACTGGAATATGAAGGAAACATGGATAGATTTCTAATGAGTGCCATTGAAGAAAATGAGAATCTACGAAAGAAGATAATTTCTCTCTCTCAAAAAAAAAAGGAAGCAAAAATAAGGGAAGACTTCTTGAACAATAAGCTAAAAGAGAAGGATGATATCTGTGAAAAACGTGAAGCTAAAATAATATCTCTAAGAAAGGAATTAGAGCAATTCAAAAGGAGTTGGCAAAGCTCTCTAGCACTTGATAACATTCTTAATACTCAAAAACCTCAACATGAAAAATCTGGAATTGGTTTCAAAGGAGAATCATCAAGCACAAAGAATAATGCAAGGAGTTATGCCGACATACTCTCTTGCCATCCAAAAGAAGAAAAGTCATCTCGTTAGGAACAAAGCCCCATCTCGAAACCAAAAAATAAAAAAGAGAAACTCTAAGGAAGAATGTCCATTCAAGCTATGGCTATTACAACAGGTACCAAACTATTTTTCTCGGGTATTGTTACTATTGTAAAAACTTTGGGCATCAAGCTAAGCATTGCAAGGATCATAAGAATGGAGCACCAAGATTGAAAGATCAAACAAACCAACTACGTGGTCCTAAAGAGCAAGGACAAATAAAAACTTACAATTCCTTTGATCCTTTGGCTAAGTTTGATCTGTCTTGCTCATTATGTAATAATTATGATCATAATGAAAAAAATTCCCCACTCAAAGGGGAGGAAGCTAAAAGCGTAAATCTCAAAATTGATAAATGTGGCCTAGCTCTATCTGCTCATAGTGAAGAAAATCATTGGTTCGTGGATAGTGGATGCTCAAGACATATGACAAGTGACCAAAATAATTTTATATCACTGAACAATAAAAACGGAAATGTATCCTTTGGAAGTGGATCTGCTAAAATCATTGGAAAAGGAACTGCTACCCTTGTCAATGGACAAGGAAAGCTCAAAATACCTTGCTGGTAGAAGGGCTCAAACACAATCTCTTAAGTGTTAGCCAAATTTTTGACCAAGGACATAACGTTGTCTTCAGTACTAAAAAATTTGAAATAAGAGACTCATCCTCATGAGAACTTGTGGCGAAAGGAGTAAGAACACCAGATAATGTTTACATTCTCAGTAAAATCCAAGGAGATAAATGTTACATAAGTCAAACAGATGAAAGTTGGTTATGGCACAAGTGATTCGGGCATACAAGTTTTGATAAAACCTGGTCAACATCAACAAAATTAATGCAGTAAGGGACATTCCAAAAATGTGCAAGCCAAATCAAGTTCTATGTGGCCCATGTCAACATGGAAAGCAAACAAAAACTAGCCACAACACTAAGGAGTTCTCAACATCAAAACCTCTCGAAATCATTCATGCATATTTATGTGGGCTAACTAGAACTCCAGCTCTTCAAGGTGAAAGTTACTTTGCTCTATTTTTTGATGACTATACTAGAATGATGTGGATATATTTCATAAAATATAAATCCGAAGCATTTGAATGCTTTAAGAATCTTAAAGATCTCATTGAAAATGAGAAAGACTCTAAGATTAAACGTCTTAGAATGGATAGAGGATGAGAATTCACCTCAAAATAATTTGATGAATTCTGTAAAGAGCATGGAATTGAAAGAGAACTCTCTGCTGCTAGAACACCCAAGCAAAATGGAGTAGTTGAAAGAAGGAACCGAACCGTTCAAGAAATGGCAAGGATAATGCTACTAGCAACTGATTTGCAACCAAAATTTTGGAGAGAAGCAGTTGGGACGGCAGTTTATACCTTAAATCGAACTCAACTAAGACCAAATAATGAAAAAAATCCTTATGAATTATGGAAAGGAAGACCTGCTTCAGTAAAATATTTCAGGATTTTTGGAAGCAAATGCTTCATAAAAATAAACGATGACTCACCAGGAAAATTTGAGTCTAGGGTTGAAGAAGGAATATTTCTTGGATACTCCACAAGAAGCAAGTTTACAAATGTTACAATAATCGTCAACGGAGAATAGTGGAAAGCATTGATGTGAAGATTGATGAAGGCCTTTCAGAAAAGAGAATTGAAGATCATGATGATGAGCCTTTCCTTGAACAAGTTGAAGAAGAACCTGAAAAAGAAGAGGAGAATGGAGAACCTTAAAGTGAATCTTCACAAACTCCTTCTAAGATCAAATTTATTCAAAAAAATCATCCAGAAGAACTGGTTATCGAAAATATAGATGAAGGAATTCAAACTCGAAGAAGGATGACAAACACTCCAAGAAAAGATGATTTTGATCTATTATCCTTTATAGAACCTGAAATTCTTTCTCAAGCAAGTAAAGATCCTTATTGGATAAAGGCCATGGAAGAAGAAATGTCTCAAATCGAAAAGAATGAGACTTGGGAGCTGGTACCTCGCCCAAAAGATAAAAACATAATTGGAAAAAATGGGTATTCAAAACCAAGCTGAATGAAGATGAACAAATCATCAGAAATGAAGCCAGACTTGTCTGTAAAGGATACTCACAAATTGAAGGAATTGACTTCGAAGAAACCTTTGCACCAGTAGCTCGATTGGAAGCCATAAGAATGTTTTTGGCATATACTTGCTCAAAAGGATTCAAGGTTTATCAAATGGATGTAAACTCAACATTCCTAAATGGAGATCTCAAGGAAGAAGTTTACATGGAGCAACGAGAAGGATTTGATCTTGCTGAAGGAAAAGACTTTGTATGCAAACTGAAAAAGGCCTTGCATGGATTAAAATAAGCCCCTAGAGCATGGTATGCAAATTTGGATCACTATCTGCAGCAAGAAGGTTTCAAAAATGGATTATCAAGTAGCAATCTCTACATGAAGATGGACAAGGAAAAACTTTTGATCACTCTTGTATATGTTGATGTTCTAATCTTTGCTAGCAATGATGAAGAAATGATCCATAATTTTCCCTAAATATGTCCAAAAGATTTGAGATGTCAATGATTGGTGAGTTGTCTTACTTTCTTGGGCTACAAATATCTCAAACCTCTGCAGGCATGTTTATATCTCAAGAAAAATATCTTAAAGACATGCTCAAAAGATATAGGATGGAAGATTGTGCACCTTTGATCACATCGATAACCACAGATTGTAAATTAAGTAAATATGATGATACCCCTCTTATAGATGTGACTCTTTACAGGTCAATAATTGGAGTTCTCCTATACTTAACTGCCACAAGACCAAATATTATGCAAGCAAGGGGAATGGAAGCAAGATTTCTGTCAAATCCTAAACATTCCCATCTAGCAGCAGTAAAAAGAATTCTCAAATATCTAAAAGGAACGACTGATATGGGTCTTTGCTATCCTAAGAGTTCAACTCTTATTGTGACATCTTACTTTGATGTTGATTGGGCCAGAAGCATGGATGATCAAAAAAGTGCCAGTGTAAATGCATTATTTATGGGAGATTGTCTTATATCTTGGCTAAAAAAAAACAATCATCTAAATCTCTTTCTACAAATGAAGCCGAATATATAGTTGTTGTTGATTATTGTACACAATTTCTTTGGATGAAGGAAGCTTTGAAGGATGTCAACATAGAAACTAAGCAACCAATCACTATTTTTTGTGACAACACTAGCGCCATCAGTCTTTCAAAGAATCTGGTGATGCATTCAAAGAATAAACATATTCCAATCAAATACCACTTTATCCGTGAACAAGTTGCTGAACAAAATATCAAGTTGGAATATGTCAATACAAAAGAGAAAATTTAAGATATATTTACAAAACCCCTTCCACGAGAAGCATTTTAGTATCTTCGCCAAAAAATGGGGGTCATTGCTCTTACATCACATTAAATCAAGTAGCAGGTCGGGGGGAACAGTATGAGAGGGGGAGAAGCATGACAGGGGGAGCACATTGGCACCCCATTGCCATTGATGTCAAAGGGGGAGAGAAGAAAAATGTTTCCATCTAATGACAAAGGGGAAGATTGTTAATCTAAGTTGTCATTGATGGAAATAAGATGCTTGATGATGATGAATGATGATGGAGGACTCATGAAGACACATATCACTATGGAATGGTAACCTTAAGATAAAGAATGCTGTTAAAAACCATAAAGAACCCCTAGACATTTTTCCTAACTCTATTTCTGCACCTGTAAAAGACCAGTCACATTAAAAAATTATTTTTCACTACCTTGGAGGAAAAAAATTTCTATGAAAAATTCACCATCATTTGGAGCATAATTTTAGCTTTCATATGAGCTCTTACTTGGCCCGAAATTCCAAATAGTTTGGGAGAAATAGATTTTTCAAGTCAAGGGTATTTATCTGCTCCTTGAGCCAACCTGTGCTAGGTCTCTCATCTCGGCCTCAGTATAATTGACGTGTCCCTTCAACTCATAGCAAGAACATATCTATAAATACACCTTTGGACCTCCATTTTGAATAAGCAGCTCGGTGAAGAGGTTAAAACAAAAAGAAAAGAAATGGTTCACATCTCGTGAACCCTTAAGGAGAAGAACAACCCAATACTTAACCATCGCAGGTCTATTTCTGTGTCAAACAACGTCATCTATTCAGATAGGGCATCCTCTGTAGAAGTTGTATATACTTTGGATCCACTAACAACCATAAAAAATTTGAATACAGATCCTGTGAAACTCGTATTTAGGTGGCTGAACTCAGATTAGGTGACTAAATTCAAACCTTTTATTACATCACCTCCTACAGTAGCTCGATCTGTTGAAAAACCTTTACTGTGTTGCAGTTTCAGTGGTGACACATTCTCGGATTTTTTCAGGCTATATACTCGAACTGTGGGTGCTTAGATTCTTTTCTATGGAGGAACATATCTTGGGTTATTGGAAAACCTTTACTATGCAGCAGTTTCAGTAGTGATACATTCTTTGATCTGTGCATGTTGTATACTCAGACTGTGGGTGCTCGGATTCTTCTCTGTGGAGGAACATATCTCTGACTGTAAATCCTATACAAACCTTAACTAAGCAGCATTTCAGACTCAGTGATTGGAGAAATAGAAGCTCATATCAACCTTCATTTGTTCTTGGACTGTGATCCTGCTTCTTGGATTGCTCCCTGGACTGCTGTAACTGTGAACATTTGATCTCTTGAATAGTGGTAAGATCTTTAGCTCAAACAGTGGTAACTCATCCTGATAAGGTTGACCATAGTGGCTTAGAATATTTTGAAGCAACTTCAAATAATATTACATTCTTTGGATAGTGAATGTGGCATTAATGGAATCTCCTATTGGACAGTGAAGACAACAATACTAATGAATTAATTGAAGTACAATCATTAACACAAGTGGACAGTGAAGAATTCTGGAAGTGATTAAACGGTGAAGAATTATTTCAAGAATGTTAAAGTAAGTATTATTCATGTTATCTATTAAAGGAATACAAAGGATTGGTGTCCTAGGAGTTTGTGCTCCTAAACATAAGGTTGGTGCCTTGAAGAAGATAGGGTCGAAGCCCTAGAGGTCGGAGCCTCATCAAAGTCCAAGTTGGTTCTTGGCAACAGGTTGGTGCCTGATTCATTGAAGGGTTGGTTCCCTCACACATCTATTGTACTCAATTATTTGAAAAAGGATTGAAGTTCCTATTAATCATTAAATAATAATATTATTATACACCTCTCTGTCTTTAATTGTGAAGAATCTAATTGGCAAAAATTAACAATTGAAAAGAAACATTGATTCACCCCCCTCTCAGTATTTCCATCACAATCATCATATGTTGTCATTTTTCATTTACCAAGCATTTAAATTCAAAAAGGACAATTAAGCCAGTTTTACAACTTTTCATAGCATTTTATACTACAGAACAACAGTTTTTGCTACGAAACTGTCAGAGAATAAACTAGATACACTACGAAAAAATGTTTTCATGTCTGTCTTGTCAAATTCAATGCAAAGTGTCAATTCATGATTGGAGGAGTTAGGGTGGAGGTCATTTGAGTCTGTTAGGGTTAATTCAAACGTACAAAGCCAACTCTGATGTCATTATTACCCTTTTTAGCATGCATGTGTCATGATTGACGCATGAATTTTCATTTAAACCATAAAACATTACCCAATTAGTCTTTATGTCATGCTCTGCTTTACCTTTTCATGTTATTGGATTTTTGGAGAGCTGCTTCATCGAGCCAAACAGGTTGCTGGCAGATTCAAATGTTGCATGTGTCATCAAGCAAGCGAGGCTAAGAAGATATAAAGTCACCATGGCTGCAAGGAAGAAAACAAACAAAGGTGGTCACTGCCATAGGTATGAGCCCATGGACATGAATTTTCTCAATGAATACCCAACAGCCATGGATATTTTCAGAAGAACAGTTTGCTTGCAATTCTGTCAAAAGTTGCAGGGTTGTCATCTAGAGTTTTCCAAGGATTTTTCTAACAGTTTCACTGGAACAGCTTCAAAGGTGGGCATGTTGAACCTTACAGTGACACCAGAAAACATTTCAACAACAACAAGAATCCCTAGAGGAGGGGAACAGTAGTTTAAAGGCATCAAGTTCACCATGCATGATTGCAAAGAGTTCATCAAACCAGAGCATAGTGAAATTGATCTTACAAATGCCATCCCTAGGAGTTTCATGAAGGAAAACTATTCAAAGCTGTTGATGATCATTCAGAAGTATTTTACCTGTGAAGGAAGGTTTCACATGGTCTAAGCCTACCACCTTAGGCTTATTCTGCATTTTGTGGGTAAGAGGTCGCTTGACTTGCCCTTTTATTTATACAGAAGTCTAGGTAAAATGTCAGGTAAGGTTCAAGTTAAAACATAAGGCAATGAAACTTCTCTCTTTCACCATGGTTTGATTAAGTTGTTGGTGTTAGAGGAGTTGAAGGGACTAGACAGAGATCGGACCTCCTTTCTATTCATGAGTGGTTTTGAATTTGATGTTGTCACTCCTAAAAGAGTTTCCAAACCTAGAAATATTTCATCACCTACAGTGGCAGACGAAGGTGAAGAAGGGAATAGATCATCCCCACTAGAACCAGTGAGCATGGAGACAGAGCCTTTGGAGAAGATTCAAACACCTGCAAAACAGAAGCAAACAGTCAACAAACATGGTAGCAAGAGAGTTACTAAAATCCAAACAGTGGTTAAAGGAAACTTAGAGGACATCTTGCTTGCAATTGATATTGAAGAAACTCCCATTTTCCAAGCTGAAGATGTTGAATATGGGGGAAGAAAGATAAAGAAAGGCAAGACAGTTAAAAAGTTAGAGTTTGTAGGTGATGATGTTGGTTTCATGTTTCAACATAGAAATCCAATGACCATACATGCAATAAAGGTCATGGAAAGTAGCAAAGAGACTCAGAAGGTCAGTGAAACTGCTCAGCCACCAAGCATCATAGATCTCTCTTCACCTGCAAAAGAGGAGCTGGTTATCAAACAAAAGAAGGGTAAGAGAAAATCACTGAAAAATCAGAAATTGAAACCCTTAAGGAGCAGCTGAAAGAGGCAGGCAAGGAGATATCAGTTTTGAAGAAAGAGGCAAATAAGCATAGAACTAAGAAGGTTCAGTTTAAACAAATGAGGAAAATCTAGGAGGATCAAGTCACAAGTGTCTCAAAGACCTTGGACAATACAAAAAAGTTGATAAAGTGGACTTAGTCACTAAGAGGATAGGTCAAGCACATAAAAAGATAAACATGCACTTACAATCCAAGAACAGGACATTAAAATACAAAGTACAAGACCTTGAAGAGCAATTGGAGTTGATTCATGAGGAGTTGGAAAAGAAAGGGTTGAAAATGATTATGGTAGAAGAACTTATAAATCAACTGATTGTAAATGAGGAGGAAACACCACATGAGTAATAATTTGAGATGGAATATGCCTTAGGAGGTTCATAACATGCAGAGAATCAAAATTTTTCAGCTGGAGGTTAGTTTTTGAAGATAAATTTGAAAGGGGCAATTTCTGGTTTTTTACACAATTTCGTAGTGTACCTCAGGCTTGAAGCCAGAAATACGCTACGAAAAAACCTGTAGGTGTCTTTTTGCTTTTAAAGTCAGTTTTTTCATGTTTCAAGGAGGGGGATTCATGGTGGTAAGGTGTCATGACATGATTAACATGATGGAACAACAAAGGAGTGAAGAAAATGGATGAAGAAGCCACTTTTCCCACGTTGACAAAACTCGCTACGAAATTGTCCTGTTTTCATAGTGAGCAATTACTGAAGGTTTTTGAGCATCTTAAAAGCAGTTTTTTCCAACTGGAGACATCCAGCATGTCAAGGGATCTTATTATCAAATATTTATGACTCAAAGGGAGTTCCATGAGGACAGGTCATTAGTCAAAACAACATTGAAGATAAGGGTCATCCATTCCTAAAAAACAGGGTTATGCTCCACAAGTCTAGGGATGTTTTAAATATGTAAAGTGGTAGTGAACTTGGTCATGTGTCCTTCGAGAATGTGATATTTATTTTGTAACCATCATGTAACTGTTTCACAGATAGGATAGATCAATGTAATAAATAGGAGTTAGAGTCCTATTAGGAGATGGTTTCTTTAAAAGGTAGTTGTCAATTTTTTGTTGAAGGTTGTGTATTTCAGTTATGAAAGGTGTCATAGGAGAATTCGAGGATATAGCCACGAGGTAGATAACTCTTGTTGTAAACAATGTCTATTTAAAGACAAAACATCGAAGAAGCAAAGGGTTGGAGAACATTTGCACCAAATTGTTGCTTATATGCTTTTGACTATTATCAGTAATACAAAGTGACATTCTTCTTTCCAGACCTGAGATTCTTATGAGGTTTTTGATGTCTTATTGATATATATCCTTTATGTTTTATCACTTGCAGTAGATTTCATCTCTAATTACTCAGAATTCATAATTTTATGCTTTGACTTCCTTTAGTGATGAAATGAATGTGTTTTCCTATGTTTTGTATGTGAGTTGCCTCTATTAAAAATCTATATCTGCCTCAGCTTCCATCTGAAGAACCATTGTCATAGAAACTGCTGATTTTTGACTCCATAAGCCCAATGGTAGCAAGCCTGCATTTTTCAACCTACAATCATAAAAATAAGTTACGATTTCTATAGAGTTAGCCATCCAATACTATCATTATTCAAAATCATAAACCCCCTTGAGAGAGCCCTCTAATCTTTAGTTATAAGTGGTTTGAAACAGTTACACTGAGTTGTTTGATGAGCAGCCAATCAATTCAATTTGGTTATAACATTTTGGTGCATCTGCCAGGAGTCTGAAGATATACATTTCCCGAAATTTTGAAGTTGAACTCTTGAAGGTAGTAGGAGCTCAGAATTTGTTCGAGGTTGCAACTACCTTGGTGACTCCATTTCAAAATTTCATGCTTAAAGGTGGCTTCGAGAAGGAGATACACGAGGATAAATCCACACCCTAACCCACCTGCTATAGTGGATAATCCAAACACAATTTCCAGAGGCATTCAAGGCAGCTCTTCATAATCAGGTACTCCATCACATTCAAGAGCTTTGTCCTCTGAAGCTTTAAGAAGTCCTGAAGATAAAAAGTTCGATGATAAAATTCAGGAAGTCTTGTTTAGGTATGAAAATGAAAATGAATTGATTGAGATTCTCTTATACCTGCAAAGAAGAGGTATTGATACCTCAGCCTTAGTGACCCAAAAAGATAAAGAAGAATTATGGGGGGCAGTCACATCAGAGTTATTGTTAGAGAGGGAATATTTGGATAAGTTAAAGGAACTAGACCCATTTGATATCTTGCTAAGAAGAAAATCTGGTTTTCCTTTACCTGACTGGAGTTCATTTGTAACTGGACTAAAAAGACTAGCTACACCACCTCTTAACAGTTCTTCCTCTTTTACTATTTTTGTCCCTAAAAATAACACAGTCCCTGTCATCATGGCTAGAAATGTTCCAACTCCACCTGCTGCTGCACCTTCTAGGTATGCCCCTCTTGTTCTCCCAGCTGTCCTTAATTCCCTTCCAAGTAAATATTCTGCTAGAATCAAAACTTGGGGAAGTGATGAAGAAATTACAATTGAAGAGCATGTAAACCAGTTTAATGACTTCATAAACAAGGAGGAGGTTGACTACGAAGATGTCAAAATGACACTTTGTTCTCAGAGTTTCACTGGTGAGGTCAAAAAGTGGTTGAAAGCCCTTGCTCCAGAAAGCTTGCATAATTGGAATGAGTTTGAAGATAGCTTTTTGAGAAAGTGGGGAAATAGAAAAATCCTTGTGCGGGCCCTCACTAAGTACAATAGTTTGAAAATATTTGTAGATGAAACTATCCAAAATTTCTAATTTAATAAATTCTATGATTCCATCCTTGCTCATCTTGAGCCTCCACCAAGAGTAGCTCAGCTGAGATATTCTGAGGCTTTTGACTATGACTTTTCTATCCTACTCATAGAAAGAGAATCCCCTTCACTAGCAGAAATGAAAAATGATGCTGTGTGTTGTACCTTAAGAAACAATTCCTTGGCTGTAAAAAGGAATCTGTGCTTAAGACATTCAAATAACTATGTCACAGAGATATGGATCCATGTTTAATCACCTCCAGAGTTCAATCATTGAATCTTCAGAATCAAATGCTATAAACGATCCACAATGCTATTATTTGCTGATATAGAATGAAATGTTCAGAAGAAGAATGAAAGGAAAAAGCCCAAAACAATATGCTGCTGAACAGAATCTATCATCTCAAACTTTAGAAGAATTAAAAGAAAAGAACAGTTAAAATGAAGGAGCGCCTATTAAGGGTTTTAACTCTTCTTTACACACGTAAAAAGAGACCTGCTACTTCGATACTTCATTTTATTCAAGGACTGAAAATACATTATGTAAACTAGGAGACATATCAATACCAACAAATGCTAGAAGTTTGTTTTTCATTCATTAATCACTTGAAATCTTAGTACAAAGAGCACTATCTGGAGATCCCAAAACCGGAACCCTCGCTCCTCCCCTTATCTCTGCTTTTATATCTACTATTTGATCTAACTAACTGTTATGATCAGTTTTAAAACTGATTCTTGGACATTTTGGCATTAATTAAAATTACAAAAAGCTTGTTTTAATATTTTATATATATATATATATATATATATAAAACCCAAAAATAGAATTGGAAGTTTAAAGGGAAAATGGTGCATTTTGGGTCCCACCACTACACCCATGTGTATTGACGACACAATCACCCATTGTTTTTGAAAACCCATAACTGCCTGCGGGAGCAATGATAGTGGTTTCCTGAGAAAGGGCTAAGTGATGCCGCAATGAATCACAGCCGTAGATTTTGTAAATAATGGTTTGAACAAAACCATTTTGCGGGGGTTACTATCTCTCATAAAATCCGATTAATTTATGCCTCCGTAAGACCATTGGATCTAAGCTAGATGATCCAAATCGTCGATTCAACTGCAATACTAAATGCGTTTACTTCCTCAGCCAACTCAGCGGCGGATACAACGAGATCAGGATCCCAAGAAGTCAGTTCTAATGCAGGGCCTCGAGGAGAATCCACAACCTTAAAATACTGAGGATAAATACTGCATATTTTGGTTTTGAAGTCATCGGGAAGGCCAAGGTCTGTCTTAAGATGCCCAATTCTCTCCAAGGAGACCTTTTATCAATAGACATCATTACTATTTTTTGCAACTTATTCGCCCAAAGAGCCTCCATATTCTGCCTTATATTCAACTCCTCCATATATATTTTGTCTGCTTCTGGGGTCAGTCTGAAATAAAGGGAATACCACCCTCTTGCAGTATTTCAAACACTCCAGGATATCTCTTTAACAAGGCAATTACTCTTCGTTTTTTATTGAGTCCAAGATCTCTTCTGTACTTACCAAGCTCTCTGAGAGACATCGTCCTAGTGGTTTGTTTTGACAAGAATGTCCTGAATCTTAGACACTAGTTTCAGCTTCTTTTGGCGCTGTATAACATCGTCAAATGGCATTTCCTTTCTCCTTTTCACGACTGCAACTATTAGAGGATGACCCTGAGGAGATTTTTGACAAAAACCCATTTCAAATGCGTTGAACAGAAAGTTTCTATTGTTTCCCGAGAAGGAGTGCTTGGTTTGTTTCAGAGCAATGCAAGTTTTTCCCGATGTCGCTATTGGTTTTCTCACTGAAAGAGAAACGGAGTGACACGAGCTTCTTGATACAGATGAAGTTACAATAGGAGTCGAGACCCAGTTGAACTGAGTAAGAACATATTTAAACGCTTTAAGCTCCATTTCCACCGTCCCAAATTTCCACTGAAACTCTGTTTGAATATCCACAAAAACTACTATTTGGCAGATGTGGGTTCTGTCCGACTCCTAAGGGTAGTCGCTTATAAAATTTGTAAAAAACACCCAGTAACAGTCGCTGAGAGTATCAACATAGATTTGTCGGTATCACATAATCCAACGCTCCAAGGTTCATGGAACTAATGCCTGGAGATCGGCATTCCACTTTCATGTATTGAATGTGTAATCTTCTTAGAAATAAGAAAGCCAGAAGTCTGGGACATGTAAGTTCAGATTGCAATCATTATCAGCGTAAAATTTATGATTTATGGAATGACTGCTCCAAATATGCATTAAATAAATTCCAAAACAACCTGCTCAGCTCTCCAATGACTAGAAACACTTTCATAAGCTTTAAAAATGCAAGAATTAGTCTTACCCCTACAGCCTTTTCATTACGCTAATCAATTGAAGCAAAAAAACTTGGGATGACAATAAAATCCTTCTGTTCCCAGCTGCCTATGGTAAAAAGGTCATCGCCAAAGTCTAAACATTCACATCTGTCCTGCGCTACTCCATTGTCATTCTCATGACACAGACAGCAAAGGAAAAAAGTCAATAGGGCAGCATAATTGTTGGCGATCAAAGTCAATATCATGTTCACCCTCTTCTCCATATGCTTTATTCAACATCGACTCTCCTCTTGCTCGTGGTGACCGGAAATTCAATTTCCTCTTTTTCCAAGAAAGAAGGCTTCGCATGGAAGGAGACTGTACAATAGCATAATCAAAGTCAGATGAGCATGGCTCCTCAATCACCTTGGAACTTGACTCTATATTTGCTTTATGATTAATGATCCAATTGTCATCATCTCCATCTTTTCTCAAGTCCAAATAGAGAACTCCTTCAACACGATTAGCTGCATCCAAAGTCCCATAGCTAAAGGAATTCCGAACACTAAATTCATCCTTATCCTCAGACTCATCCTCATCACATTCATCAACATAATCATTGTCAAACACATATTCACATCCATCACTCCTTGTAGACAATATTTCTTTGCTCTTCCTACTCCTACGTAATCTATAAAAATATGAACTTTTCTCAGACCTGCTTTGAGAGCAGAAAGATCCTCTTTTTCTGGCAACGGTTCGCCACCAGAAGGTGATGATGGTACAATAGTTGTATTAACTAGGTCCATTACTTCCTGGGCAGTTCAAAGCTCCACAAAATTGAGAGCAACAATAAGTGTTGCTTCAGGTGTTATGACTCCAGTAAAGCAAGATACAGGAATCTTGGTAGTTTTGATTGTATTCTCCATAGGCAATGCATACTCCCCAAGGTTGAGGGAAGTTGTTCCTATAACATATGGCTTGCTCTTTGATTCTTGGGTCAAACCCCCTGCTTTTTCAAATTCAACGAGCAATCGAGGTAGAATTGCACTAAAAAGCAAACTCTGTTGGTTAACACTCAACTGGGCAAGTATTTTTGCAATTGGTCTCAGGAAAATGATGCATAGGATGGCCAGGAGTTGCAATAATAACATCCTGGAAGTCAATATGATAGCAACTAAAAATTCCAAGATGGGAAAACAAAATTGAAAGAAGAAGATAAGCCTTCCACCTCATATGACAAATTTGACTCCATGATGAAAACGATGGAAAAAATGATGGATAGTTTTCCTTTGGAAATGCTTCTGCACCTCCTGTACAACATGAACTCCAATTTATAAATCCACAGTTCAGAAGACCTCAAAACCAGCAGAGACCAAGGGAAAATAGAAATCATCCTGACCCTCAAGTAAGGCCTCCTTTTCAGAAAAATTTAGTTGATGAAGAAGATCAACCTGAGATACCAGAAGACTCCATTCATTGCCTAGATGAAAACATGTCTAGAATGTTTTTGACTAAAGAAGAGCATGATGAGTCTGATCATGATGTAAACAAGGGTGAGGAACCATCTGATTACCTTAAAGGTTATCAGTATGCAATATTTGAAATGCAGAAGCAATACAACCTCAAAAACTTAAATGTCCCTATTACTGCAAATAAAACACAACCCAAGAAAGATGCCTCTAAAGCAACTGAGGTTAGAAAATATCCACCAGCTCCTCCTCTTGTCAAAGAAATTGAAAAGATCACTCCTGCTTTCAGTTTGGAGAATGAGATTTCCAAAATCAAAATCCCGATCACTTTTGAAGAAATTCTTAAGGTAAATGAGTACAGAAGTAAAATTTTAAAAATGTTGAATTCTCAACCAGGAGCTGTTGACATCCTTAATATACAAGAAGGCCATCCTACCATCTATTTGGGACCAATATTAGAATATGATCAAAATGAAGAGGTACCTCGTTTCTATGTCAGTCTTAGTATCCATGACATGACATTACACAATCCCATGTTGGATTTAGGGGCCTCTCATAGCCTCATACCTAAAGTGATTATGGAAAGGATGGGATTGGAAATCACTAGGCCATATAAGGAATTGTTTTCTTTTGATTCAAAAAGAGTTCAATGCATTTGATTGATAAAAGATGTTGTTGTTGGTCTTACAGAAGTTCCTACCAAGACAGTGTTAATGGACATTGTGGTATTAGACATTCCACCCAAATTTTCCATGCTTTTATCCAGGCTTGCGCAGCAAAGATCAAAGGCACCATGTAGATGGACCTAACATATGCCACCATTCATGTTTTTGCTGAGAAAATAAGGTTGTACAGAGAAACAAGGATGGATTATATGGTAAGCAGTAAGGATAAACCTCATAATTTCCCAATTTATACTGTTGAAATTAAATTAGGATCAGCTATTCTTTTCAATGAGCTAATTGATGAAGCAGAAGATGAAAGGAAAGCATAAATTCAGGAGGTTGAATATTAGCAATTTGAAAATCAGGAAATCATTGAAGAAAAGGCAGAGGGCTGGTGGTTGTTGCATTTTTATGGATCAGCTGGAAGAGAGGGGGCTGAAGCAAGCATTTGTATCACAATTCTTGATGATGAAAGTAAGTTCTATTCTTTCAAATTGAACTTTGATTGCACAAATAACATGGTTGAGTATGAATCTTTGTTTTTGGGTTTAGAAATTTTGAAAATATTGGGTGCCCAAAAAATTTCAGTTTGTGGAGACTCTGAATTGGTTATTAAACAATTTTAAGGTTTATATCAAACCAAGGATGTGAGAATGAGAGCATACAGAAATTTGATCATGGAGATGTTAGAAAAATTTCAAGAATATTCATTTATTGTGAAGACTAGGGACCAAAACTCGGTAGCTAGCTTCCTAGCTGTTTCTGCAAGTATCTTTGTTATCCCTGCACATTCCACTGAAAGGTATGAGATTTAAGTTCGTCATAGGCCTACTATCCCAGACAAAATTATACATTGGCAAGTTTTTGAAGATGATCAACAAATCAAAAAACTTCATAGAATTGAAAGAGGAGTTTGAAAGCACACAAGTAGATCCGCAAAACATGCTTGCTGAAACTAAGGGTAATTCTGAAGTTTTGCAACTAAAGAATAAATGTATACCCAAAGGTCTCGTCCCACTTGAAAAGCTTTTTGACCAAAATGATGTGTTCAAATCTCCTAGGATACAAGCTGATGATGAAGAGGTAGAGAGTTGTAATCTTGGTACAGTAGCAATGCCTAAAATGATCAATCTTTCAAAGTTTCTTTCTGTAGAGATGAAACAGAAATATATTGAGATGATGATAAATTTTATTGATTTTTTTGCATGGAGTTATGTTGATTTGAAGAAGTATGATCCTACTATTATTCAACATACCATTCCTATTAAAGAAAATGAGAAACCTTTCAAACTGAAGTTGAGAAGGATTAATCCACTGCTCATGCCTCTAATTGAGAAGGAAATTAAGAAGCTCTTTGATGCAAAAATTATTGTCCCTGTCATATTATCAAAATGGCTTGCTAACTTGGTTCCAGTCAGGAAAAAGAGTGGATAGATCGGAATCTGCATTGACTTCAGAAACTTGAACAAAGCTTCTCTGAAGGACAATTACTCTCTCCTTAGGATGGATCAAATTCTGCAGAAAATTGTTGGTTCCCAAAGGATGTCTATGCTGGATGGTTTTTATATAATCAGATATTAGTGCACCCAGAAGACCAAGAGAAAATTTCTTTTACTACACCATGGGGGACATTCATGTATGCCAAGATGCCCTTTGTTCTGATGAATTCAGGAGCGACCTTTCAAAGAGCAATGGATATTTCATTTGCTAAGGAAAAGGATAAGTTGGTGGTTGTCTATCTGGATGACATAACAATATTCTCAAGAAGAGAGGAATACCACTTGAAACATCTAGAGAAAGTTCTGCTGAAATATAGGAGGTTTGGTATTTCTCTTAATCCCACTAAAAGAATTTTTTCTTTAACTTCTAAAAAGTTGCTTGGGCACATTATATCAAAATATGGGATAAATATTGATCCAAAAAAATTCAATGCCATTCAGAAAGTAGATCTTCCTAGAAGCAGAAGGGAAATTCAGTCTTTCCTTGGGAGAGTGAATTTTGTGAGAAGTTTTATTCCCAACTTTGTTGAGATTGTCAAAAGTATAACTAAGATGCTGAAGAAAGAAGCAGATATTAAATTGACAATTGAATCAAAGCAGTCATTTGAATAAATTAAGAAATCACTCACTCAAGCTCTAGTGTTGATTAGCCCGAATTTTTCAAAGGAATTTATGGTTTTTACATTTGCATCAGAAAACACAATTGCTAGAGTATTGCTGCAAAAAGGAAAGCAAGGTACAAAGTAGCCCATTTCATTTTTTAGCAGAACCCTTGCTAATTCAGAGTTGAAGTACAATATCCTATAAAAACATGCATATGCTTTGGTCAAAGCCATCAAAGACTTCAGAATTTATATTATGCATTCTCATGTCATAGCATTTGTGCCTAATGTTGTAGTGAAGGACATCTTGACTCAAGTTGATCCTGATGGCAAGAGAGGGAAGTGGATAGCTAACTTGCTGGAATATGATAAAATCAGACCTACAAAATTAGTGAAAGGTCAGGGACTAGCAAAGCTGATGGCGCAGTCCAATTTTGACTGTCTTGATATGAGTCTTATTGCATAAATTTCAAAATTATCAGATGAAGATGAAGTGTTGATTCATATTGAAGATAAATATATTCTATTTGAGTGGTACAGAGACATTGTCTTTGTCTTACATCATCATAAAGCTCCTACTGAATTGACTAAATCTAAAGCAAGGTTTGTGAAGCTGAAATCTCTGAGGTATTGCATCATAGATAAAAATCTGTACTGGAAAGATATTGGTGGCATTATTTTGAATTTATTGCTGGAAGAGGAAGATGAAAGGGTGATTGAAGACTTTCATAAAGGAGATTGTGGAGGACATCACTATTGGAAGGTCACAGCAAACAAAATTCTCAAAGCAGGGTACTACTAGCCTACCATGTTCAAGGATGTCTACAAGAAGATAGATGCCTGCCATGAATGTTAGATTTTTTATGGTAATAAAAAGCTTTTTCCTTTACCCTCGATGCCAATTTATGTTGAGGCACCTTTCCAGTAGTGGGGGCTAGATTTTATTGGTGAAATACATCCATCATATTCAAGGCAGCATCGTTGGATCCTGACAACAACTGATTATTTCACCAAGTGGATTGAAGCAATCCCAACAAAGGCAAGAAAATGATTCAATAATCATTCAATTCTTAGAGAATAACATATTGTCCAGGTTTGGTTGTCCTATGAAGATCATCACTAACAATGCATAGGCTTTCAAATCCAAGAGGTTGATTAGTTTTTGTCATAATTATCACATTACACTTGGACACTCTATTGCTTACTATCCACAAGATAATGGTCTTGTTGAATCTTCTAACAAAATAATTGTGAGAATTATTAAGAATTTGTTGCAGGAAAATAAAATTTCATGGCATCTGAAGCTGAAGTATGCTCTGTGGGCCGATAGAGTGTGTACAAAAAGGTCAATTGGTACTTCACCTGATGAGTTGGTGTATGGAGTTGAAGCCATTTTTCCTACATCCTTGGGAGTGCCTGTTATGAAGCTGCTACAAGGATTAAAGGAGGAGCTTAATGCTATTCAGAGGAGAATAAACCAGCTGATAGCTCTGCAGGAAAAAAGGGATGAAGTATATAACAACAATCAACAATCTCAAAACAGAATAAAGTAGACATTTGACAGGAAGTTCAAAGAGGAAAACTTTCAGATTCAAGATGTGGTATTGAAGTGAGAAGCCAAAATTTAAGAAAAGGGGAGACATGGTAAGTTTGAGAATATGTGTAAAGGTCCATTCATAGTAGCTGCATTCCATGGCAACAACACTTATCTACTGCAGGAGATGGATGGACAAACTTGTGTTGGAGGGCCTCTCAATGGCAGGTTTCTAAATAATTATTTCTCTTAAGTTCAACTAATCTTTCACTCCATTGTATATATTCTATTTTATTATTCTTTTCTGCTAATAAAGATAGGTTGATCATCAAATTTGAGCCCGAGGTGAAGGCCATTAGAGTTTGAAGAAGGCTTGGCAAATTTTAGAGTTTTTTTTTTTTTTTTCAAGAAGATGGATGGCACTGGAACTACAGGTTCTTTGGTGTACCACAGGGGCACACCATCCCAAGTGGAACCACTTTTATAACTAATAAAATGTGAAACATTACTTGACATGGTCATATAGTTCATTTATCAAAGGTCTCCTTAAGCCTTTCAAGTTAGTGTAGGGAAATTTCATTTTTTACATGATTAACCTATCCAAAGGTTCAAGGCCACCTCCATTTAGGTCATGTCATGTCCCATCATTCATCATATGCTATCATTTTTCATTTCCCAAGTATTTAAATTCAAAAAGGACACTTAAGCCAGTTTACAACTTTTCGTAGCGTTTTATACTGCAAAACAACAGTTTTTGCTATGAAACTGCCTAATAGTTTCGTAGCAAAAGTATCAGAGAATAAACTAGATACGCTACGAAAAAATATTTTCCTGTCTATCTTGTCAAATTCGATGCAAAGTGTCAGTTCATGATTGATGGAGTTAGGGTGGAGGTCATTCAAGTCTGTTAGGGTTAATTCAAATGTACAAATCCAACTATGAGGTCATCATTACCCTTTTTAGCATGCATGTGTCATGATTAATGCATGAGTTGTCATTTAAACCATAAAAAATTACCCAATTAGTATTTTTTCATACTTTGTTTTACCTTTTCATGTTATGGATTTCTGGAGAGCTACTTCATTGAGCCAAATAGGTTGCTGGCAGATTCAAAGGTTGCAGGGTGTCACCAAGCAAGCGAGGTTGAGAAGATATAAAGTCACCATGGCTGCAAGGAAGAAAAAAAACAAAGGTGGTCACTACCACAGGTATGAGCCCATGGACATGAATTTTCTCAATGAAGACCCAATGGCCATGGAGATTTTCAGAAGAACAAGTTGCTTGAAATTTTGTCAAAAGTTGCAGGGTTGTCATCTATAGGTTTCCAAGGATTTTTCTAACAATTTCACTGGAACAGCTTCAAATGTGGGCATGTTGAACCTTATAGTGACACCAAACAACATTTAAACAGCAACAGGAATTGCTAGAGGAGGGGAACAGTGGTTTAAAGGGATCAAGTTCACCATGCAGGATTGCAAAGAGTACATCAAACCAGAGCATAGTGAAATTGATCTTACAAATTCCATGCCTAGGAGTTTCATGAAGGACAAATATTCAAAGTTGTTGATGATAATTAAGAAGTATTTTATCTGTGAAGGAAGGTTTCACATGGTCTACTCCTACCACCTTAGGCTTCTTCTGCATTTTTTGGGTAAGAGGTCACTTGACTTTCCCTTTTATTTATACAAAATTCTAGGTAAAATGTCAGATAAGGTTCAAGTTAAAACAGAAGGCAATGAAACTTCTCTCTTTCACCATGGTTTGATTAAGTTGTTGGTGTTAGAGGAGTTGAAGAGACTAGATAGAGATTGGACCTCCTTTATTTTCATGAGTGGTTTTGACTTTGATATTGTCACTCCTAAAAGAGTTTCCAAACCTAGAAATATTTCATCACCTACAGTGGTGGAGGAAGTTGAAGAAGGGAATAGATCATCCCCGCTAGAACCAGTGAGCATGCAGACAGAGCCTTTTCAAAAGATTCAAACACCTAAAACAACACCTATAAAACAGAAGAAAACAGTGAGCAAACATGGCAACAAGAGAGTTACTAGAAGCCAAACAATGGTTAAAGGAAACTTAGAGGACATCTTGCATGAAATTGATATTGAATAAACTCCCATTGTCCAAGTTGAAGATGTTGAAGATGGGGGAAGAAAGCTAAAGAAAGGAAAGACATTTAAAAATTTAGAGTTTGCAGGTGATGATGATGGTTTCATGTTTCAACTTAGAAATCCAATGACCAGACATGCAAGAAAGGTCACGGAAAGTAGCAAAGAGACTCATAAGGTAAGTGAAACTGCTCAGCCACCAAGAATCATAGATCTCTCTTCACCTACAAAAGAGAAGCTGGTTATCAAACAAAAGAAGGGTAAAGAGAAAATCACTGAAAAATCAGAAATTGAAACCCTTAAGGAGCAACTGAAAGAGGCAGGCAAGGAGATATCAGTTTTGAAGAAAGAGGCAAAGAAGCATAGAGCTGAGAAGGTTCAGTTTGAACATATGAGGAAAATCTTGGAGGATCAAGTCACAAGTGTTTGAAAGACCTTGGACAATACATAAAAGCTGATAAAGTGGATTCAGCCACTAAGAGGAGAGGTCAATCACATCAAAAATATAAACGTGCACTTGCAATCTAAGAACGAGGCATTAAAATACAAAGTACAAGACCTTGAAGAGAAATTGGAGCTGATTCACGAGGAGTTGGAAAAGAAAGGGTTGAAAATGACTGTGGTAGAAGAACCTGTAAGTCAACTGATTGTAAATGAGGATGAAACACCACAGGAGTAATAATTTGAGATGGAATATGCCTTAGGAGGTTCATAACATGCAGAGAATCAAAGTTTTGCAGTTGGAGGTCAGTTTTTGAAGATAATTTTGAAAGGGGCAATTTCTAGTTTTTTACACTGTTTCGTAGCATACCTTAGGCTTGAAGCCAGAAATATGCTACGAAAAAACCTATAGGTGAATTTTTTCTTTTAAAGTCAATTTTTGCATGTTTCAAGGATGGGGATTCATGGTGGTAAGGTGTCATGACATGATTAACATGATGGAATAGCAAAGGAATGAAGAAAATGGATGAAGAAGCCACTTTTCCCACGCTACCAAAACTTGCTACGAAATTGTCTTATTTTCATAGCGAGTAATTATTGAAGGTTTTTGAGCATCTTAAAAGTCCTTTTTTCCAACTGGAGACCTTCAGCATGTCAAGGGAGCTTAGACTCAAAGGGAGTGTCATGAAGACAGGTCATTAGTCAAAACATCATTGAAGATAAGGGTCATCCATTCCTAAAAAATAGGGTTATGCTCCACAAGTCTAGTGATGTTTTAAATATGTAAAGTGGCAGTGAACTTGGTCATGTGTCCTTTGAGCATGTGATATTTATTTTGTAACCATCATGTAACTGTTTCATGAATAGGATAGAGCAATGTAATAAATAGGAGTTAGAGTCCTATTAGGAGATGGTTTCTTTAAAAGGTAGCTGTCAGTTTTTTATGTTGAAAGTTATGTATTTCAGTTATGAAAGGTGTCATAGGAGAATTCGAGGATCTAGCTACCAGGAAGATCATCCTTGTTGTAAATAATGTCTATTTAAAGAAAAAACATGAAGAAACAAAGGGTTAGAGAACATTTGCACCAAATTATTGCTTGTATGCTTTTGACTATTATCAGAAATACAAATTGACATTCTTCTTTCCAGACATGAGATTCTCATAAGGTTTTTGATGTCTTATTGATATATATCCTTTATGTTTTATCACTTGCAATAGATTTCATCTCTAATTACTCAGAATTCATAATTTTATGCTGTGACTTCCCTTAGTGATGAAATTACTGTGTTTTCCTATGTTTTGTATTTGAGTTGCCTCTGTTAAAAACCTCTATCTGCCTCATCTTCCATGTGAAGAACCATTTTCACTGAAACTATTGATTGTTGACTCCATAAGCCCAATGGTAGCAAGCCTGCATTTTACAACCTGCAATCATAAAAACAAGTTACAATTTCTATAGAGTTAGCCATCTAGTATTATCATTATTCAAAATCATAAACCCCCTTGAGAGAGCCCTCTCAGACTAAAGAGGCTAATCTTCAGTTTGAAGTGGTTTGAAACAGTTACACTGAGTTGTTTGATGAGCAGCCAATCAAATTCAATTTGGTGATAACACAATCTTTATCACTCAAGTAATAAGCATTAAAAAAATTAAAATTTTCAAAAGAAATAGAGTTGTCCTACAATTCACTCAAATAATTAACATTCAACTTTATTTTAAAAAATAAAAAAAATGAAAGATAATTATTAAAACTATCTTAGGTCCATTTTAACCCCGAATCTAGCAAACATCAAGAGGGATGGAATCTCTCGAGGTAGAAATATCTTTTTAAGTGGAGGAAAGATTTGCACCTCAAGAAATATTTTGTTCAAATGAGTTTTCAATGTTAAACAATTAATATTTGTTATTCTTTTATTTTTCTTAAATTACAACCATGAAATAAATAATTATAATATTGTAGTACTTTATTCTTGAAATTTTGCATTCTTCTTTTAGTTGTAGCAAATAAAATGCCCACAAGAGTAAAAGAAATTCAACTTTTCTTTTCTTTTTATTTACTTGACCTCAAATCCCCTAATTACCACAAATAAATTCTTAAAGATTTGTCTTCTTACTAATGGTAAGAAATCAACCTTTCTTTTAGTTGTAGCAAATAGAATGCCCACAAGAGTAAAAAATATTCACTTTTCTTTTTATTTATTTACTTGACCTCAAATCTCTACTTACCACAAATCAATTCTTGAAGATATGTCTTCTTACTAGTGGTAAGAAATCAACCTTTGGTTGTTCTCTTTTGTGCGACTATTTTTCCACAATAGAAAGACTACCTTAAGAATTGTATTTTTTAATATTATAGCATCTTTAGTTTCTTAATATTTGAATATCCCTTGAACCCCCACAATGCATAAGCTAGAAAGAAATCCAAAAAAATAACATATGTATTGTAGATATAAGAGAGTTACTCAAAGAGACATGGTTATTAAGTACTTTCACAATTGTAGAGAAGACAACAATTCTTAACCTAGAAATAGACTTGAAGAGACTTAACGTCTAATGTAGATGTAAGATACATACTAGAAAGTGTTGGGGTATTCAGACATTCATGTTTATATATATTTCATTCCTAGGAACACAATAACTTTCCATTTCATGAGCTCACTTTAGTGATCCCCAAGCTTTGTCTAAAGATATTTTGTGTTGTCAAAATATGGGGAAATATTCCCCCACAAGATCATGGTCTAACAAACAAATTGATTTAATATATTTGCACATGAGCTAACTTGTATTTTCATTTTTACTTCTTTTAATTCAACTAACTTTTTTTAATTATTATTTTTTATTGTAATCTTATCTAACACTAACGTGACAACATCCCCATTTGAACTATAAAGCATCTTTTCATGCAAAAAGTAAAAGACTCACAAAATTAACATTAGAATTTATCAAAAAAATGTTAACATTAAAGTTTATTTAGAAAAATAAAAAATAAAGCTACTCAATAAACAAAGTTTCCATAAATAATGGTAAAAGCTTATATAATGATGGAACTATAATCTAGTGTGGTAAATATTGGTAAAATATTCTAAAAGCTACAAATACTCCATTCACATGGAGTCCCCATTCCTTAACACAACATCTTTGAGATTGTAGTAATTTCATCAAACATTATTTTTGTAGTGTCAACACAGTTTGAAGTTGTATAATGCTACTAATAACAAGGCAAGGACTAGTAGATAAAAATAGTCCATGTAAAAAAAAAAAAAAAATCAAAGATGAAAGTGAAGAATAAGGCAAAGACTTGTAGATAAAAATAGCCCATGTAAAAAAAGAAAACAAAAAATCAAAGATGAAGGTGCAAGCGTTGGAGTTCTTTGCACAATTAAGGAGGAAATAATGGAGAACTTAAAGAGAGGAAAAATATTCAATGGGATATTTTGCACATAATTCAAACGACTTTTCCATGGTGTAGCTAAAGGATGGTACATAATTGTTGTATTTTAGTATGAAGGCTAGTTATCAATTTATTAGGGAAACTCCCCCATAGTCCATATGCATCTTACTAACTTATTCTTTTACTACAGGAAGTATGGTGGTCTCAAGAAAGGTTGAGTGTTCAATATTTGATTTAACTGCGCTAGACAAAAAATGCTCCACTCAACCATTTTGACTTCAAAATTTAACCTTTCAGCAATTTTTTATAACACTTAACAAGCAATAATTATACTTAGAGGTTTCACTGCTATAAATTTACTGCTAGCTCTATAAAAGAGCCTTGGAATTTCAAATCATGTTAGCTAAGGGTAGATTGTTGACTGGAAATATGACATTGTACATGAAATGAATCAAAGGTACAAGGAAGGAAAATTCATTTTAGAGAAAGGTATTTTCATATGAGAAGAGAATTGAAAATTGTGATCATGATATGCCAATGGCTAACCTGCATATGAGTACTCAACTTGATTCACTTTAGGTTTATCCAATATAGAGACCGCACAATTGTTTTGATGAATGGTGACCAAGAGGAATAGATGTTGCAATTAAGGTTTCCCTAGCAAGATTTGACTAAGGAGAAATGGATCTACAAATGATTTTCTCACCTAAAAAACACTCTCTCCTATATCAGTGCATTTGTGGAACATAAATACCAAATATTTTGTGTACATCATATCTATGTGGTGGCTTTGGAATCATATTATCTTTCAATTTTATTTCAACACTTGCGTATGAGATTGCACCATTAGAAATACGTGGGAAATTGAACATTCTACCTCAACTCTCTAGGTATTCTAGGATGTTCCTTTCATATTATATGGTTTTTGCACTACACTTGTGGTATTGGAGATTTGACTCATATAAATAAGGAATATTATCATAGATTGAAATTGTTGAAGGCATGAATTCCTATGGTATTATTAGGCAACATCAGATTCTGGAAAGTGAACTAAGATTCTATAGGCACTTGTGTAACATTATAAAGACGAGGAACTTGTTATTTAGCTGACAAAGAAAAATTTATATCACATACTGCAAATATCTAAGTCCAAATCATTGCTTCAAGAATGTATTTGAAGATTGTAATTGTAGAAGAGCTATTATAATCTTTGCAACTTACAACTATGTCAAGGGTGTATTGGGTCAAGATTGCAATTTTTGAATTTGATGCTTGGGCATTTTATTTGGAAAGGGCATATGGATTCTATACTTTGTAAACTAACTTGAATTGAGTATGCCAAGCCCATGTCTCTCATGCTTTAATTTGAGCTTTGGGATTAAGAAATCAAACTCAATTTATAATCATTAGAATAGAAAGACAAAGATGTCGAGCATTTTTGTAAAGGGGAAATTGTTCAGCAAATGTTTAGAAACATCAGGTCCATATGGAAAGTAGCATTGAGGTAAGGAATTGAATACAAGTAAGATTGGGAATTAACACGTGAAGAAACAATTCCTCATAATCCTTGTTCAAAATACCATCTTCAATTTTAGTCCCTCCTCCATGGCATTGTATACAAATATCTATCCAAACATAATGTAGTTGGCAAGTGAATATGCTTGTTAATAGTATAGAAGAAAAAGTGGAATTTTAGCTTCAAATATTGGATGCCAAGAACTTGAATCTAGCTTAATAAGAAAACAAAAATTATATGTTATATGTTATTCTTCAACCCATAATCATTATATTTTTTGGATGAGAATTAAAAACGGTTGAAGGTGTGTTGATACCTAAGTAAATAATGCAAACTACTAAGATAATTAAATTTGTTTGAGTCTCTTATATCAAGTAGGGACTAGAATTCAAAGGATTCTCAATCTCTCAAAAAAATGAACACTTTATTAGGTCTTATGAGGAGGATATCATCTCCATTGCTAACGTTTGGAATATAGTTATTCCTTGTTACTTGAAGAATATCAAGAAGGTTACAAGGATCATTCACAAAATCCAAGGTTCTTTCACATGCAATTCTCAATCATTTAATCTATGAATTCAATAAATTCCTAACCATACTTCGAGATAATAATCCAAATTGACAGGAAACAAATTCATCATTAATTGGAAGTCAAGTGCCACATAGTTTCAAAGCTCTTCATTTTGGATTTTTTGGAAATTCACTTGCAAACTCAAAGGGAGAATTTAGAATTAATGATATAAGTTGACTCATTTAATAGAGTATTACATGAATTTGTTGATTGCATGTATTAATTATTTGATCCCTGTGTTTTATTTAGAGGTACGATTATGACTAGGTTGGTTTTGAATAATCTAGAGCAAGAAGTAAAATACAGGTCCAACTGGTACACATATTTGGTAGGAAGATCAAGGTATTTTTAAATTGATCCATTAGCATGGTAAAGGTCCAATGGACCTGCCACAATACTAAGGATTTCATGTGGGAGCACGAGGAATCCATGCAAGAGTACTTGTATCCTTTTGAATTTTTTTCTATAAATGGAAATGTACAAAATGTGTGTGTGTGTGTGTGTGTCCATTGACGATAATGAAAAATAAAGGGGAAAAGGAATTCAATACCCACACTTAATCCCCAAGTTTTAATGTGTATGCGTACACATGATATGTAGGCTAGTAATCCAATGTGACTTTGGGCCTAAGACACTATAATGATGATAGGTCGGGGACCTTGTATTTAAAAGGTGAGCCTACCAATGTAAATTGTAATCACACGATGATATATTAATAAAACAACACCATGGCCACAAACCAGAGGAAAAAATAGTATAGAGGACTAGGACTCCACAAGAAGAATAGGTGAGGGGGCTAAAAGGCTTAGAAAGGGGGCTAAGCTAAGAAAATATTAAAATGATCCTATCCTACGTTATAAATTCATGTGATATATCCTTAAGATATAATTCATCTTATATATCCTAAGTTTCTAAGGATTGGGATGAGTTCCCGAGTGGTTGGGAGGTGGCTATATGGGTGCCACATGTCAAAAGGTTGTAATGCATTTGTAATACTTTTTTTCTAATGAGAATGGATCATTCCTTGTTCATTCAGATGAACTCAAGAGGGGTGTGAGCCTAGAGAGACACAAAGATCTTGTATCATGGTGAACATTGTGAATGCTAGACAATATTCTATTACAAATTATCCTTGGCTTGCCTTGGAGAAGGCTAGAGCCGTAGAGAGGAAATTGGGTGGGTAGTATTTTCCAATGTGTGAGGCCTAGAAGGTGCCTAGAGACTCTATTGGTGCTATTACCCCCTTACATATAAGGATAACTAAAGTATATTTTTTCTACAACGATCCACGTTGTAAACAATGGTCACAATGATAAGACTTATTACTTTACACAAGAAATTTCTGACAAATTCCTCTCATATCATGCTCAACTCACTCATTTGATATGTTTTCCTACACACCTGAGATACATTTTCCATTGTGTCATATTAAGTTTTAGCACCCAATGTATTTGACATAAAATAAATGATCATGGTTTGAATTAGACAATGAATCATGATGCTTGGAGGTTATGCATTTTGCCTTGCTTCACCTTGTTGGTCATCATCAATCTCCTCATAAGGTATTGCCACTTTTGGCTAAATGGGTGTTATTGGGGAACTTTCCTAGGGGTAACATGTTCATGTCCCTTTCCATACATAAGATACTCCATCTATCTCTTCTCTATTATCATTTATTCTGGGTTGGTTGTTACATGTCTCCCCAAAAGGTTCATGGTTCATAATCCCATGAAAAGAAAGGGTTTGAATTCCCAAGGTTGATGTACCTTTTTAAAGAAAAGGAAGCACAAGGTATAAATTTCCAAAATACAAAAGAAAATAAAGGGACAGGAGTAGGTCAAATGTAAAATTAATATTGAGCTCTACCCTCTTATTGTGAGGCCATTGCCCCAAGTCCTATGCAATGAAACACATAATTACTATAATTAAATTAAATTATTTGAAACCTCTATGAAATAAAATGCATATATAAGAAAAATGATTTTTGTGAAACAAATTAAAGGAAAAGATAATATATATAAAAAAAACAAGGGGTAGTAAGACACAGTGTTAAGGAAAGGGTAATTCAATGTGTAGGTACTCCCTCTACAAAGATACTCATGTGTCACTTGAAAATAATAAGAGGGGGGTTGAATCAATAGTTTGTTACTTCTAACAATTTGTTACTTAGTTAATCTTCAAATTGAATTCACATCACATAATCAATCATTCACATTGTATTAACACTGAGATTAAAGTGCAAGTCAAAACTTGAAGAAGAAATACTTGTAAACAATCTTCAATTCATCACAACCATTTATGAGAATACCAATCCTCTATAATTAACAATTTACAAAAATTGCAAGCTCCAACCTATTAAGTAGATGAGGACACCAATCTTCGATATTCACCAACTAACAACTTTCATAGGCACCTACCTACAAGAGATTTTAGTCTCCAAGTTGAGCTCCAACTCAACAACTTTGTAGGCACCAACCCATAGGAGACTCCAATCTCCTTAGCTGAGCACCAACTTAAGAATTTGTAGGCACCAATTGACTTCTTCAATTTTTTCCTTGGACTTGCCAACAACAACTCCTAGTTTGCACAAACTACCTTTCCTAAATATGGATTGTCACGCAACCATGCCACCCTTAGGTTTAAACCTTCGATCTTGATCACATCCACTTGTCTTTCTCCTATGTCTTGTCTTAGTCCTTGGTTCTGTCATCATATTTCCTTAGCTTTCCTTGGCATGTTTAACACAAGTCTTTTGTATATTTTTAATCTACTCTTCTTAAGTAGCCCACAATATTCTTGTTTTACTTCACGCTTGTAGCTTGTTGTTCATAGAATTCAACTATCACTACCCCCTTTTTAGACTTGTTGTCTATCTAAAACAAAGGTTTTCCTACCTCGAATCCCATACCAACATGTTATATTTTCTCCAATATATTTTCCAAATTGTGGCCTCCACAACCTTGAAGATGTGCTTTCTTTTGCTCTTCTAAAACTCCTTATAATCCAGCAAGCCTTTTAATCATCTCAACTGTTAGTTTTTGTAGAATAAGATGTGTTCTAGCCTTGAAATTTTGTGGAGAGGTTAAAATAGATGAGATATCAAAAACCCAGAAATAATTTCCGGAAATTCCACATAGAGACGACTTAATTAGATTATTAGTCAGTTTTTAATTATCTTCCAAGTCTAATCTTAGGGAATATGATTAATTAATCAAAAGTAATTAAGTCATGGTGTGAATGTTCTAGAAAGTCGCATGAATCGATTTAAAATTAATCCTAGCCATCGATTAATATCTAATATTGGTAATTGAAGTCTCAACAACATATTATAAAAAGAAATCGATGGGGCTTGGAGATCACACACTTGAGCAGTTTGATTTTACAGGGAAATCGATTTCCAGAGTAGCAGTGTTTTGTTGCCAGAGAGATATTCAGTGAGGTCAAAGCAGTGAGAGAGGGGTAGAGACAGTGAAGTCGGGTGAGGCATTCGAGATCTGGTGAGTGCATTTGCAAAGAGGCAGAGAAGCCACAGTGAGGCTGATGCAGTCGCATCGTAGTAACTTCAGTGGGAAATTCGTACTTTTTGGAGGAGAAGCAATGATTCAGTGTCAGAAGTTGCGCAGAGTTTCTATAGGCTAGGAGAGTCAATTTATCATACATTAGTGAATGAGACAACTTCAGGTGACATAGTTCCACGTCGGGTGACGCAGAGGCAATTTGGACGACTCCATTTCGAGTTGAGGTCAGTCCTCGGATTCGCCTGTTGGGTGAGGAATTTCCTCACTAGATTTTCTTACCAGTTTTTCTATGTAGGATTTCCAGTTTGGACATCCAGTTGTACTCATATTATTTCATTGCTACACAATATTAAAACCCTTAGTTGTTGCACTGGTTTTCCCACATTGGTTTTTTCCCAGGACTTTCGTCCAAAAATAATGGTATTATTTTGTGCGTGCACATATATTTCTTCCAATTTTTATTTCCCTTCTAAGGTTTATTTGTGTAGGTTGCAGTGTGATTGATTCAGTATTTTTTGTAGAAAATAGTAAATGAATTGTTAAGAATTAATTTAACAATTAGGAGAATAATTCCAATTGCTGCAATAGGATTCAGGGTTAGCAAAATTTTCACATGGTATCAAAGCACAGATGATCATTCGAAGAGCTCAGTAGCAGAAGAAAAAAGGAGTTTCGTTGCTCAGCATGAGTAGCAGTTTCAAACCCCAGAGGGTAGCGTAGTTCCTTAGCCAAGACGTCGTATTTCTTAAGGAAAATCAATTTTTTTTTCTGAGAGAGCGACAAAAAAACTTGATTTTTCCAGATCGAGAAATTCCAAAGGTAGAGGGAACAACCAGTATTTTCTTGCAAAGGAGATCTCCAGTTGGATGCATTAGTTTTGCGGCAGTTTTCTAGAGCATAACTACCGTCGGGAGGAAGAAGAGCACACATTGAGGGAAATTTTTCCTCAGGGAACTTCTAGTCTCAAGAAGTTCGATTTCCATTGCAAATCAGTAGTTGTTGTGGGAAGAGAAGGGAGTATGTAGAGCTGAGCAGAAGGGAAGAGGATATTTTTGGCATTTTTTGTTGTGATGGCCACAGTCAGGCTTCGAGGTCAGGACAGGTTGGATGGAGCTTCCAACTATGTTATCTGGAAGGCAAGGATCTCCTTCCTTCTAGATGAGTTTGATCTCAAGGCTTATGTGTTAGTGTGTTTGGTGCACGCATGTACGAAATCACACCAACTTAAGGGGCGTGGCTTACCTACTTAAGTTATTGGTCATAGGCAGAAAAAGAAGTGGAGTCAAGCAAGTTAGTGGAACAAGCTAGAATCATAAACATACTAGATAGAGAAATAGCATGCATATATAAACTAAAACTAAATCAAATAAACAAAATCTTTGAATAGAGTCAAACAACTGCAATAATCCAAATGGTGGCTCTTCGACCTCTCTTATTGAGTGTTGGTAGGAAATGAGGATGAAACTTTAACCCTCTTGCAAAAGGGCCCCTAGAACATGGGTTCTAAGTCCCGATGCAAGGATGTTTTTACTTCCAAGCTTGCCTCGGTGAAAAGTCTCCCTCTGTCTACTGTGGTGGACTGAACTTGTTGGATGGCCAACAATTGAGTCCCCTCTATCTTCAGCTCCAGATCACACACTACTGGTATTGTTTGGGCAATTCTGGGCAGCATAACAATGTGTTCACAAGTTTTTCATCTCATGGTGGCCTTATATAGGAGAATTCAAATCCTCCTTCCCTCTCTTGGTACGTTGTGGATGGTGACCCAAGAGAGGGGGATGATTCCTTTGTGTGCCACAAATATTCCATTGTGTGCTCCCTTGATGTCTAAGGAGGATTTGGTGACTATCCTTAGGTGGCTTCAAGTGTGATATCATTGTCCTGAAGTGTGCTTTTTGTGGTCCCGAAAAGTGACTTTCACCACTCCCAGGATTGCATGCATTTCAAGTCAAAAGGCGCGCAAACGCGCTCTTCACGAAGTATTATGCGCGCAAAAGCATTTATGACTTGCTAAAATTTGATTTTTCCTTAGACCTTAGAGATTTTTAAATACTTTTCAGATTCTCTAATGTCTTTCAACCCTGTAAATCCTTTTGCCTGACATTAAATAATGTCGTCTTCTATTTTTACGATTTTCCAGTGTTAACATTTGCCCCCTAATGTGTGAGGTCTAGGAAGAACTGTATAGCCGAAATACATTATAGTTTATTTTCTGTGTATCATGCGTAGAGAGAGAGAGAGACCTGAGTGAAGCTTGGAATTGGAAACACCCTGCACCGGTTCAAAGAATGACCATGTCCTATGGGACCCCTGTAAGCAAATATAATACAATACATATACAAATTTTCTACGAGGCGGACATGTCCCATGCTCGTGATGTTGTGGCTAGCTAAACAAATATATTTGACAGATACATGTTATGTCTGTGTCACTAATATGGTAGTGATCTGGTGGTTGTTGACGACGACTGTTGACGCCCTCCGAGGTGTTTTTTTCTTTGACAATAGGTGGAATGTGGTACCCATATGCGTAAACTTGGTATGGCATATAGATGTGCATTGTACACATAGGTGATGGCTGGGACCTTCCTGTGTAAGAATTGTTGAAAGAGACGCTTATGAAGGCACGGGTCTTCGACGAATTTGATCAAAGTGAAATGGTTGTAAGGTACAATACCATCTAGACATGAAAGCTTTTGTTGTATTCGAATGTCAGGAGGATCAATGACATCTGTGGACAATGATGTCTCCCACAGTGCCACCCGAGGATGCCCCTTTTGTGGAGAGGGGTGATCCAAGGTACCGCTTCCTTTTTGGAAAATAGGTATCGAAGTCGACAAAAAGGAAGCCTCAACCAAACGAGGGGTCACTGACATGGGGGGTCAAGGCCCTGGATGTCATGGGTTTAACATAGGCATGTTGGCGAGGAGTGACTAAAACTGATGATGGGGATTCAGTAGCCCAAGGTCGGAGTATACTAAGTAGCTTGGAAACAGTCATAGTTATTTCTGATGGGGAAATCCCTGGAGTTAGTAGGACTTCTAGGGTGGGTATAAACTGGTTATGAGTGTCATGGAGGCATGTGCATGAGGGTGTGGTACTCCGACCAAGGGTGTTCAGAGACTGCTGCCATGGGAGAGAAGATGAATGAGAGGTTGGGGGACGTAGTGCGCCGTTTGCAGTCTTTGTACACTTACCAAAAGAATAAAATAATGGGGTTTGGTTTGTACAAAACACAGAAACGGGTGCCCCAAAACATGAAAGTGTTCGTTCACTGATGTTGTGAGGAAGGTGTTTTTCTGAGGGTGGGGGCCACATTTGTTGGTCTCATGTGTGGGGTTGATGAAGCGGGTGAAAAAGTATCATAGATGGGATTATGTTGATGGAGGTATGGTGGGCCAAATGCAAGGCGTGGTTAGTGCACTTTTGATCTTCTTATACAACCTGGTCTTCCGAGAAGGGGGTTTTATTTTATATGGTAAAACTTGACCTTTATGCATGGTGGATGGATGGGCATGAGGTGCTTCCCGGACTAGAGTGGTATGGCCATGGCGTCACTTTTGTTGTGATATATGGTCTACTGTGGGTGATGAGCGCCATGGAGGAGAGGCTCTGCCGACCAACAAGAATGTTTACATGTGTATGGTGAGGTGATGATAAACATGGTCGGATATGAGAAACCTATGGTTGATTTCTGATGGAGAAATGATGTCAGGATATGCAGATTTTACTGGGACTCTATCATGTTGGGGGTAGAATGATACCTGCTCTGGAACTTTCAGTAGATGGAGTTGTGAATGGTTTGCGAGCTTTTCCTGCAAAAACAACTACCTCAAGTGAAAGCATCTTCTTTATCAAATATTATTGAAATTCATGAGCTTTAAAAAAGAATATGAGAGAGGGCATACCTACCGGTGCTGAAAAAATATTTTTTCAGGAGTGCAGCTGTGTGGCATCGCCTCTGTTCATTATGGAGTGCTTATCACGGTGCAGCTTATGGTTGGGAGAATGGACCTTCTGATCTCTCGTTATGGTCCTCAAAATTTTTTGAAAAGGGCAATATATAGGTGAATATAGCCCTAATTCAATTCATTTGTACTTGTTGAGTTATTAAGAGGTCAGAGGCTTCTGCATAGCAGTTCTTGTTGTTGCGGTCAGCCTGAGCACCAAGGATTAGCAATATCATGCCTAGGTAACCTCCATGACGTCCTGCACTTTAATTTTTTCAGTTTGATGGTGCCGGGGTCCGTACAGACTTGGTTTGTATGGATTCTGGGTGTTTTTTTACCCTAGATTGCAAGGGCGATCAGGTCAAAAGCGCGCCCTTTGTGTGCATTTTCCAGGGATAAGCGCGCTTGTGGAAAATACAGGCGTGCCCTAAGCGCGCCTGTGAAAAATATAGGCGCACAAAAGGTCGAGGCAAAAAAAAAATAGTTTTGCCTATTTTTGATGTTTTTTGTTGTTACTGATGGGTACCTGTTTGGATGACAGGTTGTTGTGGAGGGAGTGGGATTGGCCCAAGATCCATACTGCATTGAGTGCTGATGTTGGGGCGCGCCGTCAGCTGGCGCAATGGTGGCTCCTGAAGTTCGCGGAAAATGAGCTTCTTCGGCCGCAGGACCGATTTATACATTACTTGATCCGGCATTGGCGCAGGAGACGCGACATGTTCATGTTGCGTGGGACGAACCTAGTCAGTCGTCCTGAGACGGATGTATATTTTTTGATCGGGTTACTGCCTCATGGTGAGGCGCTTAGGTATCCACTCCCTTCCGGGAGAGTGGATTTGGAGAGGTTCTGGAGACGTCATTGAGGTGGGGCACCTCTTACGAAGGGGTGCATCAGCATTGCATCAGTGACATATCTGGCAGAGCGATGTGCTCTGGCAGTGATTGTGCGACTTGCAAGGTCGTCGGCTCCGCATCAGGCATCAGGCCCACAGGTTTTAGTCCTGCACCGATTGAGGTCCAGACACTTCTATGATTTTGCCCATTTTTGCTATGACGGGATGGTGATGCAGCTCAACAAGGTCCGCAATGGATCGAATTTGTTTGTGTATGACAACATTTTGTGTAGCATTATGTATGAGAGGGTGGTGTTGTTGAGACCAGTGGTGGCGGTGCCTCCTAGGGGGCCACAGGAGCCTCGTATGAGGAGATGGGCTCTAGTGATTCTGCAAGGTGATGGGGGCATGGTGGGGCGTTAATAGAATGCCATGACAAAGGCCTGGTTCAAGGTGAATCCCCAGATGTTTTTTCCATTCCCATATGCAGGGATGGATTTCCAGGGGGATCCAGATATGGTTCTCCCCCCTGGTTATGCTTAGTTCCCAACAGGTACATTTTTTATGTTTTCTGCATTTATTTGAGTATATATGTGCTTATGTGTTTTGTTGGTGACACTGACATAGTTTTGGTTACTCTTTGCAGATGTTGGTGAGGTAGGTCACCCCATGGCTTGATTGGTTGGCCACAGTCCTTTTAAGAGGCCTAGGGACGATCTCAGAGGGCAAGGAGGAGCTGTTGTTGGAGGACCTGGTGGTGGACCTGGTAGTGGTTCTAGCCCTTCAGGAGAGGATAGCAGCTCGGCCGCTGCCGAGGCTACAGTTGAGTGAGCTTGTGTTGACCAAGAGGCGATACGTGAAGATATGGCGGAGGCTCGCATTGCGGAACTGACTGCTCGGGTGTCAGTTATAGAGGATGCCTGGGGTTGAGTGGACCGCTTGACCCAAGGGATGCCTTCTCGGGGTTTTATGGATGATCTCGAGGAGGTATGGTTGGAGATGGTGATGGCTCGGTAGAGGGAATATCAGCCTGTTTTATGTCGGGTGGCAGTCTCAGTTGTGACGACAGCTCCAGTGGTGGTATCGGGAGCGGTTGTGGGTCCAGGTGCCCCTCTTGAGGAGGCACCGCCCTAGAGTATACTTGTACATGGGGAAAGCACCCATTATGAGGATGCTTCCCCTATTTTTGACAATTTTTCTTGTATCTTTGGGTTGGTCGTTGGGTCAGCGACATTATATTTGTACTCAGACAAATACATCTTGATATAAATATATGAGAGATATTTTTGTGGCTCTACATGTTGTGCCACCTTTTTCGATTTATGGATGATGTTATGCTGATGGATATCTACATTTTTGTTTTTTATGTATGATGGTTTATTCGAGATCCATTCCAGTTTAGAATTTTGTTAGCTATGCGATCAGCTGTTTGGTTTTGACTCCTTGGTACATGTGTAAATGTGATATAGTCAAATTGTCTACTTAATTTTTTTGCGCCCAAATATTTTCTAAATAGATGTGTATCTCTTGTCTCAAATGTTTGGTTTAACTACGACACTACTAACTGGGAATCGAGGTAGACATGCATATGACGTATGCCCTAATGGAGGGCATTGCACATAATTCCGATGACGGCATCATATTCTACTTGATTTTTTGTTGTTGAACCGATGCACACATTGTTTGTGCAGAGTGGCGATTGGTTTGGGTTATAGATGACCCAGTCAGCTCCGACTAAATTTTGAGACCATCTTGATGCTCGATCAGCAAATCCGAAATAAGGTTCAAGTTGGTGATCCATGGTGGCACTTTGAGCGTGTTTAATAAGTCTTTTGGTCAAAAAATTTCGGTGGTTTAGTTTGTGTACGTTCACTCTAGGGAAGGGCCATTTTGGTCCTTATGGGTAAATTTTTTTGAGGTAAAGGCCGTTGATGGGGTTGCTGAGGCATGTCCCGTCCGGTTCTGTCAAGATGTATGCCCCCTGTCGGAGGCAATGTTTGATGATGTAGGGTCCTTTCCACAAGGTTTCAAACTTTCCTAGCCCTAGGGCTTCTTTCACGACATCATAGCGAAGGACTAGTTCTCCCTTGGTGAATGAGCGAGGGTTGTTGTGGTGGTCGAATAATGTTTTTACCCTTTTCTTATGGGCCTCGTTGTGTTGCAGCGACTATCATCAGCTTTCATCAACGAGCTCGAGTTGTACTAGGCGTTGTTCTAGAGATTGGGTATCATCGAGTAGTTCGATAACGGTATGCAAATTCGAGATCTCGCGGAAATCAATGCAAAATCGCAAGGTACTTAGATCTTTTGCGATAGGAATAAGGTGGAAATCCTGGGATGTGGAGGAGGTTGAATCCTATTTCCGATATACGATGATAGGAATCGTATATGATGAATCGTGTCATCGACATTCGGTGGGGGAATAATCTATGTGATGGGAGTTTTCATAAGCGCAAGGTTGGGTTCCCCGTTAGGATGGTCACTTTCCTATGGGTGGAAATTGTGCCTGCTGCAGAGGTGCCTTAATGTTTCCATTAGCGAGCATACCTCTGGTGCACGATTTTGGCCAATGCAGATAGTGCATGGTATCACTGTGCCAACTGAGTAGATTGTATGGGAATCGTCACTACTCGTTGTCCCTAATGTGGATGCTTGGAAAGGATCTGTCGTAGAAGAGGTGGTATTCTGCTTCCATTTTCGTATTCTTGGCTTGGGTGTGTTGAACTCTTTGGGGGAGTATAGAATTGACGCTACTCTTGCCGCTCTTAGCTTGGGGAGATGCACACATTTAATCATGTGGTGAAAGTGTGAACAAATCCGGCAATAGGTACGTGTGATCTTCTTATGGTTAGAGAGAAGTTTCTGAGGAAGAGAATATTATGCAAAAATTGTTTGCAAGGGGCTTCAGTTCTCTGCACTGATTGACCCAGTGGTCTTTCTGGTCGCATAGTCTGCATGTTATCCTAGGCTTGGTCTAGGTCAGGTTTGGTTGGCGTGTTTTCCTAGTTCTCCCATCATGCCTATGTGGGTGTGGGGTTGTTGGTCGAGGGGTAATGTACTTTCTAAATCTTCTGAGCTCAACGTCGTATTTATTTTCTATGGTATGAATCATATCGATGGTGGGATGAAGTTGTGAGATATAAGTGTAGTGCTGCTCATAATGATTGCCTTGACATATTAGGAAAAATAACCTAGATATGGGGGTCTCATCGTACTTAGTTTGTGTTTTTGCAGGGAACCAATGTCGTAACACTGTTAAATTAGGGCAAGTGGTGGTCGCATGATTGGGCATTTCGCATAACGTGCATGTTGGTCTTCTCTGTAGAGAAGCGATTGGGGGTAACTAGGGGTTCCTTGATTGGTCGCTTTGCAGCTGTCAAGAACAAGATGGATCTGCTCGTCACATCTTCTTGGGTTGTGGAGCTATCCGTGGATTCTGCATCCATGTCATCTTCTAGGGAGAGATGGACTATTTCTGAGTGAAAACTAGCAAGGGCGAGCCAGAATCGGGGGATATAGTGACAATTCTGCAGAAGGAGATTGTCGACACACAAAGGACATGTGAATTGTGTTACACACAATCCAATGTAGTAAAACCTTTCTATAGGATACCATCTATGGATTAGCTCCAAGGCTGCACATTCTTCGAGGAAGTGATCACATTCGTCACACAGTGTGTAGTGTATGATGGGAGGTGGAATGACTGGGGGTCTTTCTGGTGCCCATCGTTCTTCCTGTAGGTACAAGATGGTCCGACGTTCATTTCCAAATGCCTGGGTGGAGGGATCCTCTTGATAGGATCGTTTTATGGTGTGTAAGGCGTCCCTATATCGCGAGAGCTCTGGGCAATGATGGGTATAGTGTCCATAGTTGCTACAGATAGCGCATGCATGATTGGTACGCAATGCCTTGCCTTTACCTTTGGTGGTAGGTTCCTTTCTTCGGGAACTTAGCATCACGATGTCTGTCTCAGAGCCAAGGAGTGGTTTTAATTCATCCAACTCTAGGAAGATATGGGTAGGGTGACCTATTACGTCTCATATGGTGCAAACTGGTGATTCTCGTTGTATCGCGGGAGTCTCCATCTTCTCTCCTCTTTTCTTGGTTTTCTTAGTTGTGATCACCGGTTTTGTAATGTAAATCTCCTTTGCAGGGGTGGTTTCGACCGTTTCTTGGTGGTGCCTTCTCGGGACTGAGGGTCTTCAACCCTGTGGCAGTGATGTGTGTGGATCCGATCCCTGTAGAGGGGATGAGATACCAAACTGATATTGCCAATGATATGTTTGGTAACACCAGTGTTGCCAAAACCTGATGGGAGACGAAACCAGTTGGGGGGTAGAGGAAAGGGGTTTGGGAAGTGGCGTAGGCTAGAGACGCTGTCGTGGCCGATGACTCAGTGTAATTACTGCTCGTTTCCATGTCCTAACTAGCTTCGGTGCTTGATATGTACATCATGCACTCCAGATTCCCTGTGACATCAAGTGATGACTCAAGGATAATAGGACGATCTCCTAGGAATGACCCTAGAACGGACAACGGTTTGAACTGGCCAAGGCCATATTCTTGGTACCGTGAAAGCGCATCCGAGGATGTATCTACATAGAGTAGAATTACATCAGTGTTTGTTAGGGTTCACTTCTCGCTATGCGTCAGTTGGTCTATAGTAATGATGTGGTCCTCGTGGGGGAACATCATAATGCGGAAGACGGAGGAGGCTATGGCTGACATGGCATACATATAACTCCGCCCAAGGAGTATATAATGGTCCAAGTGAGCATCCAAGACTTCAATGTCTATGTGGACCATCTTTCCGGCTAAGCAGACCGGGACGTTTTGGTAGAGGCCAACGAGGGTCGAAGGACGACCGTCGTATGCTCTGAGCGTGATGACTGAAGGTTTTAGTTCGGGAGACCCTAACTTCTGCCAAACATTTTTTGACATGATGCACGTGGATGCACCCTCGTCAATGACTCATCGGTGAATGGTGATATTCTAGATCGATGCTGTTATCTTGAAGGCGACCATTGAAGGAAGCCTGGGGGTGGATTTTTCTAAGTCAAAATCCATTAGGCGTGTATCGGCATGGTCGATAGCGCCTAACGCAGAAAGTAAGGCTTTCTTCTGTTTGGGGCATGACTGCAGTACTTCCAAGGTGACATAGCAGCGAGAGATTGTGCTAAATCATCCACGATACTATAATTATGGGTTGCTTGGCCCCTGGCTCTAATTTTGGTTGGAGTTGCCTCCAGCCTGGGATCCCGGCGGGAGTTGATGGTTGTTGCGCCCTTGTCCAGGATTCCCTTTTGGCTTGTTTTTTCCTTTTTTCTTCACCATGTTAGGAGGGTAGTTCTCCTGGTTATATTGGTATGGTTGGTTTTGGGAAGGATGCACAAAGTTCACCTATGCATTGGTCTACATAGGTGGGTTTTGTGCTGGGGACTGAGCATAATGCGGTCCCCGATTTGCACCTGGCTGTTAGGGGGGAGCTCTTCCGTCAGTGTTTCTCTCTGTGTACTGGATCCCCTGAGCCGGAGGATAGGGTCCTCCATGGTGATACGCTTGCGCCCTATTGGTCAAATTTTGTTGAGGCATATGATGACTTTGAAAATTGGGTTGAGGTACGTTCTGGGTAACTATACGTTTAACCGGGGTTTTGACTGCTTCTGCCTAGGTAACTTTGGGTTAATGACCCAATTAGTCCGTCTGCAGAGTTCAACGCACCTGGAAATTCTTGATAAGTTTGAAGGCGTGGGGCGTTGGGCAGGATATTATAAATTTATCCTGACTGCATATAAATCAGCTCAAGCTATTGGGCTTTGTTGATGGTGTCCTCTTCGAATATGGGAATTTGTTGTGCCACATCCTTTTAAATCTTTGCAGTGAGAGTTTTCAGGAGCAAACCTAAGAGAACCCAGTCGTCGATTTTTGCTTTACATAAACTACGACGTCGCCTCCATTCATGGAGATGGTCCGAGATATGGATGGCGGGGGTTTGTATAAAATGTGTCAGTAATTCCATTCCAGAATCATGGTGAATGGGTAACTGAAAATATGTTAGGAACGTGGTGGCAAGGGTACTAAAGGTTCCATGTGAAGCAGAGGGTTGCTCCACGTACCATTTTTCCGCTACTCCTGTCAGAGTGCATTGAAATAGTCTCAATTGAATAGTGTCGTCAATGATAGTGTTCGATGAGCACCACAGGTGGAAGGTCATGACATGATTACCTAGGTCTTCCGCTTGCTTTCCTTCAAATTTTGAAATATTCGAAGGGAGCTTCGTGGGCATGGGAGGCCATATAGGGTTGTGTGCGATGGGGTCATTCATCAGCATGGTTAAATCGGGTAGATTCAACGAAGCTAAGAACGGTGACTTGGAGGTTGATGCCATTGCAACTTGCGAAAAAACAAAGTTCTGGTTAGGAAGAGGGATGGTCTGCGATGTACTCTATTGTGTATTCGACTGGCTTCCCAAATGGGTCACACTCCTCTGTCCTCTAAGGGTCGTAGGAGGAGTGGTGTGTGGTGTGGTGTTGGGAGACCGACCAGTGTTCCCAACTATGGATGCCCCAATAAAGGATGACCCAATAATTGTGGTAGAATTCCGTCTTTGACACCTAAACGTCGAAAGACCTGGAACCCTTCCGGGTAATGGGGGCAGGTCCAAAAGACGCCTAGATCGACGAGGTCCCATTGGGTCCGTTCTGGTGTTGACTAGATCTGGTTTTGGAAAAAAAATTGAGAGGATAGAGTCTATGATCAAAGCAAAATTATGGTCACATACATAAAACAAAGCGAAAATAAAAATAAAATTTCCCTTTAAATTAATTCTATGTGATCAAGCAATTAAAAAAGTGGTTTTTTTGTTTGTTTTCATATGATACTCAAATCCTAGAAGACCTATTCGTCCCCACACACTCAAATGTAATTGTGCCTTGAGAAGATATCTTACGAGTGCTGTCACAACGTCCCGTAAGAGCTGGCGACGCCCCGATTCAGTCGAAGAAAATCCACCAAGGTAAGGGTAGAGGGTCTGGCGCTTGCCTGCACCGTCACCTATAGGGAAAGGATGCCCTAGATTTTTCCACTAAGTACCATCGTCCCACGTGAGCGTTCGAGTCTTGGGCTTCTTGGTAAGTAAGCTAAGAGTACCGAGTATCAACTGGGTCAGGTAACCCCAACTGATACCGCACGCACTGCGCCTAAGCCTAACCCCCTCTGAAACGGGTCTCTGCCATGCTCAGGTTTTCTTTTCCATGGGCTGATAGGTGGATTTAAAGTTCCCTAAAAAATCAAATTCTATGTTTCAAGATGAATAATGATCAAGGCAGCTTATTGGATGCCTACCCCCTTGATCCTAACTTAAACTATAAATTATTTTGTGGCCCCTGTGGGGAGAATTTAGTGAGTTTGGTTAAGTTAGTTTTAGGTGTATTTATTTTGCTTAGTGGGTGGATGTGTGTGAGAAAAAAGTGAACAAGCACATAGTTTGAATGTGTGGATATGTGATCATCCTTTTGAAAATCCCCTATTAAACTATGTTGTATTGTTCCTTGCTCAAAAGAAAAGCATGTGCGGATATGGGTCGCTTTCTATTTTTCCTAGTTAATCTATGTGATTAACTAAAGAGAGATGGTGAGTTGTGAATAGAGAGTGTTCATATGCTTACCTAGGATCACCGGAAGGTACAAAGGTAGCATAGATTACTTGCTCTTCTATCGAAAACTCAGTCCTAGTCCCAAAATCCTAGTGCAAAAATTGAACTGAACTAATAAATTTTACACTAAAAGAAAGAGAAACTAGCTAAACATGCGTGGACTTGGGCCACTTACTTTGGCTAGTTATCTAGGTGTGTTGGTACATAAATTTGCAAAACATAAAAAAAATTGGAATGAAAGTTATTTTTCCCCCCTACTTAAACTATGTGTGAACTTTGCAAAAATCAACTTGGAACAAAACTGACACTAAGCCTACAAAAAGCAGCTAAGAGTGAGCTTTAGCAAGCTACGGGGTACCTCAACCAGTGCTGGCAGATTTATTATGGGATGCCAAGCACTTTACAAGCGGGAAAATATAGAAAAGTGGGAGAATTTTATCATTTTGTCTTTTGCGCGCAAAAGGTTGAAACAAGCGCGATGTCTGCACGTAGGTCAGCTCTGAACGTGCACCCTAGGCGCGTATGTGGGAGGGAAAAGCACGCAAATTCCTAAAAGAGTAATTTTTTGGAGTTTTTTTGCTTCAGTCTATCACTTGGGATGAACTAGGGACTGTAAGAGAAAAAGAGGGAAATTCAGCTCCACTCCACAACACAGACAGGGGTCTCTACAAAAAGGCACAACCAAATAAACTTGGTAATAAACGTTAGTGGAGTCGCCAATCTTGTGTTAGTGTGTTTGGTGCACGCATGTACGAAATCACACCAACTTAAGGGGTGCGGTTTACCTACTTAATTTATTGGTCACAAGCAGAAAAATAAGTGGAGTCAAGCAAGTTAGTGGAACAAGCTAGAATCATAAAGATACTAGATAAATAAATAGCATGCATATATAAACTAAAACTAAAACAAATAAACAAAAAATCTGAATAGATTCAAACAACTACAATAATCCAAATGATGGCTCTTCGGCCCCTCTTATTGAGTGCTGGTAGGAAATGAGGATGAAACTTTAACCCTCTTGCCAAAGGGCCCCTAGAACATGGGTTCTAAGTCCCGATGCAAGGATGTTTTTACTTCCAAGCTTGCCTCGGTGAAAAGTCTCCCTCTCTCTACTGTGGTGGACTGAAATTGTTGGATGGCCAATGATTGAGTCCCCTCTATCTTCAGCTCCGGAACACACACTGCTGGTATTACTTAGGCAGTTCTGGCCAGCATAACAATGTGTTCACAAGTTCTTTATCTCATGGTGGCCTTATATAGGAGAATTCAAATCCTCCTTCCCTCTCTTGGTACATTGTGGATGGTGACCCAAGAGAGGGGGATGATTCCTTTGTGTGCCACAAATATTCCATTGTGTGCTTCCTTGATGTCTAGGGAGGCTTTGGTGGTTGTCCTTAGGTGGATTCAAGTGTGAAATCACTATCCTGAAGTGTGATTTTTGTGGTCCCAGAAAGTGACTTTCGCCACTCCCAGGATTGCGCGCATTTCGTGTCAAAAGGCGCTCTTCACAAAGGATTATGCGCGCAAAAGCATTTATGACTTGCTCAAATTTGATTTTTCCTCAGACCTTAGAGATTTTTAAATACTTTCCAGATTCTCTAATGTCTTTCAACCCTATAAATCCTTCTCCCTGACATTAAATATGTCGTCTTCTGCTTGTACAATTTTCCAGTGTTAATAGCTTATATCGATAACATGGTAGCTATCCCCACATATTCAAATCAGCTAAAGAAGTACAAGAAGGAGATGGTGAAGGCAAATATATTGATCCTTGGTGGATTTCAGGAGCATGTGGTATCACACATAGCAGCCCAGGTAACTACCAAAGAGATGTGGTACACTCTTTCCATGCTATACCGAGGATCTTCCGAGCAGCGGAATATGTACTTGGAGGAGAAGGTGAGATGCACGAGGATGCAGAAAGGGGAGCGCACAGACCCTTTCCTTACCAGGATTTAGGAGATCCAAGATGAGCTTGCAGTTGTTGGGTCAGCACCTCAAGCCATAGAGCTAGTACGAGTAGCTCTCAACTGTGTCTCGTAAAAGTGGCAGGTATTCGTCCAAAGTATTTTGGGCAGAGAAATCTTGCCACGATGGGGCGGGATGTGGGCATACTTATAGCAGGAGGAATTGAGGTGATATCTACTAAAGAGCACCATCATTGGCAACAAAAACAACAGTGGATCGAAGCAGGTAAAGGAGGAGGAGAATGTGGCTTTCGTATTGAAGGGTCCTAGTCAGGGACAGGGGGAGCAACGTAAGAAGAAGAAGGACCTGTCAAAGGTCAAGTGCTTCAGGTGTGGCGCGCTAGGCCAGTACAGTACCTAGTGTCCTCTCAGGAAGAATGACAAAGAGGAGAAGCAGGACCAAAAAGAAGCTTCTATCGAGATTGATAGGTTGTCCTCCAGGCTGGAGGAATATTTCACCATAATTGTAGACACCCTCCAGGAGTGAGGTGGGGTGAATTGGATTTTAGCCCCAGATTTTTACAGATAAGCAGGATTCTTGAGGAGGTCCACCTCTTGAATTGTTACCTTGCTACGAGAGCCCATAGTATTTCAGTAGCAGGATGGACCAGTGGCAGATGATGGAGTTAGATGCTAAGTGGCAATTGCAAAGACAAGTTGCAGTCAAATGTTGGGGATCGTAGTGCAGAGTTGACAGCAGTGTAGTTGGCATAGTGCAAAGTCAGTAGCAATGCAGAGCCTTTAGTGATAGCGCGGAGGCTAGTAGAAGTCAGGACTCGGGTGATAGATGCACCATACTGAACACAGTTAGTTCAGTATTTCAGATGCTTCTCAGTTGCATATGTTGCAGTTGCAGCAACAGTAGATGAGAGGGAGTTGCAGTGTTGGTAGCAGTTTGGCAGGGTTAGCAACAATACAGATACAACGCATATCAGATTTGTGCAGTGGTTGGTGGACAGTAATAGCCATACATCAACAACATGACAGGAGATGGTGTAGAAGCAGAGTATTGCTACCAGAGGTGCAGCAGTACTATAACACATTCCTCGCTAAGAAGGAGTGTTATTTTTTGTAGAATCGGATGTGTTCTAGCCTTGAAATTTTGTGTAGTGGCTAGAATACATGAGATCTCCAAAACCCAGAAATCGTTTCTGGAAATTCCACCTATGGACAACTTAATTGGATTATTAGTCAGTTTTTAATTATTTCCTAAGTCTAAACTTAGGGAATATGATTAATTAATCAAAATTAATTAAGTCTTGGTGTGAATGTTCTAGAAATTCATTGATCCAGGTGGATATTGGTGGCCACCCACCTATTCCACTTGGGGCCCCACCATTGTCTCTTTCAATTTTCAGTTTCGGCACAACTTACTATTTTTAGCAGTTTTTCGGGACCTGAACTTCCGGAGCCGTTTGAGGCCCTAAACGACGTTTTTTGGGAAAACCGGAAGCAACACGAGTCCATGGATTGATGTTGCTCACATAAAAAGTTGTATTCCTCGAATAGATCTTTCTAACGAGGTATGGTGCGCGTCAAACGGAGATCGTATGCCAAAGTTACGTCCCGGGAAGTTGAAACAACAATTTACCCAAATGAGGCCCATATTTTTGGTGATTCATCTCCTAGGGTTAGGGTTTTGGATGTTTAGGGTTTTCCATTGCTTCTAAATAATAAATAGGCCCTCGAGCCTCATTGTAACTTAGTTCAGAGGCCAGTAGCCGCCACAACTCTTCTTAGAGATAAGCTACCAGTGCCCTAGCTAGTTTATTTCCATTCTGTATGTAAGCAAATTTCAATTCTTTGATATTAATGAAATGAAGTGTTATTTCCGCCTTTTTATTTATGGTTACATGTGTATTTTATTGCGTTCCTGCATAAATCTGGATCGTTTTCATTGTAACTCAGTTCAGAGGCCTGTATCCGCCACATCTCTTCTCAGAGATTAGCTACCAGCGCCCTAGCTAGTTTATTTCCATTTTTTCTGTAAGCAAATTTCAGTTCTTTGATATTAACAAAATGAAGTGTTATTTCCACTGCATCTTTTTATTTATGGTTACATGTGTATTTTTTTGCGTTCCTGCATAAATCCGGATCAGTCGTATCAGATCAGCCCGCTTTTTCTCGATTCTTCTTTGGATGTCCCCAACGAGGTCAGGGTATAAGGAGTTAGGGCTCGATCTGGTTGAACCTTTACAAGATCAGTCTCGCAAACCCTGACGGTCACCCATGGGGGACGAAAAGAAAGATTATGGAGCAAGAGATCCTATCAAAATATTGCTCGAGGAGGCCCTCGAAAAACAAAGGAACGCAATGATGGATAACTTTGCCCAGATCCTTCAACGATTGCCCACCGGCGACACATTTGCATCCAACAGCCACTGTGGAGGCACAACTCCCTTAAAGGTACAAGTAAACTTTGACATTCCCATATTTGAGGGTAAAATAGATGCAGATGTCGTAAATAGATGGTTGAATCTATTAGAAGGATATTTCTCGGTTCATGACTTTTCCAACCAGGAGAAGATTATTTTTGCACTCCTCAAAGCTACCCCCCATGTCAAGGACTCGTGGGAAACTTACTGTGAGAAAAAGGACGAGACAGGACCCTCTCTATTCTCAGCCATACCCACTTGGAATTATTTCCGAGGCGCCATCAAGGAACTATACTATCCTATGGGGAGCTATGAGGACAAGTACATAGAATGGACCACGCTACGGCAACAAAGGGATCAAGATGTGCATGAGCTCACGAATATGTTCCATACCCTACGCACAAAGTTGGGTATCAAATAATCAGAGAAATGTTTGGTGCTAAAGTATCGTAGTTGTCTGCACATATACATTCAGGAGGAAATGGAGTTCCTCGACATCTCCTCGCTTGGTACGACATACTGGTATGCTACAAAGATTGAGCATAAATTCAAACAGAAGAAGCGAGGCTTTGGATATGTGAATCAAAAGCAAGGGAAAGGTGCCCCAAACCGTAGAATAAAGGACAAAGCCAAGGCATGGCGGCCCAATACAACCTTCCAAATCCATAAGCAAAGAACAACACCGCAAAGCCAAAGAATGACACGGGAAAGTGTTGTGAGTTCCATAAGAGCTCCACTCACAACACAAGTGAGTGTCGAGCCAGGCTGCCGCTGGTGGCTGAGATGAGGACTTCTGAATCAGATGCATGCTCCGACTCTGAATCAAAACCTGACAAGGGGAATGACAAAGGGAAGCATATTATTTATGCGGAGCCCAACGCCATTGTTGCCACTGCGAAGATTCAGAAGGAGGAACGGGAAGATCCAGAGGAGGCAGAGCATCTCTTCCACTCCCAGATGTGGGTAAAGGGTTCCCCGCTACAGTTCATTGTCGACAATGGAAGCCAAAAGAACCTCCTTTCAGCAGATGTCGTGAAGCAATTCGGCTTGCCGACCATAGTGCACCCACAGCCATACAGCATCGGGTGGCTTCACCAAGGACGGGATCTCTGCGTCAGCCATCAGTGTCTCCTTCCCTATAGCATCAAGCCCTTCACAGTTGAGGTATTATGTAACATTACTCCTCTTGATGTTTCTGATGTATTATTAGGCCAACCATACTTTTGGAAGCGACATGTTGTGTATGAGTCCCGGCCTCGCGCTGTTATTGTTACTTTGGGAAATAAGCTATACAGGATACCAGAGCTACCACCACCTACCACTATCTCTTTAGTTACTGCAAAAAAATGCAGTAAGCTCATTTCCCAAACCAGGAAATTTTTTTTCCTGATGATTCACCCCCAGGGAAAGAAGAAGACTATGGCCACGACCTCTAGACATGGCTCCTCTACACGACAACAACAAATGGAAAGGTTTTGGAGGAGTATGGGGACATCTTCACCTCACCCACAGGGGTGCCTCTGCACTGTCAGGTCAAGCACCCCATTGATCTAACCCCAAGTGCACTACTACCCAATGGACCGATCTATCGGTGCTCTGTTCTAGAGAACAATGAAATCAAGAGGCAGATTCAGGAGCTGCAGCAGAAAGGTCACATCTGGCCAAGTTCATCATCTTGTGGGATCATGATCGTGTTGGTACAGAAGAAGGATGGGACTTGGAGACTTTGTATTGACTATCAGGCGCTAAACAAGATCACTTTCTAAAATAGGTACCCGATCTCATGGATTGACGACCTTCTGGACCAACTCAAAGGGGTGAAATATTTCAGCAAGATCGACTTGAAGTCAAGGTATCAGCAAGTACCAATCGAAGCCTCTGATGTGTGGAAGATTGCCTTCAAAGCCAAGGAGGGCCTTTTAGAATGGTTGGTCATGCCTTCCGGGTTGACGAATGCTCCTACAACCTTCATGAGGTTGATGGATGACACCTTGCGGCCATTCACCAACTCATTTGTATTGGTGTACTTGGATGACATTTTGATCTTCAACCAGACTTGGGAAGAGCACCTCCACCACATCCGACAAGTCCTCCAAACACTATGGCAACACAAGGTGTGTGCCAATTTGGAGAAATGCACTTTTGGCATGACCCGGGTTCAATATTTGGGATACATTATTGATGAAAGGGGAGTGCATGTGGATCCAACCAAGATCCAAGTCATTCGGGATTGGCTAGCCCCAACCACTCTAACAGAGCTTCGCAGCTTTCTGGGTCTTGGTAATTTCTACTGCAGGTTCATGTTGGGATTCTCTCATATCACTTGGCCCTTGAGTCAAGTCACCAAGGGAGGAGCGAAAGAAAATTTCTTTTGGTCGGAATCTCAACAGAAGGCGTTCATAGAACTGAAACATCGCCTCTATTATGCCCCAGTGCTCACATTACCAGAATTGCAACAACCATTTGAGATCAAGACAAATGCCTCTGACTATGCTATTGGGGCAGTTCTTACTAAACAGGGGCATCCAGTGGCATATCACAATGAGACATTGTCCGACACATTTCGCAAGTATCCCACTTATGACAAAGAAATGTATTCCATTGTGCAGGCTTGTCGACAATGGAAGCATTACATTTTGGGGAAGGAAACAATCATCCACATAGACCACCAATCCCTGCAGTTCATACAGACACAAGGGAAGTTGCATAACGATCACCATCAGAAGTGGTCCACATATCTGCAACAGTTTCATTTGAACATCAAGTACAAGAAGGGTAGCACCAATAATGTTGCAGACTTCCTCAGCCGACCATCGATCGTGGCGCTAACCACCGTTTTCAACTCTTCTGGGCACGAGACTTCTGATTGGCCGCTTCTCTACAAGAGCTATCCAGAATTCAGCCACACATACAAGGCACTCTTAGGGGGTACGCAAGTTCCAAATTTTCACCTCTAAGATGCATTGTCATGTCACCTGGGACACCTTTGTGTTCCTTCAATCGAGCGTGCCAAGATGATATGGGAAGCACACTACAGTCAAGTCATTGGGCATTTCGGGGTCGAGAAAATAGTGGTGTACTGCAGAAGTATTTCTATTGGCCGAACCTTTGACAAGATGTCGGGAAGTACATCAAATCCTGCACTGATTGCGCCATTTCCAAACCGACCATCAAGAAGCGAGGCCTTTATACTCTGCTACTTACCCCTAGTCGACCTTGAGAATCCATATCCATGGATTACATGTTGGGCCTTCCTTCTACTAAGCATGGAAACGACTGTGTTTTCATGGTCGTCAACAGATTCTCGAAGATGGCCATTATGGCGACCTGCAAGAAGAATATCACAGCAGAAGCCACTGCTAAACTCTTCTTTGAACGAGTGTGGGTGAACTTTGGGGTCCCACAGTCTATCATATCAGATCGCGATAGCAGGTTCCTCAACACATTTTGGTCCAGCCTCTGGTCAACGTTGGACACCAAGCTCACCAAGTCCACAACTTTCCATCCCCAAACTGATGGCCAAACAGAGGTCGTCAATAGGATGATTGTACACATTTTGCGCATGTACAATTCAAAGCATCCACGCACATGGGATGAGAACCTCCCCTATGTCCAACACAGTTATAACTGGGCTCTCCATAGCTCAACCAGCCACAGCCCCTTCCAGGTGGGCTTGGGATTCCAGCCATTATGTCCCATTGAGGTAGCCATGCCATTTGCGACTACTCAGGCCGATTCAGCTCATGTTCAGTCTAAAGTTGATAAAGCGAACAGCTTCATCGAGCGCATTCAACACATCCAACAACAGGTTCATGAAATATTGGACAAATCCAATTGTAAGTACAAGCAACGACATGATCAAAATTGGGTGCCACACAACTTCTAGGTGGGCGACAAAGTGTGGCTACATTTGCAGAAGGAGCACCTCACTGGAACCCACCGCAACCTTCGCCCGCTCCGATATGGGTCGTACACCATCACCAAGGATGTAGGGAACAATTCCTTTGAGCTCAGTATTCCACCATTCCTTGGTGTGCATCCAGTATTCAATGTGGACCGCCTTCGTCCCTACTTCCCACCTCTACTGCACACCTTTGACATTGCAGAAGAGCTCACACCAAAAGAGTTAAACCCAGAAGTTGGGCAGAGTTTCCAGAGGCCAGGAGAGTCATTTTCTCAAACAACAGCTGACAAGACAGCTCGAGGTGACGCATTTCCACGTTGGGTGATGCAGAGACTGCACAAGGTAGTTTGGATGGCTCCATTTCAAGCTGAGGTCAGTGCTCGGATTCACCTGTGGGGTGAGGAATTTCCTCACTAGATTTTCTTGCCAATTTTTCTCTATAGGATTTCCAATTTTGGCATCCAGTTGAGCTCAGATTATTTCATTGCTGCATAATATTAAAACCCTCAGTTGTTGCACCGATTTTCCCACATTGGGTTTTCCGGGGAGTTTCATCGAAAAATAATAGTGTTATTTTCTGTGTGTGCATATATTTCTTCCAGCGTTTATTTTCCTTTCGCAATTTATTTGTGTAGGTTGCGATTGATTCAATATTTTTGTAGCAAACAGTAAATAAATTGTTAAGAATTAATTTAACAATTAGGATAATTAATTCCAGTTGCTCTAATATGATTCGGCGTTAGCCGAATTTTCACACCAGCCTACTCTAGGAACACTAGGAATTCACCTCCTCTTGCACCAAAATTTAGCCTCCCCTTGCACCAGACATCGGTCTCCCTTTGTACCAAAATTCAATCTTCCTTTGCACTAGTCTTCAACTTCTAGGTCAGTCTTGAGAATCGGCCTTCAAAGAGGATAAAACTCAGCCCTTAGTCACTCAATTAAAGCTAGGACAGGTTTGCTACATGTATGCAATAGAGGTTCATTCATTATACAAAAAAATGAGACCTCCAATAGGTATAAACTTGACCCAAACCAACCTTAAATTTGACTTCAGAGTTAGTCTTGAAATCAGCGCTTAGTGCACCAAAATTTAGCCTTAAGAAAAAGATGAAAATCCTTCCCAAAATATGCCAAAAAATCCCTTCAAGAATGTGCCAAAACCCTTCAACAAAGAGTTGCTTCAACTTGGCTTCCTTTAGCTCATATTACCACCCATAGCTCGGCCTTATCTTCTCCTTCACTACCTAAAACATACCTAAAAATTTCTTGAGAGTGTCACCTAAATGCCTCTCCTAACGCCTATATATAGTGCTCTTTGGGGTCCAAATCATCCACTATGGTGTAAACTTCTTAAGTAGAATAATTAATGAATAACTTCAAAAATGCATATCTCCTCAACCGTGAGGATTTATAAGTCATGCCATATACTTTTGGAAATATCTCAGACTGTACTATTTTATTATGTAATCTTCTCCTTCATTTGAATATCCTTTGACATCAATAATGACCATTTTCAACAATGCAAATGAATATCTTATGTAGCCTTGCATGCTAATGACACCACCTATGAAGTAAACTCCAAACCATGTTATATGTCCTTATACTTACTCATGGATTGGTATCTCAAGAAATACTCCTCTTCTTGGCCATTAGCACACCCAATAGGGGTTAATGATGATCCTCCCATACCTAAACTTCACAAATTAAGGAAAACCACCAGGTAGAACCCTCTGGGCGAGGTCCACTTTGCCACATAAGCCAGCTGCAATACTCTCAGCTTTGTTCACTTTGGGAATTAAAGGGACCTTCCGGGCTCAAACCTCTAGTCCGACGCTATCAAGTGACAACGTTTCCTCTGACAAAATTCGAGTTTCTGTCTTCCGGCACTGTCAAGCAACAGACTTTTGTCGAGCATTAAAGAATTTAAGTGTTGTGTTCCTCCATAGTTCCGCTACGCCAACTTATGCCTTCATCTTTGAATTCAGTTAAGTCCCAACCCTATCACTATAACTCTTGGCACTTTTATTGCCACTACCCTCTCTGATTTCTATCAGTCTTTACAAAGCCTTTACAATAAGTGGATGCGCTCCTTTGTAATGCTTCTGTAGTGTGACTCATATTCCTTGTATCATCGTTGTATTTGTTCATTCAACCTCAGCCCTACTCCAAAGGCTTTCCACTCCTCTATATACTCAGATCCTCTATGGTTCATGTGTGCTCTTTGAAACTCTCCCTCTTGAATTGAAACAACAATTCTGCAACGTTTGTGATGATTCACGTTCGAACCATTATCTCTCTTGAGCTTAGTTACAATGTATATGCATTGTATCAATTTCAAAAAAATAAACATGCTCCAATAACAGACATTAAAATATACTAAAAAACCTGAGTATTTTCTCTATTAGTGTAGCATAATAATTTACAAAAGCCTATAATTTCTCTATCAGGCTGGTGGCCCTATTTGGCCTCAATTTCGAATCACTCTTCTATCACACTTCTCTATCGTATCTCATTTACATGAAATTGATTACATAGTTATACAAATGGGATTTTGAACTAATTCGGGTTTAGATCCACTATCTCCTCAACAAAATCCTATCTCTAGACCCTCTAGATCCACTAAATCCTCAATGAATCTAACTCTTAAATATTTCTAGCTTTCCAAAATACTCTCAAGATCTCTATTTTTTAAAGAGATCTAATTACATCAACCATCACTTTAATCAATTATATACATTTATTCTAAATATATAGGAAAATACATTAAATTAAACAATTCCTCACAATTAGAGAACCAACTCCCTTGGTAAATGACAAACCCTTATTCTAGTCAAAATACATTTTGACTTTGAAGTGGGATGTTCCTGCATCAATGATGTATCTTGCATGGATGTAATGAGGACATGAACATTCACTCACCAATTTACAAGAAAACCTAGCACGACAATGCAAATATCCCACATGTAGTTGTAAATGGACACTAGTGTAGCAGAAAAGCTCAAGAGTGATAGTGAGCAGAGTAAGAAAGCATCAAGGATGTGAAGTATGCCATATTAATGTGCTCTGAGATCAAGGTATACCATTTTAATGTGTGAAATATGCCATCTTAAGCCCACATATTCATATGGTGCCATTTGTTATTTGATAATTTCATAATTGTATTAGGTAATGTGAAAAGGTAAATATGTATTCACATGATGCCATTTGTTATTTGATAATTAGCATGGTAATTTCATTGCCTGTATTAGATAAATGTGAAAAGTTAAACGAAGCAAGCCAATTAATAATTGAAATTCCATCCATTGATGTAGAGGAGACAATGAGAAAATCCCAAAATATTTCATTTATGATCATAAGATACATATTTGGATTAAAAGAAAGATTAATTTTCCAACATATAATAGGGGGCTCATGTCAGCATAATTAACTTTGTCTTCTTGCATTCACAAGGCTTTTCATGTTTCTTGCCTAAAAAAAAGTTTTGAAACAAGTGATGCCATTATAAGCAAATTTTCCAAAATTAGATGAAGAGAAAATAATTTTTGAACCAAAAACAATTATACATTGACAATCAAAATAAAACCATTATGGACTACCTAATCAAGTGGAAATATATTCCTTTGGAAGAAGCTACATGAGAAAATAAACAATTCATGAATAAACACCTTCAATTACAAGCTTTGGGTTAAAGATTTTTTTAAAGAGGGCCTATGTTAAGGCCCTAATTAACATTAATTATTAGTTCACTCATCATGGTTATGTCAATATAATAGTAGGTTCTATCATGCTCAATTTATCTTCTATTTATAATAAAAGAAATTCACTTGTATAGGCATCGTATTTTGTGCATTGGATTCATTGTAAAGGAGGTTCCTCCCTTGAAATGAATTTTAATTAATTAACATCTTATCTTAGTCAAGGAGTGGAGTTTATTATTCTTGTCATTCCTATACTATTTGTGGAGTTGGTTTATAACAAAATGGAATGGGAGACACTATTTGGACTTTTTGTGGGAGTATAGTCCCTTGAGCTAAACACTCACGCTATGAGACCTAGTTGGTTTAGGTAGCCTTTCCTTTGGTGGAGTCACAACCCCAACTCGAGGATGACCTACTATTGAGATAGCTAAAGAAATGAAGTCTATTGCCAAGTGGAACGTCTAAGGTTTGTCACCAGTGAATGGGATTTTAAAAGATATATCTCTAGATGACTACGTTTATGTTATTATTTACATGTTTATTACTATTAAAGTCAATCTCTACATAATTTTATTTTTGTTTATGTTAATATCCTTGTGTGAATTATGTGAATTTTATATCCATTTGTTTATTGTATTTATGGTGTCAAAATAATACCAATTGTGGGAAATTGAAGGATTTATGGGTGAATTGAGAGAATTCATGAAATTACCAAATACCTTGCCATCCCTAAAGAAATTATGGTGTAGATTTGCAACTGCTCATGAAGTTTTAATCCAAATCACAAGACACAAACCTACTCTACTACTCTGTGGAATTCAATTCACAATTTAAAACATCAATCACAAACATGTAATGAGAAATAACATACATGCACACATTATTTTTTCTAGGGGAAAACAATCTGCTAAAAACCCTTGTCTACTTGCATTAATCTGATGAATAGAGATGTATTACAATTGATTTGCTCAACTGAGCACAACCTGCAAGTGAATACCATATCTCTCTGCTCATTAAGAAGCTTTGGCCCAGACTTGGTCAATTTTTTCCTCTGCTTGAGCCCTTATTTCCTGGCGCAATTCCTTGAGAAATTAGGCCCTATTATTTAGGAATTTATCCAAAATGGATTGCGTAATTCCCAAGGTTGATCATCCCACGGCACAACTGACATTCCACTAGCTCCTCCAACAATTGGAACTAGTTTAACTGAAAACAACTTGAAATAACTAACCTTGATTGCTGCAAATTAGCAATCACACATGCTTAACTGAAGTCTAACTCTTCCAACTCAAATTTACTGAGTAAACTGGGTGACACAAGCCATGTCACACAGGTTAACTGCATCCAAGTTGTCTGCTGATGTGGAAATTCGAATTTTCTCAATTTAATCAAGGAAAATTCAAGTTGAGAATTTCTTGCTGCATTTTTCAACACTTTCTCTCAGCAAAAAAGGGATTATCAACCACCCCTATCCTGCACCTATGGAACTCGAACTTCCCTCTTGAAAAGGCCTTTGTCAAAATGTCAACATCTTGTTCCTCTGTTGGAATGTATTGTAGCAACAATATCTACCTCTGAACATAGTCCCATAAATGGTGATACCCAATATCTATATGGTTGGATCGATTGTGAAATACATGATTCTCCGAGAGCTTGACGCAACTCTGATTATCACAATAGATCACAGTTGGATCCATCATCTGACCAAAAAGTCCCACAAGCATATTTCTCATCCAGGTCGTTTCACGTGTTGCTTAACTTGCAGCCATGTGTTCTACTTCTGTCGAGCTGAGCGTCATAGATATTTTCTTCCTATTGTACCAGGAAACAGCTGCGGACCCAACACTAAAAATTCCACCTGATGTACTCTTTCAGATTGATGGACTCCCTACCCAATCTGCATTTTTGAAGCCACACAACTTCACTCCCTCTGCCTGCTTGTACCATGGTCCAAACTGGATATTACCTCTGAGGTATTGTAAAACATACTTAGTTGTTTTCCAAAATAATTTGGTTGGCCTAACCATAGCCTTAGTTGCCTTCCAAAATAATTTGGTTGGCCTAACCATAGCTTGGCTCAGCTGGTTGAATGCATAGCACATATTTGGTCGTGTGTTCACAAGATACATCAGTGAACCCACTAGCTACCGATAAATGGTAGCATCAACTTCCTCACCTGAAGTGGCATCTTCCTTCCTCCAGTTGGTACAAAATTTTTATAGTATCTTATTTACATACTTTCCTTGAGAGACAAACAATTCCACATCGCCTTGCCATTCTTCCAACCCAAGGAAGTAGTGCATGAGACCCATGTCCTTCATTTCAAATTCCCTTGCAAGGTCCTCCTTGAAGATCTGATCAGCTACTCATCACCAATAAAAATCAAATCATCAACATATAAGACAATAATAAGCAATTTACCTTCTACCAAGATGTGATAGAGGTTTGCATCCGTTTCACTTTTGGTGAAGCCCAAACCGGTGAGATAGTTATCGATCCTGGTGCACCAAGAACGGGGTGCTTGTTTAAAACCCATTAGGGAAATTTTGTGGTCCAAAACGGGCCTCCTAAGAAAAATGTACAACCAAAATAAAATTTATAAGAACCAATAAGATTCAAGATGATGATGTCAACCATGGGGTATTATTCACCATATTTGGAGTAAAAAAGTAAAAATATTAAAAAATAATAAAATAATAAAACTACTTTTTCAACTCGTATTTTCAACTTATCTCCCTAAATTTTTACTCAAATTTCGAGCGGGAGTACTCATTGGATGGAAAATTTAATTCTTCATCCAAGGAGTACCCATGTTGCATACTTTCGATGGCCCCCACTACACGAAAAATGAGAAATACATGAAAAAGCGTGATTGCAATCACATTTTCATGTATTTTTCATTTTTCGTACAACAAGGTCCATTGAAAGTATGCAACATGGGTACCCCTTGGATGAGGAATCAAATTCTGCATCTAACTATTGTTCTGCTCGAAATTTGAGTAAATCCATTAGGAGATAAGTTGAAAATACGAATTGAAAAAGTAGTTTTTTTATTTTTTCCCTCTAAAAGTTGATGTTCTAATCTAATCTTATTTTATTATTTCCACTATTATTTTATAATTTCCTTAGGAGGCCCATTTTAGACCTCAAAATTCCTCTAATGGTACTACGCTCGCTTGAGTTTGCACACATGAGTCGATAAAAATTCTCAAAACCTTATGGTTGCTCGATGTACACCTTCTCCTCAATAACCCCATTGAGAAATGGTGTTTTTACATCCATCTGGTGGATCTTCCACCCCATCTACGCAGCCAATGTAAGAATTGATTTAATAGATGAGTACCTTGATACAAGAGTAAAGGTCTCCTCATAATCAATTCCCTCAACTTGAGAGTACCCCTTCGCCACAAATTTGGCCTTATACTTCTCTATGCTTCTATATGCTGCATGCTTAACCTTGAATATCCATCTCGAGCCCACTACTAATTTATCTATTGGTCATGGGACCACTTCCCAAACATTGTTCTTTATAATGGATTCGTATTCCTCCACCATTGCATCAACCCATACAAGTTTTTACTGCTTCCTTGAAAGAGGACGGCTCAGTATCTACAATCTCATTCAATATAGCCATGTAGCCAATGTACTGATTAGGTAACCTCCTCTGCCTGCGCAAATTTGAAGGATATCCCACATTCTCCCTCACATCTTGCACAAGTTTATCAGCTTCCCTGGTATTTTTTTTCCTTCTCTGGTTGGTTTTGTTTGAGTGGTTGTCTCCACTCTTTTCTCCTCAATTTCTAGCTATTCAACAACTTGTTGAGGCTCCTCCTTTGGAGCTAAAATCTCCTCTTCCGGTGGGATCTGAAGCTCCCTCTCAAGAGAGCATCACATGGATTTTTCCTCATCAAAATTTACATCCCTTCACACAACTGTCATTCTTAGTGATGGCAGGTACACAAAGTAGTTGTGGGGAGTTTGTGTAACCCACAAATACCCCCAATTATATTGTTGGCTCAAGCTTGTTCCTTGATTCTTTGGAGACACGGCAGTAAAAAAGGCTCCAAAAATCCTAAAGTGTGACACATATGGCTTTCTCCCCCAGAAAGCCTCCTTCAATGTAATCATGCCCAGAATCTGATGAGGACTTTGGTTCTGCTAATAGACTAATTTGTTGCATGCTTCATCCCACAAATGCAGAGGTAGGCCTTGTTCATCCAACATAGCCCTTGCAACTCCCACAATGATACAGTTCTTTCTTTGAGCCACCCCATTCTATTGTGAGTTGTGGGGTTTTGTCAACTCTCGTCGAATGCCTTCTATCGCACATAAATTTTTGAATTCATTCAACACGTACTCACCTCCATTATCGCTCATGAGAACCTTCACCTTCTTGTCAGTTTCTTTCTCAACCAGTGTCTTGAATTATACGAACTTGGAGAATGTCTCATCTTTATTCTGCGTGAAGAATATTCATCACTTCCGTGAGAAGTCATCAATAAAAATGACAAAATGTCTGGCAGTGGAGGTTGTCGAGAAAGGTCCACAAACATCAAAGTGGATCCTTTCTAGGACTGCATGTGGTTTGTTGTCCCGATCATGGAATGTGGATTTTGTGTACTTCCCCTAGGTACATCCTTTGCATACATCATACTGCTCAAGTGCTCCTTTGGGGAGGCCTATGGTTATTTATTGCATAATCTTCAAGGTGCCATGGTGCAAATGGTCAGGTCTTGTGGCCAAAGTTCACTGATATCGCGGCCCTGCACTTTCTCCACCTTAGTGCTTAATGCATCACAGTCTTCCACATCTAGCTTATATAGATTCTTCACACGAACCCTGATATGCTTCACTTGTCTCGTGGCTATGTGTCTCAGGAAACACTGTTACCAATGAAATAGATAACCGCACTGTTACCTAGTTTTTTTTGGTAGCATAAAAAACACCCGATTTTGAAAAGTGGTGATGCAGAATCACCTTTTTTTTTTTTAGCACATTTTGACACTCTAATATTTTTATTTATGAAGTATGAATATTTGTTTTAAAATGTTAGTGATTGTCATGCTAATTTTGAAACGTATTGATGCAGCATCAACTTTTTTTTTTTTTAGAGCGGTGATTTTCATGCTAATTTTGAAACGTATTGATGCAGCATCAATCCTTTTTTTTTAGAGTGGTGATTTTCATGTTGGTAATAAAACACAAAACTTAGATTATATATATATATATATAAACAATAAAAAAAACCAATAAAAATGTAAAACAAAACAAAATTAACTTGTAAAAATAAAAAATTTAAACAAAAATAAATTAAAAAACAAAAAAAACAAAAATATTCGAAAATTATATGAAAAGAAATGACAAAATTTGAAAAAAAAACACATAATTTAAAGAAAAACAACAAAAATTTAAAAAAAACACACATCAAAAACATTTTTTTTCTAAGTTATTAAAAAAATCCATATAATTTAAAATATATATATATATATATATATATATATATATATATAATAGAAAATTTAAAAATAATTTAAATTACAAAATTAAAATTTAGACAAATTTTGAAATTAACAAAAAAAAAACAAATTGAAAAAAAAAAAAAAAAAAATTGAAAAAGAAAATTAAAATAAAAGAATTATAATAAAAAAAACTATCATTAAAAAACAAAAAAAAATGATAAAAACCAAGTGCAAATAATTAGAAAAGAAATATCCATAAATTTACTATATTTTTTTTAAATGAAAAAATTTATAAATTTTAAAAATGAAAAACCAAATAAACTAAAAAATAAAAAATAAAAAAATTAATTTAATTAAAATTTAATAAATTTAATGAATAAATTTTAAATTTTAAAAAATATTTAATCTAAAATATTAAATTTAAAAACAAAATTTATTAAAAAAATAAAGAATTTTTTGATCGTGGTGGCGCCGCCAATTGGACTCCCACCCAGGTGGCGGCGGAGGCCGGCCCCTAGGCAGGCGGGGAGGCTGCATGCAGCCCCCCGCCCGCCCAGCGGCCGGCCTCCGCCGCCACCTGGGCGGGAGGCCGATTCCGGGAATCGCCCAAGAATTGCCCTCTCGCAGCAGGAGGCCGATCCCGGGAATCGCCCTCCCACGGCGAGAGGTCGATTCCGGGAATCGCCCACCCGCGACGAGAGGCCGATTCTGGGAATCGCCCTCCCGCCGCGGGAGAACAGAATCGCCCTCCCGCGACGCAAAAGGGTGATTCCCAGAATCGGCCTCCTGCCGCAGGAGGGCGATTCCCAAAATCGGACTCCCGCCGCAGGAGGCCGATTCTCGGAATCGGCCTCCGCTGTCACCTGGGCGGGAGGCCGATTGGCGACGCCACCACAGTGCAAAAATTATTTCTTCTTCTTCTTCTTCTTCTTCTTCTTCTTCTTCTTTTTTTAATTTTATTTTTTTAATTCAAAAAAAAAAAATTTATTTTTTTTTTAAATTTAATTTGTTTTTATTTTTATTTTATTTTTTTCTATTATTTTCTTTTTCTAAATTTTGTTAATAATTTTTATTAAATTTTGTATTTTTTTTTTAATTTAATTGATTTTCATTTTTTCATATTTTTTTTTTATTATTAAATTTTATGTTTAGTTTTTTCATTTAATTTTTTAAAATTTAGTAAATTTTGTATTTTTCTTTAAATTTATTTGAATTTAATATTTTGTTTATTGTTATTTTTTTAATTACATAAAATTTTTATATTTTTTTTATTTCAATTAAAATTGTGTATTTAAAATTAGATTTTTTTTCAAGTTAAACTTAATATTTTCAAATTAATTTGTCTTTTATTTTATTTTTTATTTAATTTATTTTTTTTAATTTATTTTTTTCAATTTTTCAATTTTAATTGATTTTTAAAGTTTTTTAACTTCTTCTTCTTTTTTCTTTTTTTTCTTTTTTTTTTTTTAAATTTTTTTATTTCAAAATTTATTTGTTTATTCATTTTTTTTTTTTAATACTAACATTTTTTAAATTTAATAAAATCTAATATATATATTTTTAATTTAAGTTCATATATATATATATATATATATTATTTTTTATAATTTAAATTTAATTTATTTTTTTAAATCTATTAGTTTTTTAAATATATTTTTTTTTTAATTTAATATTTTAATTGTATTTTATTTTTCATTTTTTATTTTTAATTACCGTCAACTAGTTTTGTTTTGAGGGTGTTTTTTCAATCCTTTTTTCAAGAAACAATTTTGTTTTTAGCATAATTTTATAAAATATTGAAATTTGACCTTAAAAAAAAAACCAAGTGCGTTCTGGAATACACTTTTTTTTGTTTTTTGGGTGTTTTTCATGTTTTTTGAGTCTTTTTGGGCTAGAGTTCCCGTTTTGAGGTCAGGTTACCTATTTCATCGGTAACAGTGTTAGGAATGTTTCTCCTTTTCTAAAGATCACATCATAACCACGATCTTCCAAAACTACAACAAAGATGAGACTTTTCTTTAGGCTCAAAACGAACATGACCTCCTTGAGCCTGAGAGGGGAGCCTGACTCCCTCTGAAAGGTGACTGTAACAATCCTTGTCACGTTGCACCTTCTGTTGTCCCCCAAATTGATGTGCATCTACAAATCTTTCTCCTCCAAGTCACTGAAAAACTCTCTACACCTTGTCATGTGCAATGAGGCACCAGATTCCAAGTACCACACGCTCCCCATCACTATGTTGGCCATGCATGCAATAAGGGTAAAGTCAAGTTCGAACTGTGAAGCCAAGGCTTCACCTACTGCTCCTCCTGAGGTCTTCTTGCTTTCCTTTTTGTTTGGACACTTCGTGGCATAGTGCTTGAATTCATGACAATGGAAGCATTTAATTTTGGACATTTTTTTCTTCTTACCCCCTTGGCTGCATTCTAGTGTGGTTTGAGATTTCTTCCCTTTTCCCTTGTTTCCCTTTCCAACCAGTGCAAAGTTTTTTTCATCGTCGCCCTTGGATGAAGTCCCATCTCTAGTATTCCTTATGATTTCCTCCTGTACCAAATCGGACAATAAGCATTCCCAATTTGATAATTTCTCCCTCACGTTCACTGAATCTTAGTAGCTATGCCAATTCTTGGGAAGGCCTAGATGGGCTAGGCTTACCAAATCATCATCTGAAACAATAACACCAACTCTTGCAAGCTCATCATGAACTTGTGTGAACTTGCTCAAATACTGCAGGATAGTGTCATTCTTCTGCATCTTGATATTTCGAAGTGTATCCTTGAGCACCAGTTTCCTATGGTCACTATTATTCCGGAACAGATTTATCAGTACCTGCCACATTTCATAAGGAGTTTCTTTCCCATGGAGATTGGTGACAATGTCGTCTCGTACTCCCTCCAATATTATTCTCCTCGTCTTGGCTACATCTTTCTTCCACCGAACAAGGTTATGGACATTATATTCCACTGGTTTTTCAACATCTCACTTGATGTATTCTAGCAATCAATAGTCATCCATTATCGCCTCCATGCGGTGAAATTATAGTTGTCTTCCAAGGCATACTCTAGTCTCAGCTCATTGAAGGTCATCTTCTCAACTCTAAAGAGATCTTGCTACACTTAACTCTAAATTCGAACCTCTTGAGAAACAACTCTGAAATTCCTGCTCTTATGTGAATCCTGCTCTGATAACATATAGAAATTATGGTGTAGATTTGCAACGTCTCCTGAATTTTTAATCAAAATCACAAAATACAAACCTACTCTACTGCTCTGCAAAATTCAATTCACAATTTAGAACATCAATCACAAACATGCAGTGGGAAATAACACACAGGCACATAGTATTTTTTCCAAGGGAAAGAAATATATTAAAAAACCCTTGCCTGCTTGCATTAATCTGATGAATAGAGATGTATTACAATTACTTTGTTCTGTTGGAAATACTAAGAGTGGGGTGAATCAGTATTTCTTTTCAATTGTTAATTATTGCCAGTTAGATTCTTCACAATTAAAGACAGAGAGATGTATAATAATAATATTAAGGATTAATAAGAACTTCAATCCCTTTTTTTTTAAATAATAGTATACAATAGATGAGTGAGGGCACCAACCCTTTTAATGAAACAGGCACCAACATGTTGCCAAGCACCAACTTGGACTTTTATGAGGCTTCGACCGTATCTTGTCTAAGGCACCAACCTTATGTTTAGGGGCTCCTACCCCAGGGACACCAATCCCTCTTATCTTCTTTTGATGTAGAATGAGAATAGTACTTGAATGTCTTCAACAAAATTCTTCACTGTTCAACTTTTCAGATGTTCAATCAGCTCCAAAATAACTTGTGCTTGTCTTCACTGTACTTGAATTCTTCTGCTTGACTTATCCTTGAATTTACTTGAGCTTGTCTTCACAACTTTGGATGCCTTGTCACAAATCCGAGCTACTGAAATCTAAACCAATAGATTCGAAAGTCTGAAGGCATTTTCCGAGTCACAAAAGCGTCAGATTAGAGCGTAATCACAAAAAGGTCTGAGGAATGCTGCTTGTAGGTGTTCGAGCCATACAAAGTCTGCTCCAATAATCTGAGGTAAGTTGCCTTGGATCCGAATCCCACTATTCCGCAATTACAGGCTTATGTTCATAGGTTTGGTCACTCGTCCACAAGGTTGCAATCCGAGCTTCTAACCTGTCCACAAATCAGAGTCTAGTTGGCTAAGTCACGCCTTATTCAAAGTTAAGCGATCAAATTTATTTTAGAGCGAAAACTGTGCAGAAGAAACTTCGGTGGTTTCCAGATCAAGCTCGAAATGCCCTACATGGCACTTCTTATCTTAGATCTGCATGGGAATTCTGCTATAGATGCTACAGGTGTCAGATTTATTTTTCCTCAGGTCGAAATTGTTCTCAGGTTCAGAACAGATGTTTTTCGCAGGCTCTTGTCTTACTATTTCACGAGTGCTATTGGATTCACCATCACATATTATCCAGAAATAAATGCAACGTATATTCCCGAGGATGTCAACATTTTTTTTTCCTTTTTCCAAGTTCACGAGATGTGAACTGTTCTTTTATATTTATTGAACCTGTCCCAATTTGCAATGCTTTTGGATTAATTTTATGTTGTGGATATATAGTTAATGCTTGTCGTAGTTTGAGCCAAAATTTAAATAGACCTGAAGCCCACTAATGTTTTGGTGGAGACGGCATGTAATTTGTTCAGATTTAAGCATTATAAAATGTTCAGTGTATAGTTTGTTCAAGCTGACTAATGTCTCTCTTTGGAAATATTTTATGCAAGGTTCATTCTGTATACTTTCATCATCATCTAGTCCTTCATGAGTGACATGACTGACACTTTATGCAAGGTTCATTATGTATTCTTTAGTGTATACCCTACATGACTGACACTTCTTCATCATCATATGACATCAATGACAACCTAGATTAAAAATCTCCCCCTTTGTCATTAATGGAAATATTCCACCTTTTTCTCCCCCTTTGACATAAATGGCAAATGGGGTGCCAATATGCTCCCCCTGTCATGCTGCTCCCCCGGTCATGTTGCTCCCCTTGACAAGCTGCTTGTTTTAATGTGATGCAAGAGCAATAACTCCCATCTTTTGATGAAGATATTCAAATGCTTCTCGAGGAAGGGGTTTTGTAAAGATATCTGCAATCTGTTCCTTTGTATTGACATATTCTAACTTGATATTTTGTTCAACAACTTGTTCATGGAGAAAATGATATTTGATTGGAATATGTTTGGTCTTTGAGTGCATTATCGGATTCTTTGAGAGACTGATGGCGCTAGTGTTGTCGCAAAAAATTGTGATTGGTTTCTTAGTTTCTATGTTGACATCCTTCAAGGCTTCCTTCATCCATAGAATTTGTGTACAACAATCAGCAGCAGCTATGTATTCGGCTTTAGCCGTAGAAAGAGATATAGATTATTGCTTTTTGCTCAGCCAAGATACAAGACAATCTCCCATAAAGAATGCATTTCCACTGGTACTTTTTCGATCATCCACGCTTCCAGCCCAATCAGCATCAGAGTAAGCTCTCACAATAAGAGTTGAACTCTTAGGATACCAAAGACCCATATCAGTCATTCCTTTTAGATATCTGAGAATTCTCTTCACTGCTGCTAGATGGGATTGTTTAGGATTTGACTGAAATCTTGCTACCATTCCCACTGCTTGTATAATATCTGGTCTTGTAGCAGTTAAGTATAGGAGAGCTCCAATTATTGACCTGTAAAGAGTCGCATCTATAAGAGGGGTATCATCATCTTTACTTAATTTACAATCTGTGGTCATCGATGTGCTCATAGGTGCACAATCTTCCATCCCATATCTTTTGAGCATGTCTTTAAGATATTTTGCTTGAGATATAAACATGCCTGCAGAGGTTTGAGATATTTGTAGCCCAAGAAAGTAAGACAACTCAACAATCATTGACATATCGAATTTTTTGGACATATTTAGAGCAAATTCATGGCTCATTTCTTCATCATTGCTAGCAAAGATTAGATCATCAACGTAAACAAGAGTGATCAGAAGTTTTTCCTTGTCCATCTTCATGTAGAGATTGCTACCTGCCACTCCCTTTTTGAAACCTTCTTGTTGCAGATAGTGATCCGACTTTGCATACCATGCTCTAGGGGCTTGTTTTAATCCATACAAGGCCTTTTTTAGTTTGCATACAAAGTCTTTTCCTTCAGCAAGATCAAATCCTTCTGGTTGCTCCATGTAAACTTCTTCCTTGAGATCTCCATTCAGGAATGCTGATTTTACATCCATTTGATAAACCTTGAATCCTTTTGAGCAAGTAAATGCTAAAAACATTCTTATGGCTTCCAATCGAGCTACTGGTGCAAAGGTTTCTTCGAAGTCAATTCCTTCAATTTGCGAGTATCCTTTGCAGACAAGTCTGGCTTTATTTCTGATGATTTGTCCATCCTCATTCATCTTGTTTTGAATACCCATTTTGTTCCAATGATATTTTTATCTTTTGGGCGAGGTACCAGTTCCCAAGTCTCATTCGTTTCGATTTGAGACATTTCTTCTTCCATGGCCTTTATCCAATGAGGATCTTTACTTGCTTGAGAAAAATTTTCAGGTTCTATTAAAGATAATAGAGCAACATCATCTTTTCTTGGAGTGTTTGTCATCCTTCTTCGAGTTTGAATTCCTTCATCTATATTCCCGATAACTTGTTCTTCCGGATGATGTTTTTGAATAAATTTGATCTTAGAAGGAGTTTGTGAAGGTTCACTTTGAGGTTCTCCATTCTCCTCTTCTTTTTCAGGTTCTTCTTCTTCACTTTCTTCAAGGAAAGGCTCAACTTCATGATCTTCAATTCTCTTTTCTGGAAGGCCTTCATCAATCTTCACATCAATGCTTTCCACTATTCTCCGTAGACGATTGTTGTAACATTTGTAAGTTTTGCTTCTAGTGGAGTATCCAAGAAATATTCCTTCGTCAACTCTAGAATCAAATTTACCTGGTGAGTCATCATTTATTTTTATGAAGCATTTGCTTCCAAAAACCCTGAAATATTTTACTGAAGCAGGTCTTCCTTTCCATAATTCATAAGGAGTCTTTTCATTATTTGGTCTTAGTTGAGTTCGATTTAAGGTATAAACTGCGGTCCCAACTGCTTCTCTCCAAAATTTTGGTTGCAAATCAGTTGCTAGTAGCATTGTCCTTGCCATTTCTTGAATGGTTCGGTTCCTTCTTTCAACTACTCCATTTTGCTGGGGTGTCCTAGTAGTAGAGAGTTCTCTTTCGATTCCATGCTCTTTACAGAATTCATCAAATTCTTTTGAGGTGAATTCTCCTCCTCTATCCATTCTAAGACATTTAATCTTAGAATCTTTCTCATTCTCAATGAGAGCCTTAAGATTCTTAAAACATTCAAATGCTTCGGATTTATATTTTATGAAATATATCCACATCATTCTAGTATAGTCATCAACAAATAGAGCAAAGTACCTTTCACCTTGAAGAGCTGGAGTTCTAGTTGGCCCACAAAAATCTGCATGAATGATTTCCAAAGGTTTTGATGTTGAGAACTCCTTAGTTTTGTGGCTAGTTCTGGTTTGCTTTCCATGTTGGCATGGACCACATACAACTTAATTTGGCTTGCACATTTTAGGAATCCCTTACTGCTTTAATTTTGTTGATGTTGACTAGGTTATCAAAACTTGTATGCCCCAAATGCTTGTGCCATAACCAACTTTCATATGTTTGACTTAAGTAACATTTATATGTTCTTGCTCCTTTCGCCACAAGTTCTCCTGAGGATGAGTCTCTTATTTCACAATTTTTTGTACTAAAGACAACATTATGTCCTTGGTCACAAATCTAGCTAACACTTAAGAGATTGTGTTTGAGCCCTTCTACCAGCAAGGTATTTTGAGCCTTTCCTTGTCCATTGACAAGGGTGGCAGTTCCTTTTCCAGTGATTTTAGCGAATTCACTTCCAAAGGATACATTTCCATTTTTCTTGTTCAATGAGATAAACTTCTTTTGGTCACCTGTCATATGTCTTGAGCATCCACTATCCACGAACCAATGATTTTCTTCTCTGTGAGCACACAGAGCTAGGCCACATTTATCAGTTTTGAGAGTTACGCTTTTAGTTTTTTCCTTTTTAAGAGGGCAATTTTGTTCATTATGATCATAATTATCACATAATGAGCAAGACGGATCAAACTTAGCCAAAGGATCAAAGGAATTTTAAGTTTTGATTTGTCCTTTCTTTTTAGGACCACGTAGTTGGTTTGTTTGATCGTTCAATCTTGGTGCTTCATTCTTATGAGCCTTGCAATGCTTAGCTTGATGCCCAAAGTTTTTACAATAGTAACTATACCCAAGAAAAATAGTTTGATACCTGTTGTAGTATCCATGGCTTGAACCAACATTCTTCCTTGGAGTTGCTCTTTCTTCAATTATTGGTTTTGAGATGGGACTTTGTTCCTGACGAGATTACTTTTCTTCTTTTGGATGGCAAGAGAGTACGTTAGCATAACTTCTAGCATTATTCTTTGTACTTGATGATTCTCCTTTGAAACCGATTCCAGACTTATCATGTTGAGGTTTTTGAGTATTAAGAATGTTGTCAACAGCTAGAGAGCTTTTCCAACTCCTTTTGACTTGCTCTAATTCCTTTCTTAGAGATATTATTCCAGCTTCACGTTGTTCATAGATATCATCCTTCTCTTTTAGCTTAATGTTCAAGAAGTCTTCCCTTCTTTTTGCTTCCTCTCTTTCTATTTTGAGGGAAATTATCTTCTTTTGTAGATCCTCATTTTCTTCAATGGTACTCATTAGCAAACTATCCATGCTTCTTTCATCTTCCAGTTCTAAGTCGTCATCATTTGTAAATGCCATGAATAACGTTTCTTTGCTTCCAACATAATTACTTTCCTCATCTGATTGATCATCACTTTCTTTGTGATGACGCATATTCTAGTTGATTTCTTTTTTATGACTACAAATTCATCTTCGTCAGACTCATCTTGTTTGGAGAAGAAGTTCTTATTAAACCCTTTCTTTTTGTACATCATCCTTTTAGAGTCCTTTTCATCATCACTATCATGTTTATGAGGATATTTTGCAACATAATGACCTATTCTTCCACAATTGAAACAAATAAGAGGGTACATACCTTTTAGCTTAGATCCCCTTTTTATTCTTCGTACAAATTGAGCTAATTCGTTTTCAGTATCAGATTCATCGTTGTTGCAATTCCATCCTTTTCTTTCTTTTGTAGATCTTGAGGCTTTGAAGGTTGTTTCTTTGAAATTTGGACTCCCTTTCCTCATCTCATAGGCAATGAGAATTCCATGAAGTTCATCCATCTTGAGAGTATCTAGGTCCTTCATTTCTTCTATGGCACTTACTTTGGAGTCAAATCTATCAAGAAGCGATCTCAGGATTTTTTGAACAATGGTGCTTTCTTCAATATTTTCTCCTAGTCTTTTAAGAGAGTTAACCACTTCAGCTACTCGGAGGAAGTATGATGCAATATCTTCTTCATCATCCATTTTCAGACTCTCGAATTGTCTTATATAGGTTTGAAGCTTTGCCTTCTTAACTTTGGAGTCCCCATCATATAGAGAAACCAACTTATCCCATACTTCTTTGGCTGAGTCACACATGAATTTGGTAAATTACGGATCGGTAATTCCACTAGTGTTGGAATTTAAAGCTTTAGCATTAGCAATGTAGGCTCTTCTTTCATCCGGATCAGTTGGAAGACCAGAGGGAGCTTTGTACCCATCCAAAACAGAGTGTCATACTTCAGGGCCAAGAGACATTAGATAGTAGGACATCCTTTTTTTCCAAAAACTAAAATTTGTTCCATCTAAGATAGGCAGTTTCCCTGTTGCTTCCATGTTCTTCATTGTGCCTAAGAATACTTCTTCCAGCTGTTAGGTTGATAATGAAGAAGCTGGCTCTGATACCAATTGTTGGAAATACTGAGAGGGGGGAGAATCAGTATTTCTTTTCAATTGTTAATTATTGCCATTTAGGTTCTTCACAGATAAAGACAAAGAGGTGTATAATAATAATATTAAGGATTAATAAGAACTTCAATCCCTTTTTTTAAATAATAGTATACAATAGATGAGTGAGGGCACCAACCCTTTAAATGAAACAGGCACCAACATGTTGCCAAGCACCAACTTGGACTTTGATGAGGCTCTGACCTCTAGGGCTTCGACCCTATCTTTTCCAAGGCACCAACCTTGTGTTTAGGGGCTCCCACCCCAAGGACACCAATCCCTCTTATCTTCTTTTTATGGAGAATGAGAATAGCACTTACTTTAATGTCTTTAACAAAATGCTTCATTGTTCAACTTTTCAGATGTTCAATCAGCTCCAAAATAACTTGTGCTTGTCTTCATTGTACTTGACTTCTTGTGCTTGACTTATCATTGAATTTACTTGATCTTGTCTTCACAACTTTGGATGCCTTGTCACAAATCTGAGCTACCGAAATCTGAACCAATAGATCCGAAAGTCTGAAGGCATTGTCTGAGTCACAAAAGCATCAGATTAAAGGGTAATCACAAAAAGGTCCGAGGAATGTTGCCTATAGGTGTTCGAGCCATACAAAGTCTACTCCAATAATCTAAGGTAAGTTGCCTTAGATCCGAATACCACTATTCCGCAGTTACAGGCTTCTGTTCACAGGTTCAATCACTCGCCCACAAGATTGCAATCCAAGCTGCTAACCTGTCCACAAATCAGAGTCCAGTTGGCTAAGTCACGCCTTATTCAAATTTAAGTGGTCAAATTTATTTTAGAGCGAAAAATGTGTAGAAGAAACTTCGGTGGTTTCCAGATCAAGCCCGAAATACCCTACATGACCCTTCTTATCTTAGATCTACATAGGAATTCTACTATAGATGCTACAGGTGTCAGATTTGTTTTTCCTCAGGTCGAAATTGTTCTCAGGTTCAAAACAGATGTTTGTCGCAGGCTCTTGTCTTACTATTTCACGAGTGCTATTGGATTCACCATCGCATATTATCCAGAAATAAATGAAATCGTATATTCCCGAGGACGTCAACGTTTTTTTTTCCTTTTTCTGAGTTCACGAGATGTGAACTGTTCTTTTATATTTATCGAAATTGTCCCTATTTGCAATGCTTTTGGATTAATTTTATGTTGTGGATATATAGTGAATGTTTGTCGTAGTTTGAGCCAAAATTTAAACAGACCTGAAGCGGACTAATGTTTTTGTGGAGACGGCATGTAATTTGTTCAGATTTAAGCATTATAAAATGTTCAGCGTATAGTTTGTTCAAGCTGCTAATGTCTCGCTTTGGAAATATTTTATGCAAGTTTCATTATGTATACTTCCATCATCATCTAGTCCTTCATGAGTGACATGAATGACACTTTATGCAAGGTTCATTATGTATTCTTTAGCGTATACCCTACATGACTAACACTTCTTCATCATCATATGACATAAATGACAACCTAGATTAACATGTTCAACTATGCACAACCTACAAGTGAATAACCTATCTCTTTGTTCACTGAGAAGCTCTGACCCAGACTTGGTCAATTTCTGCCTCTGCTTGAGCCCCTATTTCCTTACGCAATTCCTTGAAAAATTAGGCCCCTATTATTTAGGAATTTCTCCAAAATGGATTGTGTAATTCCCAAGGTTGATCATCTGATTGCATGCAACACCTATACACTCAAGACTATTCTACAACTGATGTTACACTGCCTTGGAATCTCCACCACAGTTGGGGAACTCGAATTTTCTGCATGCACTAGCTATTTTGGGTTGATTGATCAATTAATTGAATGATCACTGAGTTTGACTAAAGTCCCGCGGCACAATTGACCTTCCACTAGTTCTTCCAACAGTTGGAACTAATTTAACTAAAAACGACTTGAGATAACTAACCTTGATTGCTACAAATTAGCAATCACACATGCTTAACTAAACTCTAACTCCTCCAACTCAAATTTACTTAGTAAACGGGGTGACACAAGCCATCTCACACAAGTTAATTGCATCCAAGTTGTTTGTTGCAAGGTTGTGGGGAAGCTCCCCCCCCCCGATCCCGCTCTCAAAACACGCTCCGTTTGGGAGCGCGCTTCCAAGCCTAAAAAAATGCTCCTTGTTTTTTCGAGAGTGTTTCAGGGAGCACTCAGGAGCGAATGCTTCCCAAGCACTGCTTCTGAGCGCTCCCCCCATTAAAAAAAAAGATTCGGGTGCGTTTTTTTAATGGAGGGAGCAGTCGGGGAGCGTTCGCTCCCGAACGCTCCTCGGCACGTAAACAAAGTTCGAATGGCAAATTTCTGAATTTTTTGGGAGGGAGGGGGGTTGGGTAAATAAAAGCCCACCCTCCTCATTTGTTTTTCATTATTTTAGTTTGAGAGTTGGAGAGCAAGAGCTTGAGAGTTGGAGAGCAAGAGAGCTTGAGAGTTTGGAGAGCGTAAGTGCCAAGGAGAGAGCAAGGAGCAAGCTGCAAGAGAGCAAGAGGAGGATTGAAGGAGTAAGGAGTCAGGACAAAGAGGTAGGACTTCTAATCTAGTTTTTTTATTTTTTAGGAATCATTTTTAAGTTGTTCAAAAATGAAAACTTGAATTTTTTTCTCAATGTTTCATTTTAGTGTGTTGAAAAGTGAAAAATTGAATTGTTTTTTTCCTATGTTGCATTTCCTATTCCCATTTGGCATTCCTCCATTTTTTTTGCATGCTAAAAACTTGAAACTTGAAACTTGAAACATCATGGCTATATGGCTAGGGATTTTCTTCATGTTGGTTCCTTTCTTTGTAATAATGGTGTTGGAGAGTAGAAGAAAGAGGCCCATTAGAGAAGAGGATGAAGAAGTGGGTTATAGTGGATTTGATGAAAACCCTGAAGAGGAGGAGTATGCTGAGGAGGAAGGGGAGAGAGGAGAACATGAGGCCACAGAGACCCCAACTAAGCAAGACCAAAGTCAAACACCATTGTGGAAATATGTTCAGAGGCAGGAAGGAGGGAAAGGTGGTGGAACCACTAAATTTCTTTGCCCCCATTGCAATAAAGAATACACAGGTTCATACACCCGTGCTAGAAGGCACCTTTGTGGGAAAATAGCCAGGGGATGGAGAGAAAAATCTAGGAATCAAAATTTGTGTAAGTGTGCCAGCAACAGAGAGAGAGAAATGTAGAAAGGAAGAGGAGGATGCCCTACAGAGATCTAAATGATCTAGGGGTTTCATTGATTCTTATGCACCATCAGGTCCATCACATCATGGACAAAGAAGTCCATCAACTTCCACCCATGGCAGTGGATATGGAGGCACGCCTGGACCAAACATCTCCTTAAGGCGTAGAACCATATCCAATTTCCTTGACGAAGGGTATGGGAATGATGTAGATTCAAAAAATTTCCGGTTTCTATATGCATGTGGGGTGCCATTCAATGTTCTTCGCTCACCTTATTGGCATGAAATGGTTTATGCCATTAATGATGCCCCCAAAGGATACAAGAGCCCTGGGTATGACAAGGCCAGAACTGTGGGACTTGATCATGAAAAAGCTAAAATAAATAATTCTTTGGCTAGAATGACAAATTCTTGGGATGAGCATGGGGTGTCCATTGTATCTGATGGATGGACCAATGTAAAAGGAAAGCCATTGATAAGTGTTCTAGTTGTGTCCGTTAATGGTGCAATATTCCTTTCAACATATGATTATTCGACAAATTCAAGACCGGCATTAACATTGCAGAACCATTACTTGAAACAATTGAAAGTATTGGGCCATAAAATGTCATCCAAGTCATCACTGATAATGTTGCTAACTGTAAGGCAGTAGGAGCAATTATTGAGGATAAATACCCCAAGATATTTTGGTCTGGGTGTTTGGTTCACACAATGAACCTTTTGATGCATGATATCATTAAAAGCAAACAACTTCAATTCAAATGGCTTGGTGATTTGTACAAGAGAGGTAAAAAAATGATAAGATTTATTATAAATCATAGCAATACCCATGGGCTTTTCCGTACTCACTCCAAATTGGAGTTGTTGAAGATAGCAAAGACTAGATTTGCTAGCTATTACCTCACCTTAAGGCGCCTTTTGAAGGTAAGAGAGTCATTGGCAGCAATGGTATCAAGTCCACACTGGCAGGTATTAAAGGACAAGGCAACAACAATAGTTGACAAGCAAGGTTTTGAACATGTGGAGGAGACCGCCCTTGATCCTTTGTTTTGGGCACGTGTGAGGGAAATTTTGAATTTCACCAAGCCCATTTATCACATGATTCATTTTTCAGATACAGATAAACCAGTGATTGGGGAGGTTTATGAGCCAATGGATAGCATGTTGGGGCAAATAAAAGATGTTGTTAAGGATAATGATCCCAACTTGTATCCAATGATTTACAACTGTGTGTGCACAGTGGAATAAACTCAATGTTCCACTACATGCCTTGGCATATATCCTTATGCCAAAATACTACTCTCCATCTTGGTTGGGCCAACCTACACCTGGAGGTGGGGTTAGGATCAAACCTCACACGTATCCTGAGGTACAAGAGGGGTACATGAAAGCATTGGAAAATTTGGTCCCCGACAGGGAGGAGTGTGCTAGATTGTGCCTTGAATTAGGCAGATACTTCAGTTGCACTGGTAACTTTGGTTCTTTCCATGCAATGGAAGACAGAGACAGATTTGATGCTCTCACATGGTGGGAAGCATATGGCGGCATGGGACTTTTGCCAAAGTTGAAAAAAAAAGTTCTCTCACAAGTTGTGAATACTTCTTCTGTAGAGAGGTGTTGGAGAACCTACAGCTTCATACATAATGTGAGAAGAAACAGGCTGAATGAAAACCGAGCTAAAAGCTTGGTTTATGTGCATTACAACTTGAGGTTGTTGAGTCATTACTGTGATTGGGCATATGAGGATCAATCATATAAAATTTGGGACAACAACACAGAGGATGATAATTTGGAGGACGACATTGTACATATGGAAGAATTGGAAGCAAAACTTTTAAGGGATGATGATGAAGCATCAACAGCCATGCCACCGCCACACATAGGGCCAATCCCACCATCCATTAGCAGTGCGGGTGCCAGTGCCAATGCTCGATATCCAACTATTGTTCCTTTGCAGATTCAGCCTCCACCTACATACTCACGTTACCCTTCGCCTTCTAGTCATGGTCGTGGTACTCCTGAGAGTACTAGAAGACCACCATTGCTTCGTGGTTCTCACAAATTAGACATTTCTCGTGGGCGTGGCAAGGGGCCAACCAATAGATAAAATAGATTTGTTGTTTACTAGTATTTTCTATTTTCTAGTAGTTTTTAACTTTTATAATTGTTGAGCAGTTGAAACTTGACACTTTCATATTTAATGACAATTTAAGTTTGAAGTTTGAATTTGAAAGGTGAAACTTTGAAATTAGCATTTATAAGTTTATAAGTCATTACGAATTATGAATATGATGCTTCATGAAATTTATATGGTGATAAATGAATCAATGATGATAAATGTTATATATCAATGATGATAAATGTTATATATTGAATTTTGAATCAATGAATCAATGATGATAAATGATATATATCAATGATGATAAATGTTATATATTTAATTTTGAAAGCTTGAAACCTTCAAATTGATCGTTCGTGAGACCCAAGAGTCAATATGTTGTATGTTTCCAACTTGTGGGCGTGGTTGATGAAGATTATAACTTCTAGATGATTGATGTTATATGATTCAATCTATGTTTTTTATGTTTTTTATGTCTAATTCATCATTCTACGTGCTTTTGTTGACATATATGCATCAAAATATAAAATATATATATATATATATATATATATATATATATATATATATATATATATATATATATATATATATATATATATATATATATATATATTTAAAAAAAAAAAAAAACGCTCCGGACCGGGAGCTTTTGAAAATGGCACTCCCGCTCCCACTCGTGCTCCCCGCTTTCACTCCCGCTCCCAAGTAATCATGGTTTGTTGATGTGGAAATTCGAATTTTCTCAATTTAATCAAAGCAAAATCAAATTGAGAATTTCTTGTTGCATTTTTCAACAATCCCAACAAGCACAAAGGCACTTGGGTATATAAGTTTTGGGCTATGAGTCCACAAGGACAAACAAGCACTCTCTCTCAACACAATTTCCATCGATTTCACGGTTTATTCATTCACATAACCATTCCAAGAAATATATCCCCTTCTTTGAGCTATAGCCCCTCAAATTATTTCTCCGTGCTACAATCCCTCAATCCATCATACCCATTTCTTAGGCTCCAAAGCAAATTGACCAAAAAAAAACCTCAATACCAAAGTTACTTGGAAGCAGGAGCGAGAGCGAGAGCAGGGAGCAACATTTTCAAAAGCTACCAGTTTGGGAGCGAATTTTTATATAATATATATTTTTATATATTTTGATGCATATATGTCAACAAAAGCATGTGGAACGATGATTCAGATATAAAAAACATAAAAACATGGATTACACCATATAACATTAATCGTCAAGAAGTTATAATCTTCTTCAACCACATCCACAAGTTACAAGTTCTCATTTATATAACATGTAAAGGTGCGCATAACCAAAATGTCATCAAGTGTAATCCATCTCTAAACTGAGAATACATCAACAAATAGGCTCTAGATGGCCTCTAGCATCCAAAAAAATCATGCTACAACAAATAACTACATATCATCAAAATCAAGTGTTTAAAAGATGATAAGCATGAAGGCCAAAATAAAGTTGATTCAGATAATGAGGAATGCTTACGTCTCAAAAATCATAATCAAAATCTTCTCAAACAGATTAAAAATATTAAGGACGAAAAGAAATCATTGATGAATAAGTTCAAAGAACTTGTCGCAAAGGAAGCATCAAAATCTCAAGCTGTAACAGTCCAAGCCAAAGAAACAAACATCAATACCATTAATATCGCAGTTCAAGCAAATCCAAACCCTATTGAAGTAAAAACGTACTCAGAGGTTGTCGTTTAAACAGAGGACACCCCAAACAAGGATTCATTAATTAAGTCAACAACAATAATGCCTGGTGCAAATAAGGAAACTACCATTAAAACGTTTAAGGAAGTTCAAACACAAATCCCTTATCTACATCCCAATCACAAGAGTAGATGCCTTAATCAATCTACAAATCTATATCACGCAGAACATAAACAAACTTATGTTCCGAAGAATACTGAAGTAAGCTCAATCCAATCATACGATAACTACTCGCCACTCATTTCTAAAGATCAAAAGATTTACCAAAAGATTAATCTAGGATGGTCTAATCCGTTTTCAGTACAACAATTTTGTCTATCGCTCAGAACATCATATCGTCTTGTAGCAACAAGGATGAAAGATCAAGAAATGGGAAGATATATCGAACAACAGCAGAGAATCGATCCTTCTTAAGTAAGCTTTGAGGACAAAGCAAATGAAGGGAGAGGCAATGTTATGAATATAATTCATAATAAAATAATAATAAATATAAATGTAAATGTAATAATAAATAATAAGTCATTAAATAATGATTAGTTAGTTAGTGATGAAGAGACATGTCTTAGAGACAGCCATTCGTGAAAGGGACCCTGCCTAGGGTATAAAAGCAGGCCCTCATTCTCATTTGTAATCATACTATCAACAATTCTTTATACAATATATAATTTACAATTTCTATCCTACAATGGATGCCTTTGTCTACGAAGTATTTTAATATTTTCGTTGCGTATACGACTATTGGTCGCTACACATGTCTTGGGATCTGTCATTAATATCACCTTCTAAGCAATTGACATAAGATAGAAAAAATGAAGCATGTCAAGTCAAGATTTTGTTTGAGTGATGGGTACATTTTTAGTAGGGTCATGATAAAGGAGTTCGACAACCAATGTCACTAACATGAAGGTACATAGAGGGCTTGGTGCTCTTGATTAAATACGAATCACATACCCTAGTACATGACAAAATCCAATGGAAACATTGCAATCCCCCCAATCCTAAAATCCTAAAAAACGGATAAGTCTACAGGATTTTGAGAGAGATCTAAAATTCTACTTTCTCCATATGAAATCCAATGAGGTTGTAACCACTCTCAAACATCCTGAGTCATTTCATGGTAATGTTAAAATTTTAAGTATCTCCTTTATCTTTCATTTTCATCCTTTTACTTTAAGAATTTAACATTACCATGAATTGCATATCAATACTAAGGCCATAAGCTTGAAAATTAGGCCTCCCTACTCAAAAAATCTTGTTTCTTTGAAAAAAAATTGTGTTTGGAACATCTTTGTGACAGAAAAATTGTGAAAAAAACCAGGGAGCGAATTTTTTTTGCAAGAGCACGACAGGAGCGAATTTCGGGAGCGCGCTCCAGAGGCAATTTGAAGGGGGGTGGGGGCACTCCCCAGCAACTATGCTCAATACTAAGATCTACAAACATTCTCAGTGACAACTTTCACGACAAAATCATATATAGACAATATTATCCCTCAATGATATTTAAAAGAATGCATCTCGATCTTTTTCTATTCATCGCAACAAATGAACCAAACGCACAATCCCTCTCCCTCTCCTTCTCCCTCTCCACTCCCTCTCTTGTCTCTTTTGTTCAATTACTTGTGAGACACCCCAAAGAAGGAACTAATTTAAGCTACAAGACAATTTAATATTTTCTTCAATCTCTGCTTAAGGGAAACATATATCACTTAGTCAACCTATATATGGGTAATGGCTGAAGTTCTAAATCTATTTGGTATTTAAGGTTCGTTTACCAAAATTTGTCCAATTCCATTACGTAATTATTTTCTACATGTCAAATCGGTCTAGATTTCGCTTTGTGAACCCATCACGTAAAGTTATATGAACCGCTAAGTAACGAACATTAAAATTTCTAAACAACAGCTAAAGTTAGCCTGCAATTCCATTACAATATTATTTTTCCTCAGTTTAAACTTTAAACTGATATCAATAGCATACGGAAGTAGCATAACATTGCATGCCCATGCCAAAAGTCAATTTGCTTACTCTGTAATATATGATTAAAAAATTAGAACAAAAGAGCTAAATCTGACCTGCAATTCCACTGCAAATGTACATGTCAAATCCACCGTGATTTATCCATGAAAGCTCAAGCACTGCAGAACTATAGAGTTAGAATGAATGCACATTTTTCAAGTTCAATCTGTGTTGTCTTCAGGGTTCTTTCTCCTCATATGACTATCTACTAATGAACAGCCCCATATAGTATGTTAGCATCCTCCCTTTTATTGATATCTACATCCTTCAGTGTTTTCCCACATATAACTGTTGACAATGTTATGTAAGATTGTTATATATGATTAAAGTCTCGGATGAAAAGGTGGCATGATTAAAATATCAGATTATTTTCCTGTTTTCAACAACTGCTCCAGAAAATTTTCGGGGAATTTCAAAGCCTACAGAATAATCAAGATTGCAATCTGTGTTAGTAATTTTAAAGCCTCCTGAATAATCAATATTCCAATATGTGTTGGGTCTACTTCTCATGTTTAAACTTGGCTTTATGTCTTGTATAAAACAAAACGACTTGGAAGAATCACACCTCTACCAATCCAACGAATCCAAGCAGAACGAAAGCGTTGTCTTAATCTGCCTCGTTATATCTATTGTTAATTTTGTATTGTTTTTCTAATTATGAGTTGCATGTATGTGTTAATAGTCAAATTCCACTAATGTGATATGGATTTTGAGTAGTTCATTTTGTGTCCAAGGTTCAAGACTTGGTAATTCAGAGAGACACCCAAAAACTCCAACTATTTTAAGTATTTGGATTTTGAGTAGGTCATTTTGTGGCCGAGGTTCCAAACTTGGTAATTCAGAGAAGACACCCAAAAACTCCAACTATATTTAGTTTTGATATAATTCAAGTCAACTACAGTTTCCAAATTATTTTGACAACTTAAATACCCTCTAGATCATGATCTTTTAAACTACAAACTAGTCTCACAAATCTCTCACACACTAACAAGGAGAAAAAAACATTGGACGATAAATATTTCTCTCAAAAATTAACTGAAAATCAGTACTAGTAATTCCACTAAGCAATAACTACATACCTTGCATGGCATGCATGAATATCTTCACCTTGAAACAAAAAATCATCATTTATTGAAACAAAGTCGCAACGTACCTTTTAAGAAACACAGGCAAACCCACAGCAGTGTGGAAATCAAGCAAAATATTTCTAAAGCTGGACAGCATTGGGAAATCTAAAATATTCAAATAAGCAATCCAACTAGAAGGAAAGAATATAGGCTTAGGTATTAACAGAATCATAGAATCATAAAATACCCCGATAAAGTTTGACTTCTAGGAAAACATTATGGGGTTACCTCCCTTTCGAAAAAAAATCTTCGACCTACGCAATGTTCAACGAAAAATTTCTAACTATTCGAGCAATTTGGTAGTATTTTATGAGTGGTTTGAAAATGTATTTGAAATTAGATTTCCAGCTGAATTATCCAATATACCTTTTCTGATTGCATGTTAATGCATTTGAAACTACAAATTTCTGACCTTATAGGTTGCTCTTTTTATTGCCTATCAATCACCTCATGCTAGGATCAACTCCTTTCTATCTGAAAAATACCTCACCTCCCGTGAAACTGACCTCATGTCCTTTATTCTCCATAGCAAAAACGAAGAGCAAGTTCTTTTCCAAGCTAGGCACATACAATACTTCATTAACCTCCATAGGACTCTAAGAGTCCAGCTAGAACTATATGCTGCTAATACCATCCACTACATACCTGACACTATCAGCAAGCTCCACATCAAGATTATGGTGCTCCTTGGCCTTGCTGGTGAAGATGTCACGAGATCCTGTCATATGACAAGAAGCTCCAATGTCCACAAACCATACACCACATGTCATGGTGCTGAAAGACATTCCACTAATGCAAACTCCTCGAATTTCTCTGATAACTCATCCATTTGTGTAGATGCAGCTGTTGATGCCTTCCTTTTGCCTTTCTTTTTGTTGGGACACTGTCCAGCATAGTGATCATACTTGTGACATGCAAAGCACTTGACTTTGCTCATGTCCTTTTTCTCTCCCTGTGAAGATCCTCCTCCACTCTGATCCTGCTTAAATTTACCCTTGCCCTTCTTTGCTTGCCCAGCAAGAGCAAGTTCCTCATCTCCGCCTCCACCTCTACGTTGTCCACCAGATATCAAACTCTCCCTAATCTCCTTTTGGGTAAAGTCGACCCACAACCTAGTCCAATCAGGAAGCTTTTCTCTACCAAAGATACCTGTTACAAAGGTATCCCATTGCTTGGTACAGCCATTCAAGGCTATCTTGACAAGTTCACTCTCATCCACGGCTTCCCCAACAACGGACAGTTCATTATGAACCTGCTTGATTCTTGTGAAGTATGAGGCCACAGACTCAGATTTATTCATTCTTATGTTTCTTAATTTCTCTCTTAGCACCATCTTCCTATTTGCGTTGTTACTTTGGTATAAGTTCATCAAGGCTGACCACATTTGGTGAGCTGTATGCTTTCCTGATATGTGAGGGATTATGTGATCCTTCACAGCATCCAATATGATCCCTCTAGCCTTCACATCCTTCAGACTGCATTCAGCTTCTTGTATAGGATCAGAAGGAACTTGGATCTCATTTTCTACAAGTTTCCACAAGCTATTTGCCATCAGAACAATGGTGACCCTCTCCTTCCATGCACTGAAGTTTGCATCCCCCTCCAACCTGTCTTCAAATCTCAAACTAGATGATGCCATCCCAAGAGACCGATTTCAATCACAAAACGCTTCCTGCAAAATAAAATTTCTGCTGCATCAAAGAAATAAAATGTTGTTGTTAGAAACCCCTGTCCACTGATTTTCCTTCACAAAGCTTGCTCAATGCTCTGATACCATGTTCATTTTCCAAGTGCCAGTTTCAAATTTAACATCTCATGCAGTTATTTTATCCTCAGAAATTATTTTACCTAGTAAATGATTTTTTTTGCAGTAAATAAAATCTGAAAACTACAAACTAAAAATTCTCTGGCACTTTAACTTAGCAAATAGCAGAGGAAAATATTTTTGAAATTAAACCAGAAAAATCAGACTAGACAGCAACACAAATTTACCCTCCAACTTCACATCATTAATTTCTCAGAGAAATCTTGGTCTCCCTAACCAGAAAAAATGGCCCTCGGAATTTACAAATAAAAGGGCCCCTGATAATTTATTCAGCTACAGAAAATTCTCCTATTGTCTTTTTCCTTCTTTCTCAGATTTTGTTAATCTCTTGCAAAAAATATAATATCACTCTTGCAAATTATTCAGAAAACCTCTTTCTGAATGTGTTGTGTCCTCATCCTCTCCCTTAGGCTGCTTTTATAATTCTCCATAAGCAAAATCCCTAATCTCTAAAATGATTGACGGCTAAGATTAAATCCCAGCCTTCTTAGATCAGTAATGGAAATTACATGTAAGTCACTTAAATAATTAATTATTTATCCTTTAGAAAAGTAAGTTTAAAGCTATGCAGCTTGTTTCATTTATATTTAGTTTGTAGAGAAAGTTTGCTTATAAACAGTTTTTTTCATTTATCTTTCGTTTGTGGTGGAAGCTTGCTTACCAATATTGTACTTATGATGACCAGTCAAAATAGAGAAGCCAGTTTTAGGTTAGGAAGCTCGTGATGTTTGTTTCATTTATAGTTCGTTTGTAGTGGAAGATTGCTTCTTATTTCAGCAACTTTTGGTCACCATATTGGCTTTGTCAGAAGAGGAATGAATGGTAAGATTCAGAATATTTGGCTGTGCAATAAAAACATTTCCATTTCCAGTATCTTTTGGAAAAACTGGTAGATTCAGAACCATTAGCAGTGTATTCTAAAACCTTGAATAAAATAAAAGAATTCCAATAAAGATATGTTTCATTTCTGGAGTTTCAATTAAAATTTCAGTGTGGGTGGCCAAATTTTCTGTAAAAGTTCAAACCTTGTAATCGCAAAAACTCTGTTGTGGAAAGATATTTCAGCCTCGTGTCATGCATTATAAAGATAAAAAAATATAGACACACGCAATTCAGATACAAGTCTGAGGCCTTCTTGCCATCTATGTGGTTTGTGGGAGGGCAAAATTAAAGTGATCGTTTGTCACATTTTCATTTAAAATTTAGAAAAGCTACTCAGTTTCTTTTTCATTTAACTTTACAAGACACTTACCACCTCTTAGCGCAAATGTATCATAGGTTATTATAAATGAGAACATTAAAGATCATTGATTTGAACATAATAATAAAAAAATCCACTGTCACTTTTCCTTACAAATGAAACACAGGTTATTTAAATAAAGGCATTGGAATCCTTATGGTTTTAAAAGAAATCAATTAAAATTTCCACTCTGTCACATCTTAGTGCAAATATATCACAGATGATCTCAACAAAGACATTATTAGGATCCTTATTTTTTTGAAAGTAATCTACTAAAATGGTTCCGATAAATAAAGCTTTTTTATTCTTATTGTTTTGAAGGTAATCATTTTTCTTAATAGGAAGTTTTTCTTATCCCAGGTTTAAGTTGGAAAAACAATATATGAACATTGATCAATAGCATGGAGGCACTCAAGCTGCACTTCTTGAATTTGAGTCAACTTGTTAATTAATGTAACACACCCCCTTATCCACACTGTCAAAGGCAGGTGGTTACTATGTTACGCAATTGCCAAGTACAGTTATGAGGATGGGATATTAATATTTCAATTTGTTTTCCTGGTTTTTGCACTAGTGAAAGTATTGAATGGATTTCCCAAAAAGGATGAATTATGTTTATATAATGCTTCATGCATTGCCAATAAAGTATTAAAAGCTAGATGCCAAAGATGCTTGTTAGATGTTGCTTATGAATGCATAGATATGTGAAAATTCTACTGCAGTGTCATGGTTTATTTCTCCTACTTAATTTAAATTAATACAAGTTATTTTCAGAAATTAGATTCGGAAAATACCGAAATAAACACAACTACAGCCTACACATGCAGATCATTTACTGAATAATACGCTCATCCAACAAAGCGACACATGGATTTTTGGACATAAGTCCCCGGAAAAACCCAAAGCAGGAAAACCGGTGTAGCAAATATGAGGGTTTATTTTATTAATTAGATTCTGAGTACAGTATCTCTGGGTTCAAATCTGGAAAACCCGACAGAGAATAAAAGAAATCAGATCTGCCACTAACCTATAGATCTAGGACCAAATATCTGACTGATCCACACCCTCAAACGGGACTTACAAGACTCAGCCCAGATCTGGCCCTAGAAACCCCAGCATTGCCTCTGAAGTCTCAGCGTCAACTCTACTAGCCTCATAATGCCACTGCGCTGCCCAAAGAGGGACTGCGTAACCCCTAGAAGGGTGACAGAGGCCTTATGCTGGCCCTGGAGACCCTCTGTGTAACTTCTGAAGCCCGCTGGTGCCTATGCGTTGTCCTGCGTAGTGGTTGCACAGCACCTGCGTAGCTGCTGTTCTGCTTCTCTTTGTTGTCCTTGTTGTTGCTCCTCTGCCTCTTATCGACTCTTGGCTCTAGGATCAGATCATCCCCTTGGCCAATACTACCCCTCGCTGCAGGAAATTCCTCCGGAAATTCTTAGCAAACCCGCCCTAGAATTCCATATCTATTCCTCAGCTTTGCAACTGTGTGTGTATCTCCAACTGACCCTCAAGCCTTTCTCTTATAATTTTTCGTTGAACCCTTCAACGGTCGAGATTAAAACATTCATCAACAGCTGAGATTAAAAGACTGCTTGATCCATGCCTTTTAGAACATTTCAACACATGTGTAAATTAATTCACTTTAATTATTTAATTTTCCTAAGTTTAGACTTTGGAAATCCATTAAAATAATTAATTATTTGAATAACTTGAACACCAACTGAATTTCTTCAAAACACTTTCTAGGTTTTGGAGATCAAGTGTGTCCTAGCCCCTCCACAAAATTTCAAGGCTAGAGCACACCTGGTGCTACACCAACTATACAAAATCTCAACACTCCCTCTTAGTGCGGAGTGTGCTCCAGCAAAGTGTATTCTAGCAATGCATCCACACCATGCACTACAAGATCTTGAAGTTGGATTATGTGTTGTTGATGCTTGGCCTGCTGCCCTCCATCTACTACACTGCTGCTCTTTGTACTGCTACCCATGCCGCTGTCACTGACACTGCCACATCTGTACTGCAGCTCCCTCTCAAATTGCCACATCATGCTGCCGATAGCACTGCCACTGCTAACTGTGCACTGCAACTCAGTTGCTAAGAAATAAGCAACTGAAAGGACTCTGCCCAACTATTTGACAAATAAGTAAAGTTGCCCTCCACCACTGAAGCTCCCTGGATGTTGATTTACGATGTCCTCCTGGAGACACTATTATGCTGCAACACTGCACTGCGTGAGCACAACTTCTCTGCGCTGCTGAAGTCCCATCAGCCCCTCTGTGTTGTTGCCTCCACATTGTTGTTGCTTTTGCATTACATTGCTCCCTCTTCAGCTCTTCAGTTCCTTCCACTTCAGTGTCACCCCCTGCAACTATCTCCCGACTCATCCAGCTACCATCTTAAGGCTCCCGTAGCTCATATGTGATCCAAGAGTAGGGTTGACTCAAGGATTCTGCCATAGTCTGTAGATGCTCTACAAATCCATGTCACCCCACCTCTTCTCTCGAGGTGCATGAGCACTCATGGCTGCATCATCATCAGAGCCATCGTTCTTTGTTGTTGTAGCCTTGGCATCATAAGCTCCTTTATCCTTCTTCTTAGGACAACTGTTGGCGAAATGTCCAAGATCAGCACAGGTTAAAGCACCGGACCATGGAGAGGTCCTTCTTCTTCTTCCTTTGATGTTTCTTTTCTCTTGATGCAAGGGTTGCATCCTCCTCCTCCTCTTTGACTTAGCTAGGCACAATTCTGCACCTACAGAATATCCACCACCAGCATTGTTGAAGATCTGAAGCACTGCTTCCGGATCTTGGCAAAACTTTTTTGCAACTAAATAAATGACTAGACTGCGTCTCACTGGCTGGCCCAGCGTAGCCTCAACGCTGCTCAAAAGTGGACTTCGTAACCCAAGACTGGGTGACGCAGTCCTTACGCTGGCTTAGGAAGGCTCTGCGTAAGCCTGATGGCCTTATGCAGCTTCAGCGTTGTCCTTTTCTGGATTTGCGTTCTTCTGCTCTCAAGATGCCCTTTCCGGATCTGTTGCATCTCTGCCAACCTGCAAAAAATATTTCTTCAGCTGATTGCTGGAGATTCAACTTGATCTGCTATTGCTCTAATACCATGTGAAAATTCTACAACAGTATCATGGTTTATTTCTCCTAGTTGATTTAAATTAATACAAGTTATTTTCAGAAATTAGATTCAGAAAATACCGAAATAAACACAACTACAACCTACACATGCAGATCATTTACTGAATAATACGCTTATCCAACAAAGAGACACATGGATTTTTGGACATAAGTCCCTGGAAAAACCCAAAGCGAGGAAACCGGTGCAGCAGATATGACGGTTTATTTTATTAAGTAGATTCTGAGTACAGTAAATCTGGGTTCCAGATCTAGAAAACTCAACAGAGAATAAAAGAAATCAGATCTGCAGCTAACCTATAGATCTAGGACCAAATATCTGACTGATCCACACCCTCAAACGGGACTTACAAGACTCAGCCCAGATCTGGCCCTAGAAACCCCAACATTGCCTCTGAAGCCTCAGCGTGAGCCCTACCAGCCTCATAATGCCACTACGCTGCCCAGAAAGGGGCTGTGTAACCCCTGGAAGGGTGACACAGACCTTATGCTGGCCCTGGAGACCCTCTGCGTAACTTCTAAAGCCCCTGGTGCCTCTGCATTGTCCTGCGTAGCAGCTGCGCAACACCTGCATAGTCGCTGCTCTGCTTCTCTGCATTGTCCGTGTTGTTGTTCCTCTGCCTCTTACCGACTCTTGGCTCTGAGATCAAATCATCCCCTTAGCCAATACTACCCCTCGCTGCAGGAAATTCCTCCGAAAATTCTTAGCAAACCCGCCCTAGAATTCCAGATCTATTCCTCAGCTCTGCAACTGTGTGTATATCTCCAACTGACCCTCATGTCTTTCTCTTATACTTTTTCGTTGAACCCTTGAACGGTCGAGATTAAAACATTCATCAACGTTTGAGATTAAAAGATTGTTTGATCCGTGCCTTTTAGAACATTTCAGCACATGTGTAAATTTATTCACTTTAATTATTTAATTTTCCTGAGTTTAGATTTAAGAAATCCATTAAACTAATTAATTATTTGAATAACTTGAACACCAACTGAAATTTTTCAAAACACCTTCTGGGTTTTGGAGATCAAGTGTGTCCTAGCCCCTCGACAAAATTGCAGGGCTAGAGCACACCCGATGCTACACCAACTATACAAAATCTCAACAAGATAAGGTTGGTGTATTTCATGTATTCTCATTGCAATACTGAATGCTGAATCTAACTCTTCAATGGTCCATGGATTGAGTTTTAACTCATTGAGATCTCTGTTTCTACGGAATTTAGCTCAGTAGCTGCATGACAACTTTGAGTTCTATTATTCATCAAGTTCTGTACCTCTGGAATTGGAATTGGGTTACATAGTTACATAACAATTTTGAATTCTCTTCTAAGTCTGGGTACTTGCCTATGATTTCTGGTACATATGCAAGCCTTGAAAATGTGAGACTATGCAAGAATAAGCTCATGGGATAAATACCCAATTCACTCTAAGGTCTCCCTGATGTTTATATGGTGCCGTGTGTCAGTAACAATGGCGTTCATAAGGGGAGGACTCTCCCATGACAACCCAAATCACTAGCAGAGAGAAGAAACCAAACGAACCGGATAAATTAGGCACTTCCAGGTTTGGTGTCAAATTCAAGCCAATCCATATCCCTGCTAGAGTAGGATATATACCTTATATAATATGTCATATTATTTCTTAATATATGAGTTGGGTTGAATACGTGGCATATATAAAGGTATGGACAGAGACAAATATTCATGAAATTCCACAGTGTTACCTTAGTTGGCTGATGCAACAACCAAAATCCAAACACACTGTCCAGTTAAATACCGGAATGAAGTAGCTATTTCAATGTAATTGATATGTCGAGTAGGGGTCTAAGTCTCTTTACTGATGGTTTTGCTGTTTTTGCCAAATAGAGGACATGGGCTTGACCTCATTTATTGATAGGTGAATAGTTTTAAAACGTTTTCCTTAACCATTGTCAGCACAAGAAGCACTGTTAGAATCTACCTTCCGAGGAAATGGCGTTGTCTATCGAGGCCACAAATTCGCTTGGAAAGCTATTTTTCTGTCAGAATCCGGCGATTTTATTTTTCAAAAGATCTGATCATAGGATTGTTTGACTCATTGTTTTGGTGGTGGAAATGGATTCAGCACCATCAAAAACCCCCTGGGCACCAAAAATTTTGAAGTTTGACTGCTGTAACCCAGATTTCCCAAAATTTCTGCCGGATTTTGGCAAAAATCATGCCAGAATTTCCATTATTTTCCGGGCAAATTTGTGGCCTCGTTAAACTACTCTCCGAGGAAATAAATGGTGTGAATGTCATGACCCATGTTTTGGCTGAGAGAGTTCCTACAGGACAGAGATTAATGAGACCGCAGCACTTAATGAAAGATTATTGGATTACTTACAGGAACAGCAGCAAGATGCTAATCAGAATCAGCATTGTGAGGACAGAGATTAATGAGACAGCAGCACTTAATGAAAAATTATTGAATTACTTATAGGAACAGCAGCAAGATGCTAATCAGAATCAGCATTGTGAGAGCTTGCTTGGATAGATTTGACATTAATATTAATCAATAGCAAATTGTGAAAGGAGGTGACGTGGTGATTGCACACAGGCCGAGTTTGTTGTAGGCAAAATCAATGATACTCTTTGAAAAAGAAAAACTTTCAGAGATTTGTCATAGCTTGAATTAATTTCAGATAGACATGCGAATTCTTCTACAGGATTCAGAGTGATCTCAGGTGAAATGTGCAGGTTCTGTAGATGTGCTTGATGGAAACATCCCATGCCTGAATGTGCAATCACCAAATTTGATTCCAGTTCACTTATACGTCTGCGATTCATCTTACAGTCCCAATACAGATTTGAGTGCATGCTAGACAAAGGTCATTTGAATGTATACCTGTATATTTGTACTCAGCTTTATCTAACTGTGCAGAATTAAGCACTCGTTCCACCCACCTGTTGAATGGACATTGGTGGTATGCATATGAGGTATAAAAACAAAACCCCATCACATGTTTTATTTTTCCGTATGGGTTTCCAGGGTAACAGTCGGTCAGGGTTTCCATATGGGTTTCTATGGTCCATTAGACTATGTTCAGATCAACAGGCCAGGAGGCTTAAAATGGCTACAATTCTGGCAATAACCCTGTCAGGCTGAAGTCCTGAATCCTTGAAATTGTCAATATAAAAAAGGACGTGATCTAGCAGACCATATAAGTGACAGCCGTTGTCTTGGGACATACATTAACAGCAGGCTCCACAGATCTGAATTAAACATGACACGAACGGCATGTTCCCCTCAGCCTTCTGCGCTCAATCTAGATATAAAGAGAGACATCATTTACTTCAAGCTTTCATCCCTACCGACATGACACTCTGTGTGAAGGCAAATAGGCCTGCAATGCATATCGGTATGAGGCAAGGCAAACCTTATGAATAACGCTTCAGCATGTAAGGCAAAGCCCACTTACACCAGGCTGTAATCCTGCAATAATAAATTAATTTCAATATTTGCAAGCCTGTAGGTTTCTTACTAATTTGGAAACTAGGGCCAAACTCCACTTTGGACAGCTTATATGATGGAGATGATATTTTTTTTGGATTCTTCTTTCCGAAAGATGCAAGATTGATCTAAAGATCATCTTGTTTGGATGAGTAGAAGTTGGATTTTGAATTATTTTCACACATGTACATTTGTCAAGGTCAGCCAAAAAATTAAAGTAGGCTCATAAGCCCCAAAAGATGTGTCTCCACCTCTCATTGATGGATATAAACTGGAGAGACTCATTCCTCATTTGGACATCATCTCATCTCACATTATCTCTCCTCTCTCATTGGTTCATACAGCTCTCATTGGTTCATACAGCCTCAAGGAGTCTCTCTCTCTCTTCGCACATGTGGGAAAGGAAGTACAGATTTTCGAACTGTTTCTAGGGTAGAAAACAGAGCATTGACCAGTGTTGACTTTGAGTCAACCTTCATGTTTTGACTTTGATTTTTGGGCAGAATTCCGATCTTTGAAGGCCACAGCTATTGGCATGCATTCCGAGGAATTCTGGGCAGTTTGACTTTTGGGTTGACCTCAGAGTTGACTGTTCTTTTGACCAGGTTTGACCTAGTTTTTCAGGACTGTTTTGGGCTGACTTTGACTGTCTTTGGAGGCCAAGTTGACTGGGTTTGACCGAGCTTCATTGGAGGAGATTTATTGCTAGATTGATCAGCGTCGACTTTTCTGGTTAGGGCATCCTATTGACTCTTATTTGACTGAAGTGAAATTTGTATATTGTACTCTCTCTCTGTTGAACTTTTGAAGAATAATAAGAAGATTTGATCAAAGGATTTTCCCCACATTGGGGTTTTTCCCTGGCATCCGCCAAATATTGTGTCCTCATGTCTTGGCTTGTCTTCTGGTTATTTGTTTATGTTCTATCAGCGTTTACTGTCAATGTTAATGTGATTGCTAATTTGGAATTGAAATTATGCTAATAAGAAAAGATTGAAGTAAATTGCTCTAAGCATAGAACATACCATTGTTGTCTAAAATTAACATGTTATCAGAGCTCAGGTGAAGACAAAGCCCAACCAAGAATGAGAAGAGCAATCACTGAAATATGTTGGACAAGGACAAGGGTCAATGGCTTCCTCATCATACTTCAAATCTGATGACAAGCTCAATGATAAGTTTGATTATCATGCTTGGAAAATTTCCTTGGACTTGACTTTGGAGGAACAAGATGTTATGGACTATGTACAGGGAAAGATTACTGAGCCTCCTTCAAATGCACCGGCTGCCACTAAGACAAAGTACAAGAAAGGAGAAAACAGAGCGAATAAAATCATCATGGACTCAATTCACAAGCACTTGGTTGCTTATATCTCCGAGTTGAGCACATCTAAGGAGATGTATGACAAGTTGGTTGGCATGTTCAAGGCTAGCAACGCAAATCAAATTCTCTTTTTAAAGAACAAGCTGAAGGACATCAAGATGGACAATGGAGAGTCCATCCAATCCTACTTTATGAGGATTATCGAAATCAAAAATGATCTCTTATCTATTGGAGAGGTCATAGTTGACCGAGAGCTCACTCTCATTGTTCTTGGAGGTCTTCCCCAGGCATGGTATGTATTCAATACCACTATTCTCAATAATAACACAATTCCTGATTTTGATGAATTGTTGACGAGATGCACTCAAGAGCAGACAAGGATGATGGAGAAAGACTGTTAAAATTGGACAACTAGGTCCAAACTCCATGTTGTGATGCTCAGATGAAGACACCAATATTTTTATTGGGTTTCTCTTTCGAAGAGGTGCAAGATCGATCTAAAGATCATCTTGATCCGATGAGCAGAACATTTATTTTGAATTTATTTTTAATACTTTCAAAATATGTGCAGGTCGGCCTTAAGGTTTTACACCCCCAACAGATGTGTCACACACCTCAGTGATTGATATAAATAGAGTCAATGTTGGAGGACATTTCATCTCATCTCATCCTCACACATCATCTCCCCTCTTCTGATTGGTTCGAGCTCCTTGGAGGTAGTTTCAGTTCACACGTGGGAAAGAAGGACAAAGAGGAAGTTGTTGCAGCTAAGGTTTCCATGAAATTTTGACCAGCGTTGACTTTGGTCAACGCATGGTCCAAAGGGGCTGATTTTTGGTGGAGATTTCGATTTTGGAAAGCCGTACATTTTGGCACAAGAACCAAGGTCAAAGGTTGATCGTAGACCATGCTGCATTGACTTTTACTTCTTGTTGTTGTTGCTGTCAGTGTTGTTGCCGTTGTTGGTGTTGTTGTCGTTGTTGCCGGTGTTGCTGCCGTTGTTGGTGTTGTTGTCGTTGCTGTCGGTGTTGTTGTCGTTGCTGTCGTTGTCGCTGGTGTTGTTGTCGTTGCTGCCGTTGTTGCTGGTGTTGTTGTCGTTGCTGTTGTTGTTGTTGGTGTTGTTGTCGTTGCTGCCGTTGTTGTTGGTGTTGCTGCCATTGCTGTCGTTGTTGCTGCCGTTGCTACCGTTGTTGACGGTGTTGCTGTCGTTGTTGTCGTTGTTGCTGGTGTTGCTTTCGTTGTTGCTGGTGTTGCTACCGTTGCTGCTGGTGTTGCTGCCGTTGGGGCAGCGTTGACTTTTCTGGGGTTGACTTTGAGTTGACTGTGTGGCTGTTTTGAGGGCTGTTGTGACACATGTTGGGTTGGCTGACCGAGGAGACTTTGCTGGTTGAAGCATCCTGTTGACCGCCGTAACGCACCACCACATTTTTCTGTTTCTGGTTTGTCTTCTATAGATCCACTGGTATGTTCTATCAGCATTTTACTTGATTGTTTATGTGATTGTTGTGGTGAAAAGTAAAGTTGCATCCAGCATAGAACATCTTCAAAAATTTACAAAGACAAACCTTCAAATGGAAATGAACCTACTGCTTTCTCCGCTCATACAAAGAAGAAGAATAATATTGGTCCTAGAAATCAAGGTCAAAGAAGAGCGGGACCCAAAGGAGGGAAGGGTAGATGTTACAATTGTAACAAGTTTGGCCACTATGCTAGAGAGTGTCCCAATAAAAGGGACTCACCCCAAGATGATGACTACAACAATAACAACAACTTCTGGGGAAATGGAAATCAAAGGAACAAGAAGTTCAACAACAAAGGAAAGAAAAAAGGCTCCCTCTACTCGAAATGGAAATGGAAATTGTCAACCATTCAAGAAGTCAAGGCACTCCAAGTACGATGAATCTAATGTTGTTGATAACAAGAAAAATGAATTTATTCTTATATTTGTCCTCTCTGTTGCATCTCCTCCCGACACCCTAGATAACTGGTTGATTGATAGTGGTGCCTCAAGGCACTTCACTGGATATAAAGAGGCCCTCTCACATTTGATTGAAAAGGAAACTAATTTGGAGATCATGCCTAGAGACAATGCCACATATCCCGTGAAAGGGACAGGGACTATTACTCTTCATTTAAATCAAGGTCAAATCCTTCATCTACAAGATGTGTTATATGTATCTGACTTGAAGAAGAATTTGGTGTTTATTTCGACGATGGAAGATAAAGGATTCAAGGTGGCATTCATTGATGGAAAGGTACGCATATGGAAGAGGAATTTCAAAGAAGCATTCACTCTTGGTTTCAAGGTTGATACACTTTATCAAGTTGGAGGAAGTCTGTTGGGAGCCATGACATGCAACACAACTCTTCAATCCGAATTATGGCACCGGAGGTTTTCTCACCTTCATTATAATGCTCTTCCCAAAGCAAGGAAGGTGGTCACAGGTATGCCTGATTTCAAAGTTGATCATGAAGGTGTATGTCAAGGGTGTGCCGAAGGGAAACATACAAGGGGACCATTCCCCTCAAGTGATACTAAGACTACCGAGATTCTACAATTAATTCATTCTGTCTGGTATGTTGCTCGTAACATCCTTGGGAGGATGCTTATATTATGTCACTTTTATAGATGACTTCTCCTGCAAAACTTGGATATACTTCTTGAAGAAAGAGGACGAAGTATTCAAATGGTTCTGCACATTCAAGGCCTTGGTTGAAAATCAAATAGGGAAGAAGATCAAAATTTTGAGGACTGATACTGGAACCGAATATGAATCAAATGAGTTCAATGACTATTGTAGGGAAGCTGGCATCAAGAGAGAGACCACTACTACATATACTCCCGAACAAAATGGAGTTTCCGAAACAAATAATAGAACCATCATTGAAGTTACTCATGCCATGCTTCATGACCTGGGTCTTCCAAAGTTCCTATGGGGAGAAGCTACCAACACTGTTGTGTATGTTCAAAATAGATGCCCGCATCAAGCATTGGACTCCAAAATTCCCAAAGAAATCTTCTCTGGTAAGAAAATTGATGTTTCGCATTTTAGAATTTTTGGAAGTCCCGTATATTTTCATGTGCTGAAAGAAAAGAGGAGCAAGTTCGATGCTTCTAGAAAAAAAGGAACATTTGTGGGCTACAATGAAACTTCGAAGGCATATAGAATCTATGTGCCTGGCCAAAGGGAAGTGGAGATATGTCATGATGTCACCTTCGACGAAGATGTTGCCCTTGGGAAGGTTAGAGATCTTCCCATCTCAAAGGAAGACAAAGGTGAAGATGCAGGAAAGCAGGAAGAACCGAAGGATGAACAGATGCCCAATGTTGAAGTTCTGATGGATCCTATTGATCCACCTCCTAGAGAGTCCACTTCTACAAAGAGAAGGCCCTCATGGCTTAGAGATACTCTTGAAGAAGTCGAGAGACATATTGCACCAAGGGGAACATTTTGTGATAGTAAGAAGCCAAACAGGTACCAAGGGTACTTAGTAGCCATGAGCACCATCGTCCAATCTGAGCCTGGAATGTTTGAAGAAATTGTGAAGCACCAAGTTTGGAAGGATTCAATGAACGAAGAATATGAGTCGATTATGAAGAATGATGTCTGGGATGTGGTCCCTAGACCAAAGGACAAGTCTGTTGTCACCTCAAAATGGCTCTACAAAATCAAACATGGAGCCGATGGAAGTGCTGAAAAGTTCAAGGCCAGATTTGTTGCCCGAGGCTTTTCGCGGAAGGAAGGTATAGACTATGATGAAATATTTGCACCTGTTGCACGATATACCACCATCTGCTCAATTATTGCCCTTGTTGCCTCACAGGGATGGAGTCTACATCAGATGGATGTCAAGACTGCCTTCTTGCATGGTTCACTTAAGGAAGAGGTCTATGTGGAACAACCTTTGGGGTTCGAAGTTCGAGATCGAGATAGACATGTGTGCAGGTTGAAGAAAGCGCTCTATGGGTTGAAGCAAGCACCCAGGGCTTGGTATGAGAGGATCAATAGCTATTTGATGAAGTTGGGCTTTACACGAAGTGAATTTGATCCAAACCTTTACTACAAGGTTGATAATGACAAGCCTCTCATCTTGGTACTCTATGTGGGCGATCTCTTCCTGACGTGAAAATTTCTAAACAGAAATCCTACTATAGTGTCTTGATTTACATTTCCTGCTTGAATTAAATTACAAGTTAATTTTCTGAATTATTCAGTAAAATCAGCAAAGTAAACACAATTGCAGCCTACACATTTACAAATCATTTACTAAATATAACCCACACATTTAGAGAATGGATATTTCCACGGTCATAAAGATCATGTTGAGAACTTCTGGATAACTGTGTATATTGCTCATTTAGGGCTCAACGAGCAATATACACAGTTATCTAGAATTTCTCAACAGGACATACCGCACACATGACAAAGTGACAGATTTTTGGAACAAATGTCCCCGGAAAAACCCAATGTGGGAAAACCGGTGCAGATAGCTCTGGAGGGTTTTATTATTATGTAGAATCTAAATACAACAATATCTGGGCACCAAAATGGTTTGCCACACAAAGAAAATACACAGCATTAGTACCTCTTTCACTCAGAGACAAAAAATATGGCTGATTCACAACCTCAAATAGGATTCACAGAACTCGACCCCTTTCTGGCCCATCGGAAACCCCAGCGTTGCCTCTTAGCCCTATGCGTCAGACTCTGCGTTGCCCTGGAAGAGCCTGCACTAGCCTTTCTGGGCTTATGCTGCCCTTGACTGGGCCTGCGTCACCCCTGAAGGGTTTTTTTTGCCTCTGTGTTGCCTATTGCGTGGCTCTGGCTGAACTGTGTATCTCTAGTTGGCCTCTGCGCTGCCTGGTACACTGCCTCTCTGTCGCTGTTGTATTCTTGGCCTCAGACCGGATCATCCTTTCCAATCTCTACCCCTCACTACACTGGAAACTCACTTCGAAATTCTTAGCAAACCACACCCTAGAATTTCGACTTAGCTTCAGTGCTCTGCCCAATATGTGTGTCCTCCAACTAACCCTAAACACTTCTCTTATACTTTTCTCGTTGGAAAACCAACAACCGTGATCTAATCTCTAATCAACAGCTAAGATTAGAAGTTGCTTCATCCACGTCACTTAGAACATTCTCATCACATGTTTAATTTAATTCACTTTGATCTTTTAATTTTCCTAAGTTAGACTTAGGGTCTTTAATTAAAAAGATTAATTATTTGAATAACTATCAAACCAAATGGAATTTCTCCAAATACTTTCTGGGTCTTGGAGATCTCATGTACTCCAGCTCCTTCACAGAATTTCGGAGCTAAAGCATATTCAATGCTACCCCAAAATCTCAACACTCCCTCTTAGCGAGGAGTGTGTTCTAGCAACACTTCCACACTAAAGCATTGTCTTGATCTCTGGCATCGGTCCCCACGCTGATGCTTGGACTGCTACCCTCCATCACTGCATTGTTGTTGCTCTCTGTATTGTTGCCCATGACTCTGCCACAGTCACTGCGACATCTGTAATGCAGCTCCCTCTCAAATTGTTACATCGTGCTGCCAACTGCTGCACTGCAACCCAGTTGCTAAGAAGTAAGCAACTGAAGGACCCCTGCCCAATCACTGACAGAAAAGTCAGTCGGGTTGCATCTCATCACTGAAGCTCCCTTGGCTACTGCTCTGTGTAGTCCTCCTGAAACCACTGCGCTACTACAGCTCTGCACTGCATAAGCACTACCTCCTTTACGTTGTTGTAGTCCCATCAGCCCCTCTGCGTCGTTGTTGCCTCTGCACTGCGCTGCTCCCTCTATAGCATCCTAGCTTTGCCCTCTGCTTCACTGTGATCCTCTGCACCCACAACTCCAGTCATCCCTGCTATTGTCTTAAGGCTCCCGTAGCACATATGTGATCCAAGAGTCTGGGCACCTCAAGGATCCTTGCCTTCCATCTGTAGCTGCTCTATAGATCAATATCACCCCACCTCTTCTCTAGAGGCACATGAGCACTCATGGTTACATCATCATCAGAGCCATCGTCTTCTTTCGTTGTCGCAGCCTTAGATTCAACTTCCTTGTCCTTCTTCTGTTAACTTTAGATAACCATGATATGTTCTATGCTTAATGCAATTTTACTTCAATCTTTCTTAGGCCCAATTCAATTTAGCAATCACATAAACATGAAAGTAAAATGTTGATACAACACAATAATGGATCAACAGAAGACAAGCCTATAATATAGATCAGATTTTACAATTCTTCTTGTCCAGCAAGGATATAGGATAGTGTGCATTACGGCAATCAACAGGATGCACCAGCCAGCAAAGTCTTTCTCAACATTAGATCAGCCAACCCTCCAAGTGTCACACACACCCCTCAAAGACAACTCCTCAAAAGTCAACATTGGTCAATAGAAAGTCAACGCAGAAAAGTCAACACCGCAATTTAAGGCTTAAGTCAAGGAGCTCCTTTTTCCTCGATCTTTCTGCCCTCAAATGGGACCTTAGAAGATCATAATTTTTGCAAAAGATGGAGGTCAAAACTCCAAGGTTTGACCACGGTCAACACTGGTCAACGCACAACAAAACAACCCTACAACTAGTCAGCACGTTTACTCAGCTTCAACTCCACATGTGTGAGAGAAAGAGGCCTCCAAAGGTTGATCGAACCAATCAGATCACAAGAGAGAATGTGTGATGAGTTGATGAGCAAATAATCTCCGAGTCTCTCCAATTTATATCCATCAGTGAGGGTGTGTGATACATCTATTAGGCTTGTGAGCCTACATTACAAATCTGGCTAACCTTGCACATATGTGGAAAATAAAATCAAAATATATGTTTTGCTCATCCAAACAAGATGATCCTTAGATCAATCATGCACCTCTCCGAAAGAGGAATCCAACAAAAATATTGTAGAAATTTCTTGTTTCCCACCCCGGTTTTCAGTTTCACCTTATTTCTCCTAATAGTTAAATGTCCTTTCCCATGTCTATACATTTAACAAACTGGAAAATAAATTTTTGCTGAAAACACAAATTCTGGAAAATTTACAGAATGCTGGAAAATGCAGAAATAAAAATCAGCAGATACAAACAACCATTCAACACATGATAACACAATGATTTTTGGTCAAGGTGACCCTAGAAAAACCCCCTACAACTCTTGGGGAAAACCAGTTCGAAAGCTCCTTATTTCTGGGAAAATGCTTTTTACAGTAAGAGAAAAACTCAGAAAAAATCAGCAAGTACAAATTACAACTTGTCTCGTTTTTCATGCTTTACCACCACCTCGAAAAACGTGTAAACAACAAAACAGACCGGCAATAAATGTTGTATGGCCTCCTTGGTTTTTGTGCCAAAATTTGCAGCCTTAAATGCTGCTGTACGGACTGTCTAGAAAAGCATGCAAGCTGCCATAAATGTTGTTGTACTGTTTTTCTCGATTTCCATGCAGAAAAAACAGCAAGACTACTGTACGGATTTCTACCTCGAAATCTGTGCAAGGGTACAGCCACTTGCTATACGGCCTCCCTCAAAAAATTTGCCATCAAAACAGCTTCTCTGCTCCTCGATTTTCGTGCCAACTTGCTGTACAGCCCTCTTGGAAACTGAGCCAAAACTGCTGTGCGGATTTTCTAGAAAATCAAGCCCAAAATCTGTCTTTCACTGTGTGCTAACTCTGCTGTACGGACTTGCTGAAACACTGCCTTGGAATGTGTGCCAAGCTGCTGCCTCCTTCTCCTCACTGCCAAGAAATATCCCTTGCTCTCTTTCTCTCCTTCTCCCAATCTACTCATGAAAGGATGAATGACCTTTTCCTCCTTTCCCTCCTTTAACCTAACCCTAAGTGACTTTTGGGGAATCCCTAAATCCAATGGCTGAAATAGATTGAGATCTAGGGCTGAGATTAAATGCTCATTTAAATCTCACTTTCTATTTTTTAATTCTCCCCACTTTAATAAAGACCCACTTAGTCATTTATTTCCAAAGTCACTTTTCCTTTCTAATTTTACATTGACTTTATTAAAGTCACTTTAAAATTAGACTTTAGTAACTTTATCACTTAAAGTCACTTTTAAATTAGATTTGACTTTATAACTTTATAAAGTCACTTTAGGAGAAAAATTAAATTCTTTCTGGACACTTTTCCCTAGGCCAAAGATCAAAGCCTTAGGAAACCACCTGTCCTCCGGTAACCAAATTTCAACAAATATGACCATCATCATATGAGCAGTGCAACCTGGAGTTTGGACCTAGTTGCCCAAAATTAACACTCCCTTTCAACTAGGGAGAACTCCATTTGTCCACCTGTTGCATCCAGTGATTAGTACCATTGAGTACTATCATATATCATCCTGTACTCCTGCGTCATCCTACCGTAACATGCTTTGCTGGCTCTCGTCGCAAATAGAACAAGGAGGGTGAATCACAAAGACATCACGCTCTGCTGACCCGAAGTCAGCTTCGACTCAAAAGAGTCACATACTAACCCGAAGTTAGTTTATTGACCTGAAGTCATTTTAGAGGATAAAATCTCAATAAACTCAAAAAGAGTCACATACTAACCCGAAGTTAGTTTACTAACCCGAAATCAGTTTAGAGGTAAGAACCTCATCAGACTTGATCCCAAATCAAGGTGTTGTACACGTGCCATCCTAGACATAAAGAGTACGACAATCTCTGATGCGTCCATCGGTCTTGCTATTGGTCTCTATCCACATTTCCCACCTCATTGGCCAAATTAGAGGTACTTCCCATGAGTCTGAAACTCCATGGGTAGGATGCGTGCGGGGCATAGATCAAAGAGAGGTGAACAAACTCAATATCATAATGGTGGCGCAAAGCACAACAAGGTTCGAAAAGCCTAGCCCCGTATGTGCTTATAGCTCCAAGAAGCTATCCCCAAGCCCCCTGGAGCTCCTAGAGCTCATAGTCCAAGTCAAGCAGGACCCTCACAATAGGGCCTTTCCATGATTCCAAGCTTCTCACAGAAGGTTAGGAACTTGACCTTCCCCAAGGGTTTCGTGAGAATATCTGTGACCTGCTCATCAATTCTTATATGATCGAGCCTTACAGCGCCTCGCTATACCATATCCCAGATAAAGTGATACCTGATATCAATATGCTTGGATCGATCGTGGAACACAAGGTTCTTAGAAAGACAAACCCCACTCTGGTTATCACAAAGGATAACGGTGGTATCTAGCACATGTTCGAACAGCTCACTGTAGAGCTTTCTCAACCAAACAACTTCACAACAAGCCACTCGCTGCAATGTATTCGGCCTTAGCGGTTCTCAAAGCCACCGACTTATGCTTCCTACTCATCCAAGATATCAAAGCAGAACCCAAGGTGAAGCAACATCCAGATGTTCTCTTGCGGTTCCACCACACTACCAGCCCAATCGGCATCAGTATATCCATGGAGTCTCAAACTCGCGGCAATGTATCTCAGCCCATGTTTGATTATGCCCCAAAGATATCTCAATATATTCTTGGCACCAATCCAGTGAATGTGAGGAGGCTCAACCATATGTTGACTCGAAGTGTTCACTGCAAAACATACGTCCGGACAGGAGTTCACCAAGAACATCAGGGCCCCCACGAGTTGTCAATACTCAGTGGGATTTCCCAGCTCGGGCACAACAACATTTCCACACAACTTCTTAAAGTTGAGTTCCATCGGTGTCGACACAGATTTACAGTCCACCATACCAAATCTCTCCAACATCTTCACGACATATTTTCTTTGAGAAAGGAAAATCTCACATAGCCTTTGCCAGAACTCCAAGCCTAGGAAATAGTGCATCAGTCCTAGGTCTTTCATCTCAAACTCAGAAGCTAGCTCCCTCTTACACTGATGAATGAGAAGGTCAGCACCTGTTAGGAAGAGATCGTCCACATAGAGAACTAGAATGAGAGGCCTTTCTCTATTAACCTTAAAATAAGTTTTGGATCGGCATTGCTTCGAGTGAAACTCAGCTTGATCAAGTAGCTATCTATCCTCTCATACCAAGCCTTGGGGGCTTGCTTCAACCCATAGAGGGCTTTCTTCAACCTGCATACATAGTTGTCTCTATCTTGGACTTCGAACCCCAGAGGTTGCTCCACATAGACCTCTTCCTTTATTGAACCATGCAAAAAAGTAGTCTTCACATTCATCTGATGGAGACTGCGTCTTGCATTGCAACAAGGGCAATAATAGATCGAATGGTGGTATAGCGAGCGACAGGTGCAAATATATCATCATAATCTATGCCTTCTTTTTGAGAGAAGCCTCGAGCAACGAATATTGCCTTGTACTTTTCAGCACTACCATCAGATCCATGCTTGATCTTATAGAGCCATTTCGAGGTGACAACAGATTTGTCCTCCAGTCTCGTGACCACTTCCCAGACATCATTTTTCATAATGGACTCATATTCTTTGTGCATAGCATCCTTCCAAACTTGATGCTTTATAGCTTATCCAAAATATCTAGGCTCAGATTGTACAATTGTACTCATGGCTGCTAGAAACCCATGGTATCTATTCGGCTCCTTGCTTTTACGAAATGTCCCCCTTGGGGCAATATGTCTCTCGGTATCTTCGAGAGTATCCCTAAGCCATGAGGGTCTTCTCTTATTTGAAGGAGGTGGATCAATAGGATCCATAGGTCCTTCAACATCGGGCATCGATTCATCCTTCGGCTCTTCCTGCTTCCTTGCTTCTTCATCTTCTTTGTCTTCCTTAGAGCTAGGAAGATTTCTCACTTTCTTGAGGACAGCATCTTCATCAAAGGCTACATCGTGGCATATCTCCACTTCTCTTTGATCAGGCACATAGATTCTATATGCCTTCGAAGTTTCACTGTAGCCCACAAACATTCCCTTCTTTCCAGAAGCATCCAGTTTGCTTCTCTTTTCTTTCGGCATATGAAAGTAAACAGGACAACCAAAAACTCTAAAATGAGAAACATCAGGTTTCTTACCAAAGAAGACTTCTTCGGGAGTCTTGGAGTCCAAAGCGGAATGTGGGCATCTATTTTGAACATACACAGCAATGTTCGCAGCTTCTCCCCATAGAAACTTCGGAAGACCTTGGTCACATAGCATGGCGCGGGCAGCTTCCACAATGGTCCTGTTCTTTCTTTCAACAACACCATTTTGCTCAGGAGTATACACAGTTTTGGTCTCCCTCTTAATGCCAGCTTCACTACAAAAGTCATTGAACTCATTTGACTCATACACGAACCCATCATCGGTCCTCAAAACTTTGATTCTCTTCTCGATTTGATTTTCCACCAAGGCCTTGAAGGTACAAAACCATTGGAATGCTTCATCCTTCTTCTTCAAGAAATATATCCAAGTCTTGCAAGAGAAGTCATCTGTAAAAGTCATGTAATAGGAACATCCTCCCAAGGATGTCATGGGCAGCAGACCAAATAAATCATAATGTATCAACTGCAAGATATCAATTCTCTTTGTGACACTTGTGGGGAATGGTCCCCTTGTATGCTTCCCTTCGGCACAACCCTGACATATACCTTCATGATCATCTTTAAATTCGGGCATCCCTGTCACCCCCTTCCTTGCTTCGGGAAGGGATTTGTAATGAAGGTTCGCAAACCTCAAGTGCCATAACTCTATTTGAAGAGTTATATCACATGTCATAGCCCCCAATGGACTTCCTCCAACCTGGTAGAGTGTATCAACTCTAAAACCAATAGTAAGAGCTTCTTTGAAGTTTTTCTTCCAGATGCGTACCTTTCCATCAACGAATGCCACCTTAAATCCTTTGTCTTCCATTGCCAAAATAAACACAAGGTTCTTCTTCAAATCAGGTACGTATAACACATCTTGTAAATGGAGGACTTGACCTTGAGATAAATGAAGGGGTCACAGTCCCAGTCCCTTTCACGGGATAGGTGGCATTGTCTCCAAGGATAATTTCTAAATTTGTATCCTTCTCAATCAAATCAGAGAGGGCTTTTTTATAACCAGTGAGGTGCTTTGAAGCACCACTATCAATCAACCAGACATCCAGGGTGTCGAGAGGAGATGCAGCAGAGAGGGTAGATACAAGAATAAATTTATTTTTCTTATTATCAACAACATTAGACTCGCCGTACCTGGAATTTCTTGACCTCTTGAAAGGTTTCGCATTTCCACTGCGATCAGGGGGAACCTTCCCTTTTCCTTTGAACCCGTTGTTCCTTTGACTGCCATTCCCCCTAGAGTTGTTGTTGTCATCATCCCTGAGAGAGTCCCTTCTATTAGGGCACTCTCTTGCATAGTGACCAAACTTGTTACAAGTGTAACATCTTCCCTTCCTTCCTTTGGGCCCCTCTCTTCCATGGTTTTGATTTCTCGGGCCACCATGATTCTTCTTCTTTGCATGAGCGGCGAAGGCAGTAGGGTCACTTCCATTTCCATTAGAGGGATGATCTCTCTCCATCATTCTTGTTTCCTCTTGAGTGCATCTCATCAATATTTCATCAAAATCATGAATCACATTATTATTAAGAATAGTGGTATTGAATACATACCAATCACGAGGGAGACCTCCAAGCGCAATGAGAACCATCTCTCGATCAGCTACTTCTTCTCCAATGTCTAAGAGATTATTCCTGATTTCAGTAAGCCTCATAAAATAGGATTGAATGGATTCTTCTCTGCCCTTCTTGATATTCTTCAATTGATTCTTGAAGAAAAGAACTTGATTAGCATTGCTAGCCTTGAACATGCTAACCAACTTATCGTACATCTCTTTAGATGTGCTCAACTCAGAAATATAAGCAACCAAGTGCTTATGAATAGAATCTCGGATAATCATATTTACTTTGATTTCCCCTTTCTATACTTTGTCTTTGTGGCAGCCGGTGCATTTAATGGAGGTTCATGGATCATCCCCTGCACATAGTCCATGACATCTTGATCTTCTAATGCCAAATCCAAGGACATCTTCCATGCATGATAATCAGACTTATCAGTCAATTTATCATCATATTTGAAACCCTTATAGCTTGAGGAGGCCATTGGCCTTGATAGGATTTCTTCTTTAGTGATTGCTTTTCACACTAGCTTGGGCTTTGTCTTCACCTTAGCTTTGATACCATGTTAAATTTAGATAACCATGGTATGTTTTATGCTTAATGCGGTTTTATTTCAATCTTTCTTAGGCCCGATTCAATTTAGCAATCACATAAACATGAAAATAAAAATGTGGATAGAACACAATAATAGATCAACATAAGACAAGCTAATAATATAGAGCAGATTTTACAATTCTTCTTGTCCAGCAAGGATATAGGATAGTGTGCGTTACGGTAGTCAACAAGATGCACCAGGCAGCAAAGTCTTTCTCAACATCAGATCCGCCAACCCTCCAAGTGTCACACACACCCCTCAAAGACAACTCCTCAAAAATCAATGATGGTCAACAGAAAGTCAACGCATAAAAGTCAACGATGCAATTTAGGGCTTAGGTCAGCGGGCTCCTTTTTCCTCAATTTTTGTGCCCTCAAATGCGGCCTTAGAAGATCAGAATTTCTGCAAAAGATGGAGGTCAAAACTCCAAGGTTTGACCACGGTCAACGCACAGCAAAACAGCCCTAAAACCATTCTGCATTTTTACCCAGCTTTAGCTCCGCACATGTGAGAGAAAGAGGCCTCCAAAGGCTGATGGAACCAATCAAATCACAAGAGCGAATGTGTGATGAGTTAATGAGAAAATGATCTCCAAGTCTCTCCAATTTATATCCATCAGTGAGGGTGTGTGACACATCTATTAGGCTTGTGAGCCTACATTACAAATCTAGTTGACCTCGCACATGTGTGGAAAATAAAATCAAAATATATGTTCTGCTCATCCAAACAAGATGATCCTTAGATCAATCTTACACCTCATCGAAAGAGGAATCCAACAAAAATATGATCATTATCATATAGGCAGTGCAACCTGGAGTTTGGACCTAGTTGCCCAAAATTAATATCTTCCTTAGAGGACAAGTGGTGGCAAAGTGTCCAAGTTCACCACACCTGAAGCATCGGATCTTCGATAGATCCCTCTTCTTCTTCCCTTGTTGCTTCTTGTATGCCAGAGTTGCATCTTCCTCTTCCTCCTTCTTCACTTTGTTGGATCAGGTGTTGGTTTGTCTCTTGGTCATCCAGCGGATTTCCTCTTGTCGAAGGATAGCCTACATGTCGTCCCAGCTTGGGAGATCCTGTCTGCCCAAGATGCTTTGGACAAACGTTTCCCATTTATTTGTGACTGCATTTAGAGCAGTCCTCACCATGACATCATCCTCCACTTTAACCCCCATGGAAATCAGCTGATCCCAGATCGTTTGCAACCTGAAGAGGAAAGGATCGATTTCCTCTCCCTTATTCATCATAAACAACCTCATCCAATTCTCCAGAAGCATCTTCTTCTGGAAGGATTTCCTTGATACATAGTGGTCAATGTTGTCCACATAGCATTAGCCGTCTTCTTCTCGGCAATGTGTGGGACCAGATGATCCTTGACCCCATCCATGATGAAGCGCTTAGCATGCGCCTCTGCTTGATTATGCTTCGCAAGAAGAGCAGCATCGATTGGTGTAGCCAAGATGTTCTCTGCATGCTCCAGTAGTGTGTATGCCTCTAGGACCGTCAGGATTCTGGCCTTCCAGATAGCAAAGTTGGATAAGCCGTCCAACCTATCCTGAACACGCAGTCCGTACGACGCCATCTAGCTCAACACAATCTGTCGAAACAGATACTCCTCTCCCTGTTGTTGTTGCTACTCTCAACAGAAGCTCGGATCTAGGGTCCTTGGCAAAAATGTGCCCTTTATAGTAACTGCTCCCTCTGACAACTGATTTCCCTCCTTGGAAATCTGCCAAATCCCTTGAATCAGCCCGCTTTGATCACCCTCTTAATCGATCCTCAGATTTCTTTGGCAAAAATCTGTTGAGTGACTGTTCTCCTCCTACTCTTTATCAACTTAGCTAGGCACGATTCTGCACTGGCAGAACCTCCACCACACCAGCAACCTCTGAAGATCTAAAGCTCTACTTCCAGACTCTGGCAAATCTGCATAGCAACCTCAAAACTGGACTTCGTCCCTCTAGCTAGCCTTTGCGTGAGCAAACTAGCTCAACGCAACCTCTACGCAGCGACTGCACAGCGCAGGCTACTCCTACGTCACTCTGGAAGGCTCTCCGCTGCCTTTGCGTCACTCAACTAGGACTGCGTCAACCCCTACGTGGCCTCTGTTGGGGTTGTGTCCTCCTGGTGTTGCGTTGCCCTTTCTGGAACTCTGTTGCTTTAGTTGCCTTCTTTGCAGCAGAAAAATCTTCCGTCGTTTTGCTAGTGATTCAACTTGATCCGCAATGCTCTGATACCATGTGAAAATTTCTAAACATAAATCCTATTGCAGTGTCTTGATTTACTTTTCCTACTTGAATTAAATTACAAGTTAATTTTCTGAATTATTCAGTAAAATCAACAAAGTAAACACAACTGCAGCCTACACATTTACAGATCACTTACTGAATATAACGCAAACATGACAAAGTGATAGATTTTTGGGACAAATGTCCCCGAAAAAACCCAATGCGGGAAAACCGATGCAGCTAGCTTTGGAAGGTTTTATTATTATGCAGAATCTGAATACAACAATATCTGGGCACCAAAATGGTTCGCCACAGAGAAAATACATAGCAGTAGTACCTCTTTCACTTGGAGACAGAAAATATTGTTGATTCACACCCTCAAACAAAATTTACTAAACTCGAGCCCTTTTTGGCCCACTGGAAACCCTAGTGCTACCTCTCAGCCCTCTCTGCGTTGACCTTTCTGGCCTGCGTCAGTCTCTGCGCTAACTGGGAAGAGCTTGCGTCAACCTTTCTAGGCTTACGTTACCCCTGCGTTGCCCTGATTGGGCCTGCGTCACCCCTGAAGGGTTGTTGCTGCCTCTACGCTACCTTGTGCGTAGCTCTGGCTAAACTACGTATCTTTGGTTGGCCTCTGCGCTCCTTGGTACACTGCCTCTCTGCAGTTGTTGTATTCTTGGCCTCGGATCAGAGCATCCCTTCCAATCTCTGCCCCTCACTACACTACAAACTCACTTCAAAATTCTTAGCAAACCACGCCCTAGAATTTCGACTTAGTTTCAGTGCTCTGCTAATATGTGTGTCCTCCAACTGACGCCAAGCCCTTCTCTTATACTTTTCTCATTGGAAAACCAACGGTTGTGATCTAATCTCTAATCAACGACTAAGATTAGAAGTTGTTTGATCTGAGTCACTTAGAACATTTCCATCACATGTTTAATTTAATTCACTTTAATCTTTTAATTTTTTCTAAGTTAGACTTAGGGTCCTTAATTAAAAAGATTAATTATTTGAATAACTATCAAACCAGATGGAATTTCTCCAAACGCTTTCTGGGTCTTAGAGATCTCATGTACTCTAGAGTCTAGCTCCTTCACAAAATTTTGGGGCTAGAGCACATCTGATGCTACCCCAAAATCTCAACACTTGATAGGTGCAGACCCTCTCATTCATCAATGTAAGAGGGAGTTGGCTTCTAAATTTGAGATGAAGGACCTAGGATTGATGCACTATTTCCTAGGCCTAGAGGTCTGGCAAAAGCCAGGTGAGATTTTCCTTTCTCGAAGAAAATATATTGTGAAGCTATTGGAAATATTTGGGATGGTGGATTGCAAATCTATGACTACTCCGATAGAAGTCAACTTTATGAATTTATGTGGAAGTGTTGTTGCGCCTGATTTGGGAAATCCTACCAAGTATCGTCAACTCGTGGGGCCCTGATGTTCTTAGTGAACTCCCATTCGGACATATGTTTTGCAGCGAACAAGTTGAGTCAATATATATTCAAGCCTCATCACATACACTAGATTGTTGCCAAGAATCTCTTGAGATATGTCCGGGGCACAATCAATCATGGACTGAGATATACTGTCGGGAATGTGAGGCTCCATGGATATACTGATGTTGACTGGGCTCGCAGTGTGGTGGATCGTAAGAGCACATCTGGATGTTGCTTCACTCTAGAATCTGCTTCGATCTCTTGGATGAATAGGAAGCAGAAATCAGTTTCTTTGAGCACCGTCGAGGCCTGTTGTGAAGCTGTTTGGGCATGTGATGGATACCACCTGATCCTTTGCAAAAACCAAAGTGGGATTCGACTTTCAGAGAATCTCGTGTTCCACGACCGCTCTAAGCATATTGATATCAAGTACCACTTTATCCAAGATATGGTACAGCGAGGCGTCGTAAGGCTCCATCACAATGGGACTAATGAGCAGGTCACAGATATTCTCACGAAGCCCCTAGGGAAGGTCAAATTCTTAACCTTCCATGAAAAGCTTGGAATCGTGGACAAACCCTCTTATGAGGGTCCCACTTGAGTTGGACTTTAAGCTTTGGGAGCTCCAGGGGGCTTGGGGATAGCTTCTTGGAGCTATAAGCAACCATAGGGCGAGGTTCACCTTTCCTTATTAGTGTGTTATTCCCCACCATTATGATATTGACCTAGTTCACCCTCTCTTGATCTATGCCCCACATACAACCCACCTATGAAATCTGGGACTCATGGGAAGAACCTCTCATCTGGCCAATGAGTTGGGAAATGAGGATAGAGACCATAGCATTACCGATGGACGCATCGTGTATTGTCGTACTCTCTATGTCTAGGATGGGTTGTGTCCAACAACTTGATCTGGGATCAAGTCTGGTTGAGGCTTTTACCTCTAAACTGACTTCGGGTCAATGGAGAGGGGCAAGGTCTTGTGACTCACTCTCGATCAAATCTTCTTCATTATTTCTGGAGCTTCTGCGCAGTCTTATGAGGAGCACGTGGGAGAGAGAGGGACCACGTTAGGGTTTTGAGGAGGGCCAGCGTTATAAAAGGTGGGAGAGCCATCTCATTTGGCATTCTTGTTGTTGATGATATTTGAGCTAGACATTTTGTCTTCTTGAGCACGCTGGCTGTTTAGCCTGTCTGCAGCACTGTTTAGTGCGTTGAGTGTCTCCGATCGGAGATCTCGCCCTTAGCCCCGGGGGACTTCGAGTGCCTGCTCGGGCAAGATTATTCCTTCAGTTCTAGCTGGTGATTTGGTTGGTTGTTTTGTGGAGGAGCTAGGCTCTTTGTGACTGCGCAGTCCCTAGGAGAGAGGACGCAGTTCTTGTTGGAGGTGATCCGGTTCGGGGTTTTCTGTAGGAGTTTCAGTGGATAACCGGTGTGGAGGTTCAGTCTTTGCCAAGAGGAGATTTTCCGAGGAGTTTGTGGCCCTGTTTCAGCATTCATCATTTAGCATCTGCGCTGGGCCTAGGAGGGCAGCGTAATTCCTTGAGGAGGGTTTCTGTGGTGATTTTCGGAGGCTGACCATTTTTGATATGGTTTCTGGGTTTTGTCCGGGTTGGTGAGTACGGCGGTGCACGGATTACCGGCTCATTCGAGCGGGGATCGGCCCCTAGCTTCAGTTCATTCCAGCAGCAGCAGTTTACGGCAGTTTCTTCCAGCAGCTGGGATGCAGTTTCTTGTAGCAGCCATTTCCTGTTTTTCTGAGAGGGTTCTTCACTTGCCTTGAGCAAGGATCGGTGCATTTATTCTGATTATCCATTGTATCTCATTATATTCTCAGATTAATAAAATGGCTTAGCATTTACGGCATTTTATGTGTGCTCTGCTTTATGTTCTATTTCTGGCATTTTCTATATTGTCGTATGCTTGTATTGCTGTCTATTTCCCTTTCGGGATATTACAGTGGTATCAGAGCATAGATCTGGCTCAGCCTGTGGAGCTAGCAGTCTATGAGGCCGAGGGATAGACCCCATATCTGTTACAGGGGTAAGAGATACAGAGACATTGAGCGTAGGTTGGAGAACACCTACGGGGAGGGGGGCCGTGTTCAAGTGGAGGACACGGATCAGGAGCAGCCAGAGATATACAGAGATCAGGAGTAGCCTGAGACAGATTCAGAGCAGGAGCAGCCTGTGGGGGACACAGAGCAGCAGGGCCCTATGGCAGACGAGGAGGATGCGAGGAGATTTAGAGATACGCTCCTCCAACACATGCAGGATATGTCGAGGCAGATGGAGACGGTGGGACAGAGACTCACTGCGCTAGAGGTTAGGCAGCGGGAGACCCCAAGTGGTTTTCATATTGGTGAGGGGTCGGGCACGTCCCACCATATGCCGGAGCGTGATGTTATCCCCATTGTGGCATCGCATGCACCCACGTGATCCACTATGCCCACATTCCTAGCGGAGGACACAGGGGCAGGAGCACGGCAGGAGCCCGAGCCAGAGCCGGGCCAGATGGACGCCTTTATTGCAGAGTACCGGGCATATGGGCCGGAGATCAGAGATCTTATCTCATTCAGGGACTATGTTCAGCTCCAGCGTGATAGTAGACCCCGTGATCATCATAGGGGGCACAAGCATCATCATGATGACCACCGCGCAGCTAGCAGATTTCATTTGCCCACGTTTGATGGCTCATCAAACAGTTTGGCAAAGTCTTGGGTAGAAAAGCTGGACATCTATTTCCAGCTTAATCAGATGTCGCAAACAGAGGCCATTAAGGTGGCAACATTACATTTGGATGGGGAGGCCTAGGACTGGTGGTTTCATGGGATGACGACACTTGGGCATTCTACAGTGACGACATATGCCGAGTTTACCAGGAGGGTGATAGAGCGTTTTGACCGGAGGGATCCGGAGCAGCATTTTGTTGAGCTGACGAAGCTCAAGCAGACTGGGAGTCCAGAAACTTACATTTCAAATTTCTTGAGGGTTTCAGTGATGGTGCCGGACCTATCCGCAGCTCGGATGGTCTACATGTTTGTGGAGGGATTAGCAGAGCCACTTCGTGGCCTAGTCAGGTCGACTAGACCGGCTACACTTCAGGATACCATCAGCAGGACGCGAGATTTACAGGATGTCTTGCCCAGGACTCGGACATCCTACCCCCAGAGACAGGCTTTCCAGCCTAAGGGGAAGGACACGAGGATTCCGCCTCCCAAAGGGAATCCTAGACGGGTGCAGGTTGACGAGGAGGCCAGGAGGGAGATGAAGAAGAAGCGGTTGTGCTTCACTTGCCAGGAGCCATGGGCGCCGGGACATAGATGTGCTGCAGAGAAAGCACATTTCATTGAGGTCTTCTCCGAGAGCAGCGGGGAAAAGGATGAGGATGATGATGTGGAGGCAGGAGATAGTTGTGCAGTACAGGGTACCTTACCACCTCCACCACCACCAGCAGGTGGTGCGTCAATTGCACCTACGGGAGGAGCTCTAGCAGCCTTGCGGGGAGTTCCCAAGTATTTGACGCTGCGCGTACGAGGGACAGTGCGTGGTCAGAGAGTCTCAGTCTTGGTCGACAGTGGGGCAACCCACAACTTCATCGATGCGCAGATGGTTGAGCGGAGAGGTATACAGACTGAGAGTTTTGATGGATTTTCAGTTTTGGTCCCAGGAGATCAGACCATGGTATGTGCTCGATATGTTCCCGAGCTATCAGTGACGATGGGCACCTATACATTGACAGATAATTTTTTTGTGGTCGACATTCCAGACACCAACATGATACTAGGTGTTCAGTGGCCTATTACTCTAGGGAAGGTCACGACAAATTGGAAGGCCCTAGAGATGGAGTGGGATGACCCCAAGACAGGGAGGCATGAGAAGATACGGGGACAACACACATACCCGCCTCAGACTATTTCAGCACATCGGATGGAGGCAACCTTCCGTAAGGGAGATATAGAGTGGGCAGTAGAGCTGCGGGCTTCAGAGGCTGCGACTACAGGACAAGCAGTGCATCCAGAGGTACAGACCATCCTTGACAGGTATGCCATAGTATTCGGGGATATTCCGCCAGGGCAGCCACCTGATCGGGGGTTTGAGCATACCATTGAGCTGGAGCAGGGTATACAGGCAGTGATCACCACACCTTATAGGCATCCCAAGGCTTATCGGGATGAGATCGAGCGAGCTATTCAGGAGTTGCTAGCCCTTGGGCACATTCGGCCGAGCACGAGTCCTTTTGCTTCTTCTGTGGTGTTGGTGAAGAAGAAGGACGGCACATTGCGGATGTGCATTGATTACAGGGCTCTGAACAAGAAGACCTTGAAGAACAGGTACCCCATTCCCAGGATCGTTGAGTTGATGGACGAGTTGAGGGGAGCACGCTTCTTCTCAAAGATTGATTTGAGATCTGGGTACCATCAGATTCGCGTGAGGGAACAGGACATTCCCAAGACCGCCTTCAGGTGTCATTATGGGCACTTCGAGTTTCTGGTTATGCCTTTTGGGCTGACTAATGCACCCGCTACCTTTCAATCATGCATGAACCATATCTTCAGGGGTCATCTGAGGAAGTTCGTGCTGGTCTTCTTCGATGACATACTCATCTATAGCAGGACGTGGGAGGAGCATCTCCAACATATTGAGACAGTATTGCGCATCTTGGAGGAGCAGCAGTTCTATGCCAAGCTCTCCAAATGTGAGTTTGGATTGACGGAGATGTTGTACTTGGGGCATATCATAGGAGTGGACGGAGTGAGAGTCCACGAGGAGAAGATCAGGGCCATCAGAGATTGGCCAGAGCCGAGGAACGTGACTGAGCTTCGAGGATTTATTGGCATTTGCACTTACTACAGGAAGTTCGTCAAGGGTTTCTCACAGCTTGCTGCACCCCTCACAGATTTGACGAGGAAGGGGGCATTCAGTTGGTCGGAGACAGCACAGCGAGCCTTTGATAGGCTCAAGGAGGTGATGAGTAGCTGCCCCGTGCTTGCATTGCCAGATTTCACGCAGCCATTTATCTTGGAGTGCGATGCGTCAGGAGAGGGGATTGGCGCAGTATTGATGCAGGGTGGTCATCCTATAGCTTTTGAGAGCCGGAAGCTCCTTCCGCATGAGAGGTTGTATTCCATATACGACAAGGAGATGTTGGCCATTATGCATGCATTGGCCAAATACTGGCAGTATTTAGTGGGAAGTAGATTCAGGGTGAGATCCGATCACAACAGCCTCAGGTTCTTTCTGGAGCAGAAGCAGTTGCAGGAGAGGCAGCAGAAGTGGATCAGTAAGATCCAAGCTTATGACTTTGACATTGAGTACGTCAAAGGCAAAAATAACGTGGTAGCCGATGCCCTTTCACGTAGACCGGCCACGTTATCTCTTATGAGCTTGGACGCAGATTGGAGGGCTCGACTGTTGGTGGAGTACTCCAAGGACAGGTTTGCATGTGAGGTATTGGATGGACAGGTAGCAGATGACAGGTACAGGGTGGTTGATGAGATTATCTACTACAGGGACAGGATCTTCTTGACTGAGGGATCTCAGCTTAAGAAGAAGATACTCCATGCTTCACACGATTCTCCATTGGCGGGCCATCAGGGGTTCACCAAGACCTACAGGGCCATCAGGGAGAGGTTCTCATGGAAGGGCCTCAAGGAGGACGTACTCCAGCATGTCAGGGAGTGCGATGTTTGTCAGAGGAACAAGGGAGAGATGAGCCATCCCACAGGGTTGTTGCAGCCTCTTCCCATTCCAGAGGGGAAATGGGAGAGCATATCGATGGACTTCATCACAGGGTTGCCCATGGTGCAGGGCAAGGATTGTATCTTCGTAGTCGTTGATCGACTGACGAAGTATGCTCACTTTTTCGCCATATCCGCACACTACACAGCAGCACAGGTGGCAGACCTGTTCTTCAGGGAGATTTTTAGGTTGCATGGTCTTCCTAAGACCATTATCAGTGACAGGGACAGCCGCTTCATGGGCGGATTCTGGCAGGAGCTTTTCCGGCTAGTGGGGACAGAGTTGACACCGACACTAGTTATCACCCACAGACGGATGGGCAGACAGAGATAGTTAACAAGTGGCTGGAGGGCTACTTGCGTAACTATGTCAGTGGGCAGCAGCGAGCATGGCTGAAGTGGCTGCATTTGGGAGAGTATTGCTACAACACGACACATCACATGTCCATTGGTATGTCACCGTTCTATGCTTTGTATGGGTATCATCCTTTATCTTTTGCGGATGTGATGTTTGGTGTTAGTAGGGCCCCGAGAGCCAAGATTTGGATCCAAGAGAGTTAGGACATCCTTCGAGCTCTCAAGGACAACATGGCCACAACACAGAATCAACAGAAGCTATATGCTGATAGGGGTCGGGTGGAGAGACAGTTTGAGGTAGGAGATCTGGTCTACCTACGATTACAGCCATACCGACAGTCGACATTAAAGCAGAAGGGGGTCGAGAAGCTCAAGCCTCGCTTTTATGGACCATACAGGGTGATACGCAGGATTGGACAGGTTGCATATGAGTTAGAGCTGCCCCAAGGCAGCAAGATTCATAACATTTTTCACGTATCATGCCTGAAGAAGGCATTGGGCCAGCAGGTGACAGTCACGGATGAGCTACCACCCACGGATGATGAGGGGCATCTGGTGTTGCAGCCAGAGGCTATTATTGATACCGGGGAGAGGCAGCTGTAGAGCAGGACGGTCCGGGAATTCTTGGAGAGGTGGAAGAATTTGCCGGATGAGGATGCCACTTGGGAGAATGAGAAGATTTTGCAGCATCCATCACTTCAGTTGCTTGAGGACAAGCAACATTTTGCCGGGGGAGACTGTAATATTCCTAATTAGCACCGCTAATTGGAATATTTGATTTTTGTATAGTTTTGCCGACTATAGTTTATTAATAAATAAAAGTGAGAAAGGGGGTCTAACTCACTTAAATAAAATAAAGTGTTTCCCTAGTAGGTGCAACATTATAACTTAAGGGGGAGCCTTGGGGGTCCACACCACGTATGAGGGGAGGCTCACGTAGCCTCTAGGAGCTTCTGCGCAGTCTTATGAGGAGCACGTGGGAGAGAGAGGGACCACGTTAGGGTTTTTGAGGAGGGCCAGCGTTATAAAAGGCGGGAGAGCCATCTCATTTGGCATTCTTGTTGTTGATGATATTTGAGCTAGACATTTTGTCTTCTTGAGCACGCTGGCTGTTTAGCCTGTTTGCAGCACTGTTTAGTGCGTTGAGTGTCTCCGATCGGAGATCTCGCCCTTAGCCCCGGGGGACTTCGAGTGCCTGCTCGGGCAAGGTTATTCCTTCAGTTTTAGCAAGTGATTTGGTTGGTTGTTTGTGGAGGAGCTGGGCTCTTTTGTGACTGCGCAGTCCCTAGGAGAGAGGGCGCAGTTCTTGTTGGAGGTGATCCGGTTCGGGGTTTTCTGCAGGAGTTTCAGTGGATATCTGGTGTGGAGGTTCAGTCTTTTCGAGGAGGAGATTTTCCGAGGAGTTTGTGGCCTTGTTTCAGCATTCATCATTTGGCATCTGCGTTGGGCCTAGGAGGGCAGCGTAATTCCTTGAGGAGGGTTTCTGTGGTGATTTTTGGAGGCTGACCATTTTTTATATGGTTTCTGGGTTTTGTCCGGGTTGGTGAGTACAGGTGGTCTGCAGATTTTCAGCTCATTCCGGCAAGGGGATCAGCCCCTAGCTTCCAGTCTATTCCAGCAGCAGCAGTTTACAGCAGATTTCCAGTCGCTGGGACGCTGGTTCTTGCTTCAGCCATTTTCTGCCTTTCTGAGAGAGTTCTTCACTTGCCTTGAGCAAGAATAGGTGCTATCATTCTGATTATCCATTGTAGTCCATTATATTCTTAGATTAATAAAATGGATTAGCATTTCCGGCATTTTTATGTATATTTGCTTTATGTTCTATTTCCGGCATTTTCTATATTGTTGTATTTATGGTTCAGCAGAGCAGAGCAAAGTATAGGGACGGCACGATAACGAGATGGTACAGGATGGTACAAGATGAGATGATACAAGATGACAAGATTGCACAAGTTGATAGATGGATTGATGCGTGGAGTTCTCCCTAGTTGAGAGGGAGTGTTAAATTTAGCAACTAGGGCCAAACTCCACTTTGGACAGCTCATATGATGGAGATGATATTTTTGTTGGATTCCTCTTTCCGAGAGGTGCAAAATTGATTTAAATATCATCTTGTTTGGATGAGTAGAAGTCGGATTTTGAATTTATTCTCTCACACATGTACATTTGTCAAGGTTAGCCAGAAATTTAATGTAGGCTCATAAGCCCCAAAAGATGTGTCTCCACCCCTCATTGATGGATATAAATTGGAGAGACTCATTCCTCATTTAGACATCATCTCATCTCACATTATCTCTCCTCATTGGTTCGTACAGCCTCAAGCAGTCTCTCTCTTTCTTCGCACGTGTGGAAAGGAAGGACAAATTTTCGCACTTTTTCTAGGGCAGAAAACATAGCGTTGACTTTGAGTCAACCTTCATGTTTTGACTTCGATTTTTGGGCAAAATTCTGATCTTTGAAGGTCGCAACTATTGCCACACATTCCGAGGAATTCTTGGCAGTTTGACTTCTGGGTTGACTGCAGATTTCACTGTTCCGTTGCCCAAGTTTGACCGAGTTTTTCAAGATTGTTTGGCATGACTTTGACAGTCTTTGGAGGCTGAGTTGACTGGGTTTAACCGAGCTTCATTGGAGGAGATTTATTGCTGGTTTGATCAGCGGTGACTTTTCTGGTTAGGGCATCATGTTGCATGTTGTTCAACTAAAGTGAAATTTGTATATTGTACTCTCTCTCTCTGCCGAACTTTTGAAGAATAATAAGAAGATTTGATCAAAGAGTTTTCTCCACATTAGGGTTTTTCCCTAGCATTCGCCAAATATTGTGTCCTCTTGTCTTGGCTTGTCTTCTGGTTATTTGTTTATCTTCTATCATCATTTACTGTCAATGTTAATGTGATTGCTAATTTGGAATTGAAATTGGGCTAATAAGAAAAGATTGAAGTAAATTGCCCTAAGCATAGAACATACCACTGTTATCTAAAATTAACACTTACATATTGTTTCAACACAATTAATGCCCAAGTATGCCAGTGATATATATATATATAGTGCCATGTTTACTACTATAAACATACGAAGACCCAAAATTAATTCACATTCCTGTGCACTATAATGTTCTCATTGTTAACTGGCAGCTCAATGACAAATTCCAACCATTGCATTGAATTCCTCTTTTCGATAGGACCAAAATTGACTTTTGAAGCACTCAATTTGGATAAGGAAAATTGAATTTTTGAGGTCAAGCCCACAAGTTCAAAATTGTCAAGTTCGGCCTTGGGTCAAATGACACATCTCAAGGATAAGATGGCACCCCTCAAGTTGCATATAAATACAAGTTGAATCCTCCTCATTTGGCACTTCATCAACTCACAACGTATCTTCTCTCTCCTCGTTCTATAGGTTCGTACAACTCAGAATTGTTGGATATCTCTCACACGTGCGAAGGACAAAAGTCATTTTCTAACTAGGCCAAATTGCAACCCTATTTCTGGGCATTGACCAGCATTGACCAAGGATTGTTTGACCATCTTTGACTATGTTTTTGGGTGGAATATCTATGTTTCTCTAGGCGGCATTGGAGGGCACACAAATCGAGGAAATTTGGGCAAGTTGACTTCAGGGCTGACCACAGGTTCGACTGTAGAAGCAAGTGCAGACTTTGACCAAGTTTGACTAGTTGTTTTGGACTGTTTTGGGCTGACTTTGACCAGTATTCTAGGTTGCATTTATTGTTGCCTTGACCGAGCCCTTTTGGAAGGTTGACCGTTGACTTTGTGGACTGGTTAGGGTTGTCTTCACTACTGTTGACTTGGACAAAATTAAAGTTGACTTTTGTTGACTCTCTCTCTTGTCCCTAATTAGACAAATAGCATTACTTTTTGACTTGATTAAATATTGGGTATTGGTTATGGATATTGGCTAGTCAAAGTTTGACTTTGACTCGTGGATGATGTGCTCACTCTACTAAACATTTGAAGACAATCTAATAGAAAAAGAATTGCGAAGGATTTTCTCCCTAGTGGGGTTTTTCCCTGGTCATTGACAAAATACTGTCTCTTCTCTCTTGGTTGTCTTTCATTGTGCATTTGTATAATTGTTCATCTACTATAGCTCTACTGTCATTGGTTAATTGAAGAAGTGGAAATTGTTTAGTTGGATGTTATTGGATATTGTTGAAGTAATAGTTACAGCATAGAACAATTGATGAAAAATTAACATGGTATCAGAGCTAAGGTGAAGACAAGCCCACGAGACATACAACAAGAGCATCCATCTTCTAAGCAGCTAATTGAAAGGGGAAAAAAAATTTGGTGAAAATGTCTACCTCTTATTTCAAGGACAATGAAAATCTAGCTAACTCATCTAGCTTTGCAGCATGGAAGACTAGGATCAATATCACTTTAGATGATTATGATGTCTTGGAGTACGTGGAAGGAAAGATCTCACCAACATTTGAAAATGCTCCTCAAGCTGCCAAATCCAAGTATAAGAAAGGTGAGATTAAAGCTAAGAAGATTATTATTGATTCTTTAAGAGATCATCTACTTGTTTATATTTCATCCTTGAAGACTTCCAAACAAATTTACGAAAAGATTGTTCGCGTGTATGAGGTAAACAATTTGAGCCACATAATGGAATTGAAAAATCAACTCAAGGAATCTAAGTTGCATAAGGGAGAAATTGTGCAATCATTCTTCATCAGAATCACTGACATCAAGGACCAACTCTAGACTTCTCATGAAATTATACATGACAGGGAATTGGTGATGACTACACTTAGTGACCTTCCTTCTTCATGGGACATGTTCATTACTTCTATCAACAATAGGGAAAGGATCCCTTCTTTTGGTGAGCTACTTTCTCTATGCTGTAATATCCCCAAATGGGATATTTCACTGAATTTGCCTAAATTTACTTATATCTCAAAATATGGCATGAATTCAACAATTATTTAACAGAAGATGGTCATGTAAAATTAAACACACAAGTACATGCAAATCCATAACACCATAATGCAGAAATATAGCTTAGCTTTATTATATTATCACTGGGGTTACAAGCTTAAATGAAAGATAGCTGGGATAAATGAAATACAACTGGCCTCAAGAAAATCTGTTGCAACTGTTGCACTGCACTGGCCTCCAAAACTAAACTGTTGCACTCTCCCTCCAGCAACAGCTACCACTGAATCCATTGAAGCTCCCGTTGAAGATCTGAATGATCCTCACTCCAATATCACTGAAGCTCTTTGAAACTCCTAAGTGAAGTCGCCTCAAGAGTATTGGGTTTCCGTCCAACACTCACAAATCACCCGAGGGTTTCCGTCCTAGGGCTACGGCTGAAGTAGAGAACCACGTCCTCAAACCTCTCATACACAAGCAAATGATCTACTCCAAAGATATCCCTCAATGGCCTCCTCCCTTTCTTTTATAGAACTCTTGGAGCCTTCTAGAGCATTATTTTATTATTATTTTATTCATGGTGCACTTTTCCCTCTTATTAAAATATTCCTTTTTAATGCATAAAAGAGTAAATTGGCTACCATGTCTCCCCTGGGCACTGAAACTCATGTCCAACTGTCCCATCATGGAGATATCCTCGTCCCGGTTCCAATGAGCTATTACACTGAAGTTTTCTATCATGTATTCCTCCCAGAAAGCCACCGTAAGAATAATTAGTTGAGTTAAGCCCATAAATAACTCAAATTTTTGAAAGTTGTCGGAATGCACCGGAACGAAAGCCAAATTGCTCGGATGATGGAATATATCAAGCGAATGCCATCCGAACACATAGAAACTCCTCAAAACTCCTCCAAAAAGCCCCTGGGCTCACTGATGCCACCAACCTCTACCTGTGACCGGTCTACTCCTAACTCTGGAAGTCAATCCTAGCCTTGTCATAGATGATACCAAAAAAGGGAATATTACATATGCAATCAAGAGGAAAGATTGATGAAATCTAGAGGAAGAATTCAAAGGCCAAATGAAGGAGATTCTGTTGCCTTCGTTGCTCAAGGGAAGAAGAAGAATGTAAAGAAAGGAAATGGAAAGCCATCTAAATCAAGAAGACCTCCTCAATCCAATTGGGATTCCAAGGATTCAAGAAGGCAAGATAGAGATCTTGAATGCTACAATTGTCATCGAAAGGGTCACTATGCTCGAGATTGTCCTAAAAAGAGAGATGCTCCAAGAAGAAACTCTTCAATGTCGTACAATAATATTCGTGGCTTCAACAACAAAAGGTCGTATGAAAGAAGAGATGATAGAAGAGATGGAAGGAGAAATGAAAGAAGAAAAAGAGACTCTCTTGATGATCGTGAAGATAGTTATCGTCCACCAAAGAGGTCAAGGAACTCCAAGTATGAAAGTAATGCTACTAATCAATCTGAATATATTCTTTTTTCCGTATTATCCAGTTCATCACCTTCGAATACTTGGGATAGTTGGTAGGTTGATAGTGGGGCCTCTCATCACTTCTCTAGATATAAGGAGGTTCTCTCTAATTTGGTAGAGAAGGAGACCGATTTGAAGATTATTTTTTATAACAACTCCACTCATCCCGTAAAGGGCTTTGGTTCTGTCAAATTTCATTTGGACTCTGGAGAATCTGTTTTGCTTCATGATGTGATGTATGTGTTGGGATTGAAGAAGAATTTGGTATCGATATCTGCTTTGGAGGATAAAGGAATGAGGGTTGCATTCATCAAAGGAAAAGTACTTACTTGGCCTATTGGATCCTATATGAGAAATGCCTTCACATTGGGATCTAGGTTTGAAGGACTCTATAGAGTCACTGGAAAAACCATTCTAGCTATGGTCCATAATACAAATCATCAAAGTGAGTTGTGGCACCAAAGACTGGCCCATCTACATTATGATGCTCTTCCAAAATTGAAGAAGTTGATCTTCGGGATCCCCGATGTTCAAGCTCAACATGATGGAGTATGCCCTGGGTGTGCCAGTGGAAAGAAGATAAGGGGACCACTCTCCTTTAGCGAAAACAAGACAAAAGACATCCTTCATCTCATTCATTCTAATATATGTGGTCCAATTCCCCTGCATTCTCTTGGGGGTCATCTCTCTTACATCACCTTCATCAACGATTTCTCAAGGAAGACATGGATATATTATTTGAAACACAAGAATGAGGCATTCGAAATATTCAAGGAGTTCAAGGCTTTGGTTGAAAATCATACAGGGAAGAAAATAAAGATCTTCAAGTCCGACAACTGCAGGGAATACATCTCAAATGAATTTATAGACTTTTGCAGGAAGGAAGGAATTAAGAAGGAGACTATTGTGCCCTACACTCCCGAACAAGATGGAGTGGTTGAGAGAAAGAACAGGTCCATTATGGAAGCTACCCAAGCCATGCTCCATGATCAAAAGTTGTCAAAGTTCCTTTGGGTTGAAGCAAAAAACACAACAGTATATGTTCAAAACAGGTTGCCTCATCAAGCTTTGGACAACAAGGCCCCTGAGGAAGTATTCACAGGTGTCAACTTGTCAAGCCCGATATTGGTCATTTCTGGATTTTTGATTGCCCTGTATACTTCCATGTGCCGAAGGACAAAAGAATCAAGCTAGAAGACACAGGAAGAAAAGGTACGTTTGTTGGATATAGTGAAGATTCTAAAGCATTTAGAATATATATTTATGGTCAAAGGAAGGTTGAAATTAGCAAGGATGTAACATTTGATGAAGATGTTTCCCTTAGAAAAGCAAGGGGCCTCCCTCTAGCTCCTCCTCCTGAAGACAAGAGTGATGATATAGATATTCTAGAAAGTGATTGTGCCTGAATCTGAGAAGGACATCGTTGATGATCCCATGGAGCCTATGGACCCCTTGGATCCTCTCCCTTGTGACCCACTGCGAGGAAGAGACCACTTTGGCTCAAGGACACAATACAATATGCTGAGAAACATGTTGCTACTTGTGGAACTTTCAGGGAAAGCAAGAAGCCATGTAGGTACCAAGCATATGTTGTGTTGAATAATCTAGGGCATTAGGATCAGGAGATTTCTCTATAATGATAACTGCTTGTGAATGATTTTTACTTCTTTAGATTAATATCTTCTCTTTAGTTGGGTTATTATAGTGTTCTTCTTCATCAAACAGCTACCAAAAGTATAAACAATAAAGAGACAAGAGATACAGAATATAGGTAATAAGCCAAGGCCAAAACCTCTCCCCCTTGAGAGGAAAACCCAAACGAACTCTTCTTCTTATAGAGACTTCAATTGACGAATACCAAGACCATGACCAAGACCCTTGACAACCTCTCCAAGACCAAGTCACATGATCCTTCCTTTCTACTTCTTCTTCTTGCTCAAGTCAACCCAAGTCAAACTGCCTTTGTACACAGCAAATCTCAGCTTCCCTGAAGTTTCAACCTTCCTCCACAGATCTGCAACTCTCGGCTACCTGAAATCTCTACAACATCACATGTGTGATCTAAATTATAGATTTTAGTGAGGTACTTCTTCTTCACTTGGCTTGAGGGCTTCTTCTTGATATTTCAGCGAGCAAAAATGATGATGTGAAGATCCTTTACTTGACTCTTGCAAGGGCTGATGTAACCCTACTACAGAAACCCTAGTTTCTGCCACACATGTGAAGAATTAACCCAAAGACAGTCCCAAATTCCTTTGCTCTCATTCTCTTTCTTCTCGCTAGAAGAGAGGTTATTCTTCTTGTAATTTCCGCACCTTTTCTTCTTCAGATTTCCTTGACCGAAATTTTGTGCTCATAATGAAGGTCGAGATGCCTATTTATAGTGGTTTGTGCATCAAATAAGTCGACTTCTCTTGGTGACTAAGTCGACATGCCTTTTGGAAATCATCTAATTCTCTTTTTCTAGGTCGACTTCAAGGGATGTTTGTGACATGGACTTGGAGGGTTAATGACTAAAACAAAACTTATTTTTAGAATGTATAATATGCCCAAATGGGTCTTCAAACTTCGACATTGACTCAATAGACTTTACAACATGATGACCAACCTTAAAGGCTCACAATGGGAGCTTAAACTTAAAACAAAACTCGTTGCTCCTGAAACCCATGAGTCAAGCATTACAAGAATAATTTTATTTTCTTCTTTTCATCAATTGCATTACACATGTTATTATGAAGACCGAACCTAGTTACACTTTTCAACACTCCCTCTTAACTAGGGAGATATTCATAATCCATACAAGGTACTTGGACATTCTCAATCTGAAGAATTCTCATAAGAAGAATGGGATTGGTAACCCATCTGTATAGCATCACATTATCCAACATTATCACATAGCAAGGCCTTGACTAATAGCTCTATCTCTCCATTAGATCAAAGCACAATGTTGGCAAGACCAATGATGTATAGACACCCATGTTGGCGAGACCAATGATGTATAGACACCCTCATCATTGTCTCTCTTAGAACATACCATACTCGGGTTCTCAGAGTGTGTTCCACCAGGACTATTCTTATCTTGGATTCCCAATCCTCAAAGAATATCAGTCCTTTACGACTACTCTTATCTTGGATGCCCTAACTCATCCTCAAAGAGTATCGAATGTCAAATGTTTACCCAATCCTCCATTCTATCTTCCCAAGTGAAGACAAGAATGATGTGTCTATCTCTCCCTCTCAACTTAGGGAGGACATACCTATTCCAATAAAGGAATGTACTCATTCCTACAGAAGGAATGTACCTAAGCTCCATCTTAGCTTAGGGATTTGCTTCCAAGTTTCTACCAAGTTAGAAACTTGTTTCCAAACTCCCTCTCAACTAGGGACCAGTTTTTAGAAATATCTTTTCATTCATTGGTGGAGATCATGGTACCTTCAGCTGCTTAAAGAGCTCCTCCTTTCGATATCATGAAACATTTTTCTCCTTATTTAGGAGCCTTCATCCTTTGTGGGACTTCTTCGTAGGGCATCGACCATCCATGAGTCATGTCATTCTTTCTTTCATTAGAAAGTGATCCATCAGTCCATATATGGCCTTCCTTCATGCCATGTTGCCTTCTTCATGCCATACTGTAATATTCCGAATAGGAAATAAACAACAAACAAAGCAACATAAACAAAAACTACAGCAACTAAAGAGACATCATGAAAAACACTGCAAACATTGAGACAAGCTGAGCCATTTTATTATAAATCTGAGAGAGGTAATGAGTACAAGAGGTGATCAGAATGATGGCACCTTGGCTTGCTCAAGGCAAGCTGAAATAACCCTCAAAACCTTGCAAGGAATGGTTTCTTTCTCTTCGGACTGTGTAATTCCCTTAGTTGCTGCTGCTGCTGGAAAATGATGCTTTTGGCTGGAATAGAGCTGGTCTTCGGGGGCTGTTCCCCTTGCTCAGAAAATTGTGAAACTCGGGCTATGAACTCTCCTCCAAAAACCCGGAAAACCCAAGGAAGGAATTCCGGAAAGGCTGACCCGGAATTTGACCCCCTTGGGAAAATTACGCACTCCTGGTGAGTACACTGGCCTTTGAACTAGATGACTGGAAGTGTTGGCCTCCTGCTGCTCAAAAAGATTATTTGTGAAGGGTCGATCCCCTCGCACTTGTCCCAGACTGAAAATCCTGATCTCCCCTCACTCATGGAGCTGCCCTCCTCCAAGGCTATTAATCTCTGAGAGTGACTGCGCTGCCTTAGTGACTGCGTAACTCCTGGCTGAATGGTGTTGTGTTCTCTGCTCTGAAAATCAATGGTGAAGCTCCTCACCTGAGCGGGCACTCAAAGTCCCCCGAGGCTGAGATTGGGATCTCCGCTCGAAGACACCCGTGTGCTGAACAGCACTTGCAGACTTAGCTAAACAGCATAAGCGTGCTCAATATTTGTTAGACTGAAATTCTGAAGATGCATAATAGAATGAATGAATAGTTAGCCTCTCCCTCCTTTTATGCTTGAGACCCTAGCTCTCCCTTGGGGCCCACTATGTTGCGTTGTCTCCTCATGCCACGCTACCCTACCTACACTGCGCTGTCCTGGCCAACGTTGCCACTGTGTTGCCTGGCCCACGCTGCCTTTGCATTTTCCCTCTCCCTGCGCTATCACTTGGTTCCCCTGGGCCCCATGCTGAAATCAAAATAATGTTTAAGTGACTTTAGGGAGTTTATTTATCCTAAGTTGGGTTATGGGTCCCATCACCCCTTTATTTGTGGTTGAACATTAGAAAAGCAAAATTTGAGCAAAAATTAATATTGCCAATTAGCTGCTGCTAATTGGGAATATTACAGTCCTCCTCGCCAAAATGTTGCTTGTCCTCAAGCAACTACAAAGATGGGTGCTACAAAATCTTCTCACTCTCCCAAGTGGCATCCTCATCTGGCAGATTCCTCCATCTCACCAAATACTCCTTAACTGTCCTACTCCGTAGCTGTCTCTCTCGGGTATTTAAGATGTCTTTTGGTTGTAAGACCCAAATGCCCCTCGTCATCTATAGGTGGGAGCTCCTCCGTTGCAATCACCTACTGCCCCAATGCCTTTTTCAGGCATGATACATGGAAAATGTTATGTATCCTGCTACCTGCTGGCAGCTCCAACTCATAAGCAACCTCCCCCACCCGACGGATCACCCCATAAGGTCCATAGAAGCGGGGCTTGAGCTTCTCGGCCCCTTTCTGCTTCAGCGTAGATTGTCGGTAAGGCTGAAATCAGAGGTAGACCAAGTCACCTTCCTCAAACTGTCTCTTTACTCGCCCTCTATCAACATATAACTTCTGTTGATTCTGCGTTGTGGCTAAGTTGTCCTTAAGAGCCCGGAGTATATCTTGGCTCTCTTGGATCCAATCCTGGGGCCTTGCTAGCTCCAAACATAACATCAGCAAAATTCAGAGGATGATATCCATACAAAGTATAAAATGGAGACATACCGACAGACATGTGGAAAGTGGTGTTGTAGCAGTATTCTCCCAAATGCGGCCGAAGAAGCCATGCCTTCTGCTGCCCCGTGACATAGTTCTGCAAGTAGCCTTCCAGCCACTTGTTCACTATCTCTGTCTGCCCGTCCATCTAAGGGTGATAGCTGGTACTAGAAGTTAACTCTGTACCCACCAAATGAAAAAGCTCCTGCCAAAAGCCGCCCATGAAACGGCTGTCCCTGTCACTAACTATGGTCTTTGGAAGACCATGCAATCTGAAGACCAGTCTGTGGTGACCTTACCCAGCATAATCAGCCACTGCACTCCCAATACCACATTGGTATCTGGGATGTCAACCACAAAGAAGTGGTTTGTCATAGTGTAGGTCCCCATGGTCACTGCTAATGCTGGGACATATCTGATACGCTATATAGTTATGGCACCTGGAACCAGTACTAAGAAGCCATCAAAACTCTCTATCGGTATGCCCCCCCTCTCTACCAGTTGGGCATCAATAAACTTGTGAGTGGCCACACCATCTACCAGAACTGAAACACGCTGTCCCTGTACAGTGCCTCGAACACGTAGTATCAAGTACTTTGGAACTCCTCGTAGAGATGCAAGGACTCCTCTTGTGGGTGAAAACGCTGCCCCTCCTGCTCCTGGAGGAAGAGGTAGTGGATGATCTCCTCTCTGTGCTACAGCACTGGCCTCTCCCTCTATCTCCTCATAAGCATCTTCTTCTCCCTTTGTCGAAGAAGACCTTTGTGTAATGTGCCTAAATTGAGACACATCGATGACCCGGTGCTCCTGGCATGTGAAGCATAGCTTCCTTCGTCTCAAGTCTCTTCAGGTATCATCGTCCAAAGGCCCTCGGCCTTGGCTCCCCTTCTGCGGTGGAACTCTAGTGCCCTTCCCCTTTGGTTGAAATGTCGGTCTCTGGGGAAAGGAGCTCCAATCCTGGGCAAAGCATCATGCAAGTCTCTCATCCTCCCAACTGCATCCCAAAGTGTAGCAGGTCTAGTGGACCTGACTAACCCACACAGTGGTGCTGCCAACCCATCAATAAACATGTAGATCCTCCTGGCTGCGGACAAGTCTGGCACCATCACTGAAAGTCTCAAGAACTTAGAAATGTAAGTTTCTGGGTTCCCGGTCTGTTTGAGCATGGTCAGCTCGACAAAATGCTCCTCCGGATCCTTCCGGTCAAACCTCTCCACCAATATCCGGGTGAACTCTGCATACGCTTTCACTGCTGAGTGACCCAGCGTGGCCATCCCATGAAACCACCAGCCATGGGCTTTCCCCTTAAGGTGCAGCGCTGCCACCTTGATGGCCTCCACCTCTGTCATCTGGTTTAGCTGAAAGTAAATGTCCAGCTTTTCCACCCAAGCTTTTGCTGAACATTTAGATGACTCGCCATATGTTAGCAAGAAAATTCTACCCATGGTACGTGGCAGCTCACCTCCCTGCGTGTACCCTCCTCTGTTCTAATTGTGGGGTTTGTTGTTATTCTTTAGTTGGCAGAAATCATGGAAAGAGATAGCTTCACCAAACTCTCACCCATATGACTGATACTCTACAAAATAGTCCCCGTAATGAGCTATCTCTGGCTCCTGGGATCCTCCCGTTCCTGTTCCTATAGTCAAGAATGTGGGCATAGTGGAACGTGGGGGAGTGCGTAGCACTACCTACTGCATTGTGTTCTTCTCCTGCGTGTGATGGGAAGTGTCGGATCCCTCCGATGTGAAAACCCCTTGGGGTTTCACGCTGTCTATTCTCCGCAGCAATCTTTTGACCCATCTCCTCTATCTTCATGGAGAGCTCCTGTACAAATTTCAAGACAAGATTCCCAAACTCCTTCTCATCATCTATCTCATCTGCCATAGGTGCTCCCTCCTCTGCGTCTTTGACTAGAACGCAGTCCCCTTATCCAAATGTGGCCTCTAGCCTTCGCTCTCAGCTTTTGTACCGCTGCTTTTGGTAAGTGATGTATTCTTTGTCTCCGGGTATCATAGACTAGTCTGCTCCACAAGTTGAGCCAAGTTTATGAGCTCTGATACCACTATAATATTATGAATAGGAAACAAACAGCAATACAAAGCAACATAAACAAAAACTACAGCAACTAAAGGGACACCATGAAAAACACTGCAAACATTGAGACAAGTTGAGCCATAAATCTGAGAGAGGTAATGAGTACAAGAGGTAATCAGAATGATGGCACCTTGGCTTGCTCAAGGCAAGCTGAAATAACCTCAAAACCCTGTAAGGAATGGTTGCTTTCTCTCTAGACTGCGTAATTCCCTGAGCTACTGCTGCTGCTGGAAAATGTTGGTTCTGGCTAGAATAGAGCTGCTCTTTGGGGGTTGTTCCCATGCACAAAAAATTGTGAAACTCGGGCTATGAACTCTCCTCCAAAAACCCAGAAAAACCAAGGAAGGAATTCCGGAAAGGCTGACCCCGGAATTTGACCCCCTTCGGAAAATTACGCACTCCTAGTGAGTACGCTAGCCTCTGAACTGGATGACTGAAAATGTTGGCCTCCTGCTGCTCAAAAAGATGATTTGTGAAGGGTTGATCCCTTCACACTTGTCTCGAACTAAAACTCCTAATCTCCCCTAACTCCTGGAGCTGCCCTCCTCCAAGACTGCGTAATCTCTGAGAGTGACTGCGTAACTCCTAGCTGAATGGTGTTGCGTTCTCTGCTCCGAAAATCAATGGTGAAGCTCCTCACTTGAGCAGGCACTCGAAGTCCCCCGAGGCTGAGGTTGGGATCTCCGCTCAGAGACACCCGTGTGCTGAACAGCACTTGCAGACTTAGCTAAACAGCGTAAGCGTGCTCAATATCTGTTAGACAGAAATTCTGAAGATGCATAATAGAATGAATGAATAGCTAGCTTCTCCCTCATTTTATGCTTGAGACCCTAGCTCTCCCTTGGGCCCCAGTATGTTGTGATGTCTCTTCATGCCACACTGCCATGCCTACACTGCGGTGTCCTGGCCCACGTTGCCTCTGCGTTGTCCCTATCCCTGCACTGTCACTTGGCTCCCCTAGGCCCCACGCTGAAATCAGAATAATGTTTAAGTGACTTTAGCGAGTTTATTTATCCTAGGTTGGGTTATGGGTCCCCATCACCCCTTTATTTGTGGTTGAACATTAGAAAAGCAAAATTTGAGTAAAAATTAATATTGTGAATTAGCTGTTGCTAATTGGGAATATTACACATGACATGACTCTAGTTTATCAAATAAAATCATACATACCTCATTTTTTTTCCTTTTGGTCATCTAGACTTCCTTCAGCAACTTCCTTGATTGAAAGAACTTCAACCCCTTGACATGATTTTTGACATCGTACCATCCTTTCATGAATTCCACCAGGTTGGAATTCTTGATGAAACACTTGCTTCCTTTTGATTGGTGAATCTTTCGATGAAAATTCTAATAGAGGGTCTTAAGTAACCCCATTCAACAAATGTTTCCCTTTTTTACAGAGGTATGATGAGCTTTGAGATAGATGACTTTTTCCTTTTCTTTTTCCCATTAGTACTACTTATGCTTCTGATGAGGCTACCAAGAGCTATAGGTGACTGCCATAGACCTATTTCAGCTATCATTCATGCTTTTCTATGATGATGTCACAAGCTCTTGCTTTTAATGCTTCTATGATACCATGATACATCATATCCTGCTCTTCTAATGATTCCTACCATGATAGATATTCTTTACAACAGAAAACTTGAAATAGAAACTTGAAAATAACTAGATGAGAAAGATTGTAGGGATATTTTACTTCCTCTTTCGTGGATTCCTTCTTTTCAACTTCCTCCACTTCTTCGGTGATATGGGCTTCTTCTCTTCCTCTTTTGTTATTGTCCTTCTTGAGCTTGGGACAATCTCTCATGTAGTGCCCATATTCTTGACATCCATAGCATTAAACCTTGGCCATAATCTTCTTCTTTTTCTGAGGACCAAACTTTCCAAATTTTCCCTTTTTTTTTGTCATTGTAGCATATGCTTGATTTTTCTCACCTGATCCTACATCAGAGTTTGCCTTTAGTCTGGTTTCCTCAATCTTGCATAGTAACCATAGATCCTGGAATGGAGTAGCTTCTTTCTTCCCATAAATGCTTGAAGTAAAGTTACCCCACTCCTCTAGTAGTGCATTTAGTACTATTGTAGTCATCTCTCTATCAGACATGATTTCTCCCAGATCTTGAAGTTGATCCCTGATTTCATATGTCCTCATAAAGTATGAGTTTATTCTTGCTTCTATTGACATCCTCAGCTTGTAGAGTTCTTTCCTTAGTGAGATAACTTCTCCTGCAATGCTTACGGAAAACAACTCTACCAGTTTGTCATATATTTCTTTTGAGATTCTGAGTTTTGATACATATGGAATGAGGGAATCCTTGATGGATTCTATGAGGATCCTTTTGAGCACTTACTTCCCCTTTCATAAATCTTGCAAGTGCTTTAGCATCTTCCTTTGGAGGTTTTGTGGTTGAACATTTTACATGATCCATGACCTCATTTTCAATGAGATTCGGGCCTATCCTTTTCTTCCATGCAAGGAAATTTGAAGCCCCGACCAATTTGTTGTTTTCCTTGCAAAATGACATATTGACAGATTCAAATGTAGACATCAATATACTTGTTAAGATGCTTCTTCCACTTGTTGCCTCGTTGAATTTGATGATAATATAGATAATAGAGAACTTCTCCTTGATGAAGATAATTATCTTCAAGAGTGATCCTTGACTTCACAAAGAGGGAGATCACTTTAGATCTATTGATGATGATCAGTGATGACTTCTTGATGATGTCTTGATGCATCTAGGGTGATCCTCTTCAATGGTAACAACCTTGCTTCAACAAAAGGGAGATTGCCTTAGAATCTTTTGAAGATGATGACAACGTCCTTGAACTTGCTTTTCTTTGGATGATAGACTTCAAGTAGATTTCTTCAACTTGATTAGAGTCTTTGAGTTCTTTTGATGATGACTTGAGGATGCCAAGACTTTTTCTAGTGTAGACTTCTTTTTTGATCTAGGGTTTTGATACTTTTTTTTCAATCCTTGTAGATCTTGACTTCAAAATGATCATCTAGATTTGCTTTGATCTCCTTCTTGAATGCTTGAGTGTCTCTTGATAATATTCCCTTCCTTGAGATTGTCACCTTAGCTATGATACCATGTTCAGAAATGTAGGGCATTACGATTAGGAGAATTCTCTATAATGATAACTGCTTGTGAATGCTTTTTACTTCTTTAGATTAGTAATTTCTTTTTAGTAAGGTTATTAGTTTTCATCCTCATCAAACAACTACCAAAGTATAAACAATAAAGAGACAAAGAAACATTGAATATAGGCGATCAGCCAGGGCCAAAACATCTCCCACTTGAGAGGAAAACCCAAACGAATTCTTCTTCTTATAGAGACTTCAATTGACGAATACCAAGACCATGACCAAGACCCTTGACAACCTCTCCAAGACCAAGTCACATGATCCTTCCTTTCTACTTCTTCTTCTTGCTCAAGTCAACCCAAGTCAAACTGCCTTTATACACAGCAAATCTCTGCTTCCCTGAAGTTTCAGCCTTCCTCCACATATCTGCAACTCTCGGCTACCTGAAATCTCTACAACATCACATGTGTGATCTGAATTATAGATTTAGTGAGGTGCTTCTTCTTCGCTTCGCTTGAGGGCTTCTTCCTGATATTTCAGCTAGCAAAAATGATGATGTGAAGATCCTCAAGGGCTGATGTAACCCTACTGCAAAAACCCTAGTTTTTGCCACACGTGTGAAGAATTAACCCAAAGACAGTCCCAAATTCCTTTGCTCTCCTTCTCTTTCTTCTCGCTAGATGAGAGGCTATTCTTCTTGTAATTTTCACACCTTTTCTTCTTCATATTGCCTTGACCGAAATTTTTTGCTCACAATGAAGGTCGAGATGCCTATTTAATATTTATAGTGGTTTTTACATCAAATAAGTCGACTTCTCTTGGTGACAAAGCCGACATGCCTTTTGGAAATCGTCTAATTCTCTTTTTGCAGGCCAACTTCAAGGGATAATTGTGACATGGTCTTGGAGGGTTAATGACTCAAACAAAACTTCTTTTTAGAATGTATAATATTCCCAAATGAGTCTTGTTGTCACACAAAATGTCTAGGCACCGCGACAATGGCTCATATCGAGGGTTGTCACCCTGATCCCCAATCTCTATGTTAAGTTGTCTCCCAACAACAGGCTAAGGGGGGTAGACCCTACAGAAATGGAATGAGAGAGAACTAGTTGGGAACCAACCAATTCGGGTGACACAGTCAAGCGATCAAGTACTTGTTTTAGATTTAACAAGATTTGTGGGATTCGATTAAATTTAAATGATTGATACTAGTGCCTTGTGGATTTAACTGTCTCGCTAAGGAAATTAGGACCATGTAAATGATGGACAACTATTGCTTGAATGAATAACTATCTTATATGAAATGCAAATCCTAAGACTAATGTGGGATGCAAAGAATCTTGGTTAATTTTAGTTAAATGCCTATCTAAGTTCAAACCCTTCAACCCTTACTATATTGAGCCTGATTCTGTAGTAAGCGATAGAGAGAAGATAAGGTGAAGCACACTAGGGTGTGATTAACGATACCTCTCCTAAAAATCTAACGTACTCGGTGCCTCCAACGCTGCAAAGTGTTGTGGCTCTAACGACTGCAAGGTTACCATTTTAAGTACTATTAAAACCAGGCTTCTCAAGCAAAGACGGATGGGTACCTATCTCTCTATCGACCAAGCTTATGCTTGGAAGTAAATTGTAATACTCCCAAATGGGAACACTCAGCAATACCTATTGGAATAACGCACTTTTCAGAAGTATGTGCACTGAAATGAGTTTGCAGCCCTTGGATCCCTTAGATCTAGAGATCTAGTATCTAAATCCAAAAGGGAAGCAAAAACAACTCAAACTAGGTGAGGTAAACAGACCTCCCACTCATAATATGGTTGAAAAACACCCAAGAATGGGGCTGCAGCAATATGCAACAATACTGTAGGAAAATAACGCAATTTTTTAGAGCAATAGCAGAAGACCAATAATAAGGATCAACTTTCATATATACAGCAATAAATCAGATCCATAATGAGGCCCATACTGTTAAACACCATGTTAAATACACACATGGTGTATGAGAAGAATAAACACACACACACAAGAGACTCAACACAAAATGAAAGATAAGCGTGAGGCTTTCTTATTTTCCATTATACAAAGATGTACATTTATAGTACAATGGTGTGACTCTTGGTTTCATATTCCAAGGTCACTTGGACTCCATTGTGACTTTTCGCATTCCACACCTACCCATGTAGGATTAAGTGTTCCAACATCCCCCCTTAATCCGAAGGGGTATGTGTGAGTCCAAGAAAAGAGTTGTAATACAAATCTGCAAAGTATACATGGCAGCACTTGGGCTGAATCAACTCTCTGAAATGTTGGAAAAAAGAGGTGGTTTAAGGATGACCACCAACACTGGAACGAAAAACTTGTTGCAGTTCCCAGAACTCTTCCAAAACTGGCAAGAAGCTGAAAGCTTCTGCTAGAGGAATTGTCCCTCATAAAAAAGGGAGACCTTCAACCTAAAAGAAGGGAGGTCTACTACCTGTGATGGTTTTAGGATTACTAACAACTCTGGAATGCTTGAAGCATTTCCTGGAACTCAACCAAAGCTGGCAAGAAGCTGAAGGCTGCTAAGCTGAAGGCTTCTGCTAGAGGAAGTGTTCCTCATATATGAAAGGGAGACCTTCGACCTAAAAGAAGGGAGGTCTACTACCTTGTGATGGTTTTAGGTTATCCACCAACCAAAGATGATGGTTTAAGGTTGTCCACCAACCAAAGGCATGCTCATGGGCATCCGTGTCTCTGGCTACATCTCTGAATCCGGAATGACGAATTGTGGCTCAGGCTCGCTTGAACTGCTGGCTACAACTCTGAATATGGAATGAGAGATTGTGGCTCAGGCTCGCTTGATCTGTCGTCGAAGCTTGTACATGACCACCATTTTCCCCCCTGTCAGGGACAAGGTGAGATGATGGCGAAAACTCAACTGCAAGTTTGCTCAATATCCGTGAACAAGTTCTGACATGTGTCTTAAACATCTTCTTGGTTGTTGATGCCCATTGCCAAGAAGCGATCCATCCAAGATGAATCTTTGTTCTTGCAGGAGGCTTGTTTCTGAAGCATCTGTCTGAAGAATGAGTGTGGCGACCACAGTGCTTGCATGGATGAAAATCAAAACAGTGATCTTTCATATGGCTAACTCGATCACAGTGTTGGCATTTCTCAATCTGTTGTTGTTGTTGTGAAGCAGGATCTGGAACAGCGGCAGGCGAACTGTCATACATGAATCCGGCACTCTGAAATAGAATGCGCTTGGAGTAGTCTGGAATATGAAAGGACACATCTTTGTCATATCCAAGACCAATTCGGTGCTTGTTGTGGACAAGCTCTTCCCAAGGTCTGATGATGGGCTTGAGAAGTGCAGGTTGAACTGCTGCATCTGCATGTAAATCTGTGCTTCTACAAGGAGCTGAATGTGAATCAACTGCAGCTTTACTGATTTGCTGCTGATGGGAGTCTTTCATAATGTTCTGAACAGAAACAGGTTCAGAATGGTGACTCTTTTGCTGAAGTTCGTCTTGCTGAAGCTGAGTTTCCAACTGCAAAACTCTATCTTTTCTTGTGCATCTAGCAAACAATTTTGAATGTTACAAAGAGCATTCTTGCTCATTTTTATCATATCATCAACATTGGAATGAATGAGGTTATTCAACAACATTAATGCCTCATTGATTTTAGCCATTTTTCAACAACTTAGGCTCAAAAAATAAAATGGTGTCGGCTTCAACCGAAAATGCACCCGTTTACAATGTGACTCAACTTCCTTTCAAAAATACAAATGACTTATAGAAATGTCAAAGTACAAAGTGTGCTCCTCAAATGATAGAGGACAATCAACAATGACTTACATCAACAACTCAAATTCACTGATTCCAACTATACCACTCACAATACAATGTCAATATCTCTGCAAAAATATTTTGTAAATGTGCAGTTGAAAACACTTGTGAAAGAGGCCTTTAAGGCAGCTGAATTTTCCTTCAAAGAGTTGTTTTGCAATGATGGCAAACTTGTCTTCATATGTAAATTTCTTCAGAAAATCACCCTCTTGTATATGCCACAAATCATAAAATGTAAATCTGCAATTTTCTCTATGTATTTAGTCCATTTACTGGTATGTCATTTCCTTCATTTCTGCTGTTCATATTCTCTCTCTGCTCTTTCTTTCTTCTTCTCTCTCTGCTGCTTTTTTTCTTTTTTCTTTTTTTTTCTTTTTTTTAAATTAAAAATTAATTAAAAAATAAATTAATGGAAATTAATTAGAAATGGGGGGAATTTAATAAAAAAAAGGGATTATTAAAAAGAGATTATGGGTATTAATTAAAAGGGAGATTAATTAAAAGGGATTAATAATTTAAAAATGGGAAGGGGCGGATGGAGACTTTTAATGTAAAAAACAATCGATATATATATTTTGTTTGAAAGTGCGTTTAAAAAAAATGGGACGAGAGGGAGCGTTGAAGCTACAGGAGAGAGGGCGCGTATGGGCAGGGAGGGAGGTCAGAGGGCGGGTTGCTATGTGTGGAGGATGAGTGAAACCCGGGTAGGGGAGCGAGGGGCCGGTGCTTGGAGGGGTTGGGAAGAGGAGAGTGCAAAGGGGAGGGGAGTGATGCGTAGGTAGAGAGTGGGGAGTGCAGCTTCGTGGTAAGGGGAGCGGACTAGTGTGGCGAAGGGGAAGCGTGTTAAGTGGAAGAGCGAGTGTGAGAGCAGGAGTAGAGTGGGTAGGGGGTTTGGGTAGTGAGGGAGCTTGTGAGCAGTGTATAATGGAGAAATGTGAGCCGTGTTAAGTGGGCGGGGTAGCTTAAGGAGAGCCGTAGGTAGGAGGGCGCATAGAGTTGAGAGGGTAGGAGCGTGGGGAAGGGAGCGTAGCTCGAGGGGGAGCGTTGGTGAGGGCCTTGAGTGGCGTATGCAGTGCTCAGAAAAATATAGTGTGTGGAATTGTGAGGTAGAGGGGGAGGGGGGCCGAAAGGCCAAGATGCAAAGAAATTTTTTTTTTTTTTTTTATTAAGTTAAAACAGCAGAGAATGAGTGAGGGCAACAGCGATTTTTTGTCTTCAAAACAGCAGAGCAGAGTAGAGTAGAATAGCAGAGGACAGCAGGAAATTTATGGTAGAATGCTTTTCAAGAAATATACAGCAGAAGAATTTGCAGAGATTACCAATAAAACTTCGAAATTTTCCAGTAGCCTAGCAGCAGAGAAATGGACTTTAAAAATGCAGAATTTTCCAGAAGATTTCAGCGGTAAAAACCCAGAGATTTGCACAAATTTTTCAATGAAAAACTCAGAAATTTTTCTCTCAGAAACCCTCTTTAAACAGTATTTTCAGCAGCTCTCCAAAATGCAGAATTTAAAAGACAGAAATTGCAGGAAGAATGAGCAGTGAGAAAACCTTCAGATGCACAATGCTGCTTTTCTCCAAACCAATCTCTGAGTGCTGCCACGGATTTTGAATGCTGCTCTTCTCTAAGATAAAATTTCTGAATGCTGCAAAATCACTGCTACAAAAACTCTGAGTGCTGCAAAAATGCCAAAAAATTTTGCAGATATGCACAGGCCATAAACACAAATGGCTCACTCAATTTGGAGCAGGGCCAGCAATCGCCCGCTCGGATACCATGTTAAACACCATGTTAAATACACACATGGTGTATGAGAAGAATAAACACACACACAAGAGACTCAACACAAAATGAAAGATAATCGTGAGGCTTTCTTATTTTCCATTATACAAAGATGTACATTTATAGTACAATGGTGTGACTCTTGGTTTCATATTCCAAGGTCACTTGGACTCCATTGTGGCTTTTCGTATTCCACACCTACCCATGGAGGATTAGGTGTTCCAACACATACAATGTATGACAGAATGTAGAAGACAAGAATAGAAGAAATTCCTCGAGAAAGAGGGCTGCAACACATGTATTGACTGAAAAATGGCTTGACAGCGTTATTTTTATTAGCTACGGCAGCTGTATATTACATTCCAGATCTAGAGCAGATCTGTGTACAAAAGAATAGATCCATTTCAAATCTGTACACTAGAAGAGCTCCTTTACAAATTCCCCTTGGGGTTTTGATCAAAACATGAAACACAGAGAGTAAATCTGAGATCTAAAGTAGCTAATCTGCAGTAGTATTCAGAAATTTCTGAAGGTGAATACAATAAAAGCAGATCAGATCTGTACAAAACATGGATCAGAAATCTAATCCATGGATCACCATAGTGAAGGGCAGAACCCAAACACCAAAGATCTCTCCTCCAAATGTGTATCAAAACACCCTACAACTTCCTTCTTGCAAATAATGCAGTCCTGGAAGGAAAACTGCGTTGTAGGCTCTAGCACTAGATTGGCCTGATGCCAAGATCTGAAAATGCAGCTCCAAAGGTTCAGACCCTCTTGCCAATGGGATAGAAGACTTTCCCAGTGAAAAGAGGCCCTAGGATGGCCTAGATCTGAGCAGATCTAGCCTCCACTTGCTAGAGCTTACAAGGACAACCAAACCCTCAACGGGATCTGCGTTGTAGTTAGAAGATGAACTTGGCCAAATGCCTGATAGTGGATGAGATCAGCAAGACTCTTCCAAGAGGCCTCTCAAGGAAGAGGTGGGATTCTCGAACAGGAACACCCTAGTGCTAAACAGCACTATCCTCAGCTAAACAGCAGAGAATGATATATGTCTAAACAAACAATATATTCAGAAATATACACAATCAACAACCTTCTTCTGTTGTCCTCCTATTCCTTTTATAGGATGAAAGTCTTGTCAAACCCTAAACCATCTCAATGATTTAGCTCCATTCACATGAGAAGCCTCCAACTAAAACTGCGTTATGCGTTTAAGAGATTCACTGTACCTAGACAGCGCTGTTGATTTGGTCCTGGTTGACTTGGTCAAGTGCTCTAGTCTCTTTCACACCTAAGTGTGCTTATGTAAACAGCCCAGATGTATCCATGTTCACATGTGGCATTGATTTATTTTGCTGATTAGGAGTTTTATTGATCCTCCTTTACCATTTTATTCATGAAACAGAAAATTGAAACAAAATTGAATATTCACATTAGCTTGGGCTAATTGGGAATATTACAGCCCTCCCCTCCAAAATGTTGCTTGTCCTCAAGCAACTGATAGGGTGAGTGTTGCAACACTTCTCCTTCTCCATTGGTAACACCATCAAAGATCAAGCTCTCCTCACAAGCTAGGTGTTCACCAATCCAAGCCTCCATGAATTGTTCCTCCAAAGTCATCATGAAATGTACAAGATCCATCCCACAAGGAGTCAAGAAATCAACAGAAACAAACATGGTTGGTCGAATACTCTCTCTAAAGCATGTAGCATAAGGTACATAGAGAGTTTCCATCCCATGTGGTACATACAAACTGCCCATCCTCCCTCCATACAATCCCATGAAAAGTACAACTATATCATCCAAGTATGGAAGCATAATTACATATACACAAACAGAAATTTGAGCATGAGGAGGTGGGTCATAGTCCCACATATGGTACTAGTGCAGTGCATCTCTTGCCTGCATCAGATCAAGGTATGGTAAGTGGTTTCCCCACCACTTGCTGCACAAGTTATCTCACCATGGCTGAAAATGTGAGATATGTTTGGTGCCTTTGGGAAGCACCCATCATGAAAGAGAATCTCCCTTTGCACAACAAGGGAGTGGCCAAATTCAGGAATTGTAGTGGCCCAATGTTTGCCATGAGATTTACATGATACAACACTCCTTTTGGGAGTCATGGCCTGCAAAAACATGGTGAAAGAATGTGTCAAATCAGAAAATGAAGCTTGCATTACATGATCAGATTTTTCACCATCAATGTTTCTTCTATACATGGAATTGTGCACAAATTTTTCTCCCTTTTCAAGAGAAAGAAGAAATGACTGAAATGACTCTTGCATAGATTCCTTTGGCTGCCCCAACTCCACATAGCTCTTGCATTCTAGAAAATGTTGATGTAGCTCTCCTCCAAACCCTTCCCATTCAAAGCATCTCATGATAGTGTTGTAGTTCTTCATAGAATAGGTAGGGTTGAAACAGAACTCTTTGAAGGCCCTTTGTAGCATCCTCTCCTTGAGCTTGGAGGCTCTAGGTAAGAAGATCCTATCATGATGATAGATGACTCCCTCATGGACTCGATAGCCCTCTTCATGCAGCTGGTCATCAAGCATCATACAAGTGTGAAGATCTTTGGAATAATCCACCAACAGCTGGGATTTCCAATATAGATCTACACTCCCCAACAATGACAGCGCTGATGAGGCATCAATAGGAATGCCTGCCATGGTGTTGCTCTCTTCTTTGACATTTCTTATGCCAAAGGTACAAGTTGGAAGGACATACCTTCCCTTCTTCTCCTCCAACAGCACAGAATCAGAAATGAAGGTGGGTGATGATGATGAGAGAAGAAAATCTCCCTCCTTCTTGTGCTTACCCAAGCCTTCCAGCATTGTAGTTGTGCCTTCTAATGCTCCCATCCCTCCTGGATCTAATTTTGGAGCATCAAATAGTGAGAGATCTCTCACCAAAACTGAATCAGGTGGCCTCCCAAGTGGTTTGCCACTAGATAAGAGTGTCCCTTGCAGAAATCTCATGAACATGATAGAAGGGACAGTGAGGTCCTTGCTTCCACTGCGCAAATCCATCTCTGTTTTTTGTGTGGAAGTGTTGTGTGAGGGGTAAGTATGCCTGCCTTTGATTATTTGAAGTGCACCACTCTTCTTGTCCACCCATTCCATTTGTAAAGCCTCCCAATCAGTGGTGACTTTCCCCAATGTAATCAACCATTGAACACCCAAAATAACAATGGTGTCTGGTATGTCAACTACAAAGAAGTGATCCACCAAAGTGTAGGATCCCATGGTGACTGAAAGTGATGGAACATAATGCATGCATTGCACTGTTCTATCTCCTGGGACCAAAACATAGAATCCCTAAAAAGTATCAGTGGGTATTGCCCTCCTTTGCACAAGATAGGCATCAATGAAATTGTGGGTAGCCCCACTGTCAATCAAGACAGAAACCCTCTGATTCATGATTGACCCTTGAACTCTTAAGGTCAAGTACTTAGGTACTCCCCTCAAGGATGCAAGAGTTCCCCCAATAGGAGCAAATGCTCCATCCTCATCTCCTGAAGGTGTTGAATCTCCTCCAACATTGTCAGCGCTTTGAGCCCTCCTTGGCTCATCATCTTCATCTTCTTCAAGATCTGAGAAGACCTCTATATAATGTGCTTTACCAGACATTTATGTCCTGGTACCCATGGTTCTTGGCAAGTGAAGCATAGCTTCCTCCTTCTTAGATCTTTCCGGACTTCATCATCAAGAGGCTTCTTGTATGAGCTCTCCTTTGAAGGAGCAGCTTTCTCTTCCTTTCCTTTAGAAGGAAAAGAGGGCTTGTTCTGAAAGTTTGCCTTTGCTTTTGGCAAGGCATTTTGAAGGTCTCTAGCCCTCTCAATGGCATCATGCAAGGTAGTGGACTTGGTAGATTTAACCAACCCATGCAAGGGTTCATCCAAGCCATCGATGAACATGTATACCCTCCTTGCTGCAGACAGATCAGGAACCATGACAGATAATCTCAGAAATTCAGAGATATAAGACTCTGCATTACCTGACTGCTTCAACTTTGCAAGGCTCATGAAAGGTGCTTATGGATCCCTTCTGTCAAACCTCTCCACCAGTCTTCTCGTGAACTCAGAATAGGCAGTCACATTGGCATAGCCCAATGTAGACAACCCATGGAACCACAAGTTATGTGCTTCACCTTCAAAGTGCAGCACTGCAATCTTGATAGCTTCCATCTCAGGGACTTTGTTCAACTGAAAGTAGATATCCAATCTTTTTACCCATGCTTTGGCAGAACTAGTGGATGACCCATCAAACATGAGTAAAAATAATCTGCCCATAGAGTGATGTCGATCATGATTCTGTGTGAATCCACCATCTCTTTACTGATGCCTTGGTCTTCTCTTGTCCTTGAGGTGACAAAACTCTTGAAAACTCAAGTGATCCTTGAATCTCTAATTCTGAGACTCATATTCTTCAAAGTAGTCTTGAATGGTTTGTTGAAGCCTCGAAAATCGCTGCAACAACATGGGGGATGACCACCTGGTCCGGACCTTAAAGCAACTCATTTTCCATTTGGAATGGTGGTTCCGACTGGTTCAACTAGGTCCAATTACCTTCTCTCAATCTCCAATGGCTTTAAAATATGACTTTCATTCACCAATGGAAAAGAGACATCAGATCATTCTTCTTGCTGATCAGGCAAGAAAGTGATCCTTAAGCTGATTTAGGGCTCAGCCAATCCACTACTAAAGTTTGCCTCTTTGGGAAGAGGACTTAAAAGAATGTAGAAATTAATCTAAATGCAAACTTATTCTAAGATGCAAGCAAAATGAACTATCTTAATCCTATCTCAATTAGGCAGATATAAATCTAACCCAACCAAGAGTAGGTATTTAAAATATTGAGATTGAAATATGTCTTGTTTATAATGAATATCAATTTAATGAAATAGTTCAATTAACTGAAATTATGGATAGCAAAACACATCCTATTGAGACCTTTTAACTGAAATAATCAATCAACAACACTCAGGAAATAGTTCACAAAATGGTATTGATCATTTAATCAGTAACTTGAATTATTAAACAATAATATGCGGAAGAAGTTCACAACATATCACTATTTATTAATCCAATACTAAAATACAGATTTATGAGTAAATAGTTACTCAGAAATCAGAATTCAACCCATAAGAGCAGAGATAAATAACAACATAAAATAGAAGCAAATTACCCATACCGACAAAAGTGCACAAATATGTAAGTAAATTGACACCATTCATGTTATCATAAAATAAAACCAACATTTAAAATAATAGTATTCGAAATACCAATTTAATGAATCCATTTCTCCAGCTCCGGTCTCTAATAGTCTTTTACAATGCCTAAGCTTCTGCTTTCAAAATCAGAGCTACAATAGTGCAAACTCTGTTCATTATACATAACTCAGAATGTAAAAGAAAAACCTCAATAATCTCCAGATCTGAGATTCCACTCCTCCCACCTACAACTCTAAATCCCTATTACAAAAGTGCTTTTAGAATTCCAGAATTGCAGAGGAGAGCAGCCCATATTCCATTCTGCAATCTGCTATTTATAATATTTGCAAAGGAATTCTTGAGATGAAAGTTTGTTGAAGAAAATATGCCCAATCACTTTTATTTGCTCAAAAATTCCAATCTTTTAATTGCTGGAGCATTCTCATTGATTAAGATCTTTTCTTCATATCTCTTCTACTGTTTTCCTGCAAAAAGAAATCAAAATAAATTAAGATGCAACAATAAAATCAAAATACCATTTCTGGCATTAAAACAAATCCAATCAAATTCTATTTAAATAAATAATTGAAAATAAAATATAAACTCTCTATTGATGCCTGGGATGTTTTAATTGGCCAAGGATATTATTCATGAGTGAATATGCAATTAGAAGAGGCTTAGGACAAATGAAAATGCAAAAAATAACTCAGAGAATTTATTTTGTTTTAGAAATTCGGAGCTTGATCTTCTGCATGATTTTTGACCCAATTAATGACCAAATCTATTAGTGGAACCTCCTCAGAAATGTTCTCCTTGATTTTATCTTTCCAATGAGCCGTCCTGGGCCTCATTTGGTCAAGTATAACTTAATCTATGAGCCTCCAAAGTTGATGAGTCAAAACTGGCATAATTCTGGAAATTCTGTTGCTGGGCTAAAAATCAGAATTTTTAATTAGAAATTTAATCCTAAATTAGATTCTAATTATCTAACAATTAATTCTAAATTAATTATTAACTAACTAACAATTAATTCTAATTAATTATCATCTAATTTAGAAATTAATTAAGTTACAAAATTAAATTAATATACACATGATTTGAAAAAGTTAATTTAAATATAATTAATATTATAATTCAAATTATATTAAAATTATAATAAACATTATAATTATAATATAATTATTATAATATAAAAATATAAAAATTAATTTACAAACCATTGAAATCAATCCATACCCATAATCCATTAAACAAACCATTGAAATCAATCCACACTTATAATCCATTAAACAAACCATTGAAATCAATCCACACTTTATTAATTCATCCATGTGAGTTTGTGGAGGGGTATGGTGAGTGGAGTGTGAGGTGAGGGTGACGTGAGGGTGAGTGAGGTGGAGGTACGGGAGGCATAAGGGGTAAAACAAAAAACTTTATATTAAAATCTTTTAACACATCGCATATTGCATTTTGTCAAATGTGCATGTTATAAAAATTGCGATGTGTTTCGATATTGCGATATTGCGATATGCGATGGAATTATTATTATTTTTTTTTTATCAAATTTATTTTATATATATATTTTTTTAATATTAAGTTTTAATTTTAATTAAATTAATTATATTTTATTATAATAATTAATTTAATTAATGTTAAAATTTAATGTTAAATATCAGTTTTTTATTTTTTTTTATTTTGGTTTTATTTTAATGATGTTTAGTTTAGTTATGAAATTTTCTAAATTACAGTTACTTCGAAAATAAATAAAAAGAATAAAAATAACATTTTAAACCCAGATTTAGATAAATGATGGGACTTTAAAGGAGTACCATTTTCAAACCAGTTGACCAAATAAGGCGAAACAAGCGTCAATGGGAAGCTTATAAAAAATTGATTCTAACAAAGCAATCAAAACAATAATCCAAAGAAAATAAAAAATTAACAAAAGCATAGGATAATCAACTAAAATAAAAATCTTAAAAGGTGTTTAGCCAAATTTTTTTATAGAAAAGGTCCCCATTATTTGAAGTGAACAAGTCAAAAATGGGGGGCTTGTGTTTTACCACAACAATGGCGACACACGGGAGAAGAACCAGTTATCTCTGTTTGATATGAATAATATTTTCCTAAAATCAAAGTACAACTAATTAAAGAAGAGAGAATTATGCTTGAAATTCTTGACTAGGTTCATTAGTCTGAATAAAAGCAAGAATCATCTAACTGTAATTTTTCTTAAAATTCCTCATAAATTAAAATATTTCAAAACTCTATATCAATCCTTAATTAGTTGTAGAGATAAAGCAGGGGTCACTTTACAGCTTAGCTTTTAAAATATACTCATTTGTCACAGGTAGAGCCACTGTTGCCAGCAAACATCTATCGTCTCGACAGGGTTACCTTTTAATCACCAATGATTCAGAATCCCATCTCTTTAAGAATTATTGACCTAGAGATAAATCCATTTATATTATTTTATTTTTTATTTTTATTTTTATTATAAATCTTAAAAGCCATTGTCCTGGTTTGGTAGCCAGATAGTTGACAATGCCATTCACTGGTTATAATTGGACTGAACAAGCTGGCTCATGATGAGACCCCTTGTCTTATAATTGTTTGCAATCATAAGCCATTACCCTGGTTTGTTTAACAGTGTTGGTAATGTCAGCCTATTTTTCCCCTATGATCATGGTAAGCAGGCTCATGATGAGACCTCTTATCTTTTAAGTTTAAATATATCTCTGGATTATACTCTAGAAAAATAAGACTCTTTGGGACAGGGAGAATCATTGACTCCTTAAGAGTTAAGAATGACAATTTTAGAGTTAAAAGGTGTTTTGCTGTAAAGTGTCTTTACTTGGTTAAAAATAACTTTTCTTGACTGATAATAGAACTTTGAAAGATCTTAATAAAATATTGAAATCTCAAAATGATTACAATTTTTATGAAAAACAAATTTCTCCAGATTTTATGATACTTTGTCAACTTCTCTAAATTGGTAATCTCTTCCTTAAGTATGTCTACCTTTATAATAAGAAAATCAAACTTTACTAAGAGATTTAAGAAAAAGTTAATAGATGACTATTAACAATTTTTTCTCTGTGTATACCAACCATAGTTAGGTAATAAGAAGGCCTTCCATATAAATCATGGCAAAGTCACCAAAATCAAAACTGAAAACCAAAGGAAAAAGAATTCTTATGCTAAAATGAGAAAGAAATCAACAAACAAAAAATAAAAATGAAGAAATTTTAAAAATGGAAAGGAAAATCCAAGTTTCGCAAGATAAACTCAAACAAGAATGTTTATAACAATGTCTCAACAATATGAAGAAATAAAATAATTGTGTAATCAATCCTTCTTATGTCGAGATTTAGAAAAATCATACCTTGCAGGGTTGTAAGTGTTTTAGGCTTTTTAGATAGTAGTGACGATAAAATTCAGTCACAATGAAAACTTTCTGTCTGATATCAATCTTCTTGTTTCAATGCATCATCTTAATCATTTTCTAATAAAAAGGAATGCTTAAAGAAACAGATTAAAGGTTCAGAAACTTCCTAGCGTAGCTGTTTCAACGAAGATTATCGCTGCTTATTGAAATAAAGCCACGATAAGAGTATGGACTTCGAAAATATGATCTGGTGGAGGATTGGAAGCTTTTATGAAGAGCTGCAAAACATATTTATATATCAGAAAACTGAAAATTAAAGTAATGAAATGGAAATTAATGAAAGTGGGTACATGAATCTTACCATTGGATAATTTCTTTTGATCTTACCTGAAAGGTATCAATTTCTCCAAACTAGCTGACTTCTTATTTTAATTAACATTAAAAACTTGAAGAAGTCAAACTAACCAAAATCCTATAACCCAAAATCATTATTTATTTTATCTAAACTAAAGCAAGCAGTAAAATAAAAAAATGGAATGCTTAATGTTCGAGGGAAAACAAATGCATCAGAAATGAGAATGAAAATTTGCAGTAATGATTGTTTCTCAAAATATTATAAATTTCATATAAACTCCATGATTTTATAAATTTTCCAGAATCAAGACCACATCCAAGATAATAAAATTTAAATGTGAAGACAGAGAGGTCTTGAATTTATTTTTAATTATGGAATTATATATTTAAAATTGAAATATATGAGAAATCAAAATGATTTGAATATGCTGCAAATTTGTCATTAACAGCTTTATTACCATAGTGGTTATCCAAGCTCGCTTTTAAAATAACACATCGCCGTATTGGATGACTCGCATCACATGTTTCTTCACCATACTTCAATTTTAATTTGCAAGACTTCACCTTTGTTGCTATGCCATATATCGATTAAATGTTAATGGCTCAGAGGCATGCATTGGAAACTATCACATCAGAGATTGCAAATGGAAAATTGCCGACATGAAAACATGTAATGAGAAGATGTGCGATAAGATGGATCGATCGCATCATTGAAGAAATATTATATCTGGGATCGGGGAATATTTACATTGTGCTTCCCACATCGCACAACGCACATCGCATATTCTGAATTGTGATGTGAGCATAAATAAAAATGCGATGAAGCGATTGCGATATCGACAATTTCTAATCGACGATGCTAATCGACGATTGGTGAATGTTTGGTATCCAATGTAATACAATATGATTCTTGCGATGCCGATATGTGATGAATGATGTGGTTAACCGGCGATCGCGATCAAAAAACTTAAGCACATGATGTAACAATTCTCGATACGCCAATATGCGATGAAGAGTGGACCCGATAACTTTATGATGAAAATTTAATAACATATCGGATCTGAGACATCGACCCTTTTAAAGTTATGCTCCTACCATTATTTGCGATTGAATGGACGCGATATTTTATAAACTTGATTTGAATTTCATATCGGGTCCGAAATTATGTGGTCATCGCAATATGGTAAAGTCGTTTATCGGAGATTGACGATTCATGATAATGGAAGTATACTTAACCGCAAACCTCTGATATGCGAAATGCGATATGGCATATGAGTGAAGTAATACATTGGAGATCTTTTATGAACCATTTGTTATCAAAACTGCTAAGAGCTACTTCCGATGAAACATTTCGCTACAAATGGTTGTGAAGTGGATGATGTGATATCGGAATGAAATGATTGACGAAGATGAGCAGGCTGAGAATATTGCAAACATTTTCACTGAAGTATCAGCAATATGAAAATCAAGTTGAATCCTATGATATTGCTTGAAATTTCAATTGGGTTTTCTGATGGTTGAAAGCAAAGTTAAAAATGTTCAAATTTTAATGAATCACAAAATAAAATTTCCCTGAACCTGTTGCAAATTTGAAATGGGTTTGCTGCTTACTTCAAGTTTTGAAAACAAATGAAAACCTGCAAATAAAACAAAACAAAAATAAAAAATGAACTAAGAAAAAGAGAAACTGATAATAGATGAGAATGAACTTGTGAATGCGTACCTGGAAGGAAATTCTCTGTAGTTTTTTACCTTATGAATCTTCAATATTTTCCTTCGATTTATCAAAATTTTGCTTTTGTTCAAAATCATCTCATCATTTATTTTAAATCGGAGTGAGCAATCAGCCTAAATAAAATCTTCTTGTTCATGTTTAGGAAATATAAAATTTACCAGAAATAAATATGAAAATAGTCTTCCCTTTTGAATTGAAACAACAATTTATTACCTCTGCTCATTCCGAATTAACTTGAGAAAAATCTGTATTGTTATAGTGATTGTTCAATAATGCCTTTAGTAAATAAATATGATGCGTATTACAACATCATATAATAAACTAAAGGTCCGAATGGGATAAAGCCACTAATTGTGGAAAAATGTCAAAACAGATTTGAATGTGTGCACACAACAAAATGAGCATCCTTAAGGTCAGCTTAGCAAATTTCGAGGAAGATAATATGAACTTCATATGATTACCACGAAAGGTTAGACTGAATAATAATGATTGAGTCAGAATTAAGCTTATCATAGACAGTCATACATTTCATGGGATAATGAGATCATGAAGCTTTTATATCCTCAAAACCTTTATCATATAAATTTCAAAAGAAAATCTTAGAAGGAAATCCTGAAATTAAGCAAAGTGGCTTTGAGGCGATTGATGCCAAGTGCAACCTTAATTGAATTTAATCAAGTCATTATTCAGAATAGACAGAGTAGAGGTATTGCTGTAAGAAATTTAAAAAGGAAAGCAAGAATTAAAATTTTCTGATTGGGAGAAAATGTTTTCACTGAACATGTATGAAAATGGCTGATTGCTTTGTTTTATTTTTAATCTACAAAACTGTTGAAAATAAATTAACTACATTAAATCTACTCCTATTCTAACCATATACATGAAAAATGACTAGGTATAGTCATATTTCCAGTGTAACCATTTTCTCATTTTAATCCCTGCATGTATGTACAATTCAAATGTTAGTAATAAAAATACAAATCTAATTGAACTAAGAAAATTAAACCTAAAATCAGAATGTACAACTATTGTTAGAAGCTTATCTAAAATCTCCTTCTCATGAAGTTTTCTTTCCAATTGAATACCAATTGGATCATAGAAATCTGGATGGATTTCTATTAAAAATTGGGAAATGTTCAAAAGAGGAGATGAAAGGCCAGATCGTGGATATGAGCTTTTAGATTCAAAGGCCTAGAAGAAACTGTTAGTGTTATGTGTAAATGTTAAGCTATTGACAATCTTCCATGAAGGAAAACTTTCCAAATATTTTTCAAATGAATTAATGAAAAATGGATGGAAATCTTTCAAATGAAATGGAAAATTATTAATTAAATTGGATTGCTGGCAGACTTCCAAAAATACATTCTCTTGTTGATATTTCCTTTGAGAAGATAGAAGATTTTGATAAAACATTAGCATTGATTGAAATTGAAATTGAAATAGCTTTTCATGCTCTTGATTATAATATAAAATTTCAATTTTCCAACAGGGCAATGCATCAATTGAATGTTTGATAGTAAAGTGCTCAATATGCCAGCGTAATGTATCAAAAATCTGAAAATAAATCTGATTTAATACAAAATAAGTGAGGAAACAAAAATAAAATGAAATCACTATTAGTACAACTAATGTTACAGCACAATTGGGATTGTTTTGAAATAATTTCTTTTTCACAAGGATTGGCCAGAATTATGGAATTTGAGTAATTTCGAATTCCAACTTGTGAATTAGAAAGAGATTTATGATTATGAACAGGAATGAAAGCTTGATCATGATATGAATCATAAATTGGAATATTTTCTCAAATAGTGAAATCATGAAGATGATTATCTGCTTTAGAGTGAGGATTAGTTGGAATAATTTCTAAATTGAAATGTTCCTCATTTTCAGATGTTATTTGAATTTTCTCATGAGGACTCTCTTTAGAAGAATAGAAATCAACATCATCAATGTCAGAGTAATTATCATAAATGACTTCACAAGATTCTCTAGAATTCCCTTCAATCTTATCCAATATATCCAAACACGGAGGAACAAGAATTTCATGTTCATTAATGGCAAAAGAATGATCATTAATTGCTTCTCTATCTTGATAAAAATTTAATGGTAATTCATTTAGATCAGCCTCTATATTTTCTGAAATATCATTAACACCAAGAGGGGAAAAATTACCATCATTAAAAATATCAGGATAAAGGGAAAAATGTGAATATGAAATAATGCATTTAAAAATGTTTCTGTTTGAGAATTCTTGTACATTATGCTCATTGTAAATTTCAGATTCTAAATCATTCCTTTGCGTACTCATGCTTTTTTGAAGAAGATTTCTTTGCTGCTCTGATTTCAGCATTTGCTCATCATGAAAATATTCAGAAATTTGTACAGCAGTTTGCATGTTATTATTTACTTTGATTGTTTCTTGCACTTGCTGATTTGCAATCTGATTTTCTGAATTTAATGCAGAGAAACTTTTAGATTCCAATGCAGGTCTTTCTCCAAAATTGTTGTTGTTGTCTTCTTGCATTTGATTAGAAATATTTTCCGAGCTTTGTGAAACCTCTTCATCACAATTTATTTGCACACCCAAATTGGAATTCTCATTTATGTTAGAAGGGGATGGAACAAGGCTTGAACTAATTTCATATGGATCGGTACTAGGGAGAAGAGAATAATTATGTTCAAACCAATCTAGTGATTCTTCTTTCATAGGTTCATCTTTGACATTAAATTTTAAACAATTCAAATGAAATCGAATATTAAAATCTCTAACAGATTCATTTTCTTTCCGTAGATATTCAATTTCATCATATACCTGATCATAATCATAGCGATCAAATTTACAAACGAAAATTGTAACAAATTGATCCCAGCTGTGAATTGAGGCAACCGGAAGAGTTCTACACCAGTTTTTGGCTTTTGCCGCAAATGTGAGAGTAAAGACCCCAAGCCTTGCGTAATATTTCAACAACATTGGATGCATGAAATTCTGCCAAAAACATCAAGGTTTTCCTGCTCATGTATCAAAAGATTTTGCAGTGAATTTCATAGGTACAACTTCGAAGGTGGGAGTTCTATGTTTTATAGTGTCACCTGAGACCATTTATCAAGCCACAAAGATACCAAGGGAGGGTGAATAATGGTTCAAAGCCACTAAGTTTAAGATGCAGAACTGTGATGAATTTATAAAACCCTAGCACATTGGAGCAAACATGGCATCTAGAATTCCAAGGAGCTACATGAAAGAGAACTACTCCAATTTGTTGTTTGTAATTCAAAGTACTTTACTTGTGAGGGGAGATTTCATATGGTTTATATGTACCATTCCAGGCTCTTTTTTCACTTCACTAGTAAAAAGTATCTTGTCTTCCCTTTTTCTTGTTTAGAAGCTTAGGGAAGATGTCAGACAAGGTTCAGGCTAGGCCAGAAAATAGTTAGACCTCAATTTTCCATCATGGGTTGATCAAACTCCTCATGTTGGAGGATTTGAAAAAACTAAACAGAGACTGGGCTACCTTTCTTTTTCTTAGTGGTTATGAGGTTGATTCAATAACACTTAAGAAAACTCCAAAGTCAAAATCCACTCCTTCTAGCAAGAGTGACCAACCTGCAGCTGAGACAGAGGGTGTGAATGAAGAGGAGATGGAGCCCATTATAGAGCCAATGGATATTGAAATAGAGCCTGCACAAGAAATAAAAACTCCACATCTTACATCTGCAAGTAGCAAACAAAAGATCGACAAGAAAATCCATAGAAGGATAACCAGAAGTCAAACAATTGGGAAGGGAAACCTTGAAGATATTATTCAAGCTATAGACGTCGAGGAGACTCCAGTGGTCAGAGCTAAAGATAGTAAAGATGAAAAGAAGAAAAAGAAAGGTATCACTGATAAGAAGATTGATTTTGTAGGAGAAGATGCAGGGTTTATATTTCAGCCAAGAAAACCACTCACCAGGTTGCAACTTTCCAAAGGTGTCATGGCAAGTAAAAATACAGAGGATACTGACAAAGGCAAGAAACCTATCATAGAATATATCATTGATTTGTCTCCAGCAACAGAGGAGATCATTGTGCAAAGGAAGGGTAAAGATAAAATGATTGAGAAAACTGAAGTGCAGGTGTTAAAAAGAGAAGTTGAGAGAGGCTGGAGAAGAGGTTATTGAGATCAAATTGGAGTTGCAGGCAGCCAAGGTAGACAGGAAGTTGATGGAAGATTTCAAAGAAAAGGCAAATGAACAACTAAATCAATATGATGAATCATTAACTAATGCCAAGAAATTGCTGAAAATGACACTTCCTTTGAGAATGATAATGAAGCACACAAGAAACATAAAATTGTGGTTGCAAGCTGAAAGAAAGAAACTCAAAGGCCAAGTCAAAGAAATAGGGGATAAAATGGGGATGATACATTCCAAGTTAAAGAAAAGAGGCCTTAAAATCACATTCATAAATGAACTTGAAGATATTCAACCTCCTATTGCCAAAGGTTAAGCTTACAAAGCTTGAAGAGTAGACCAAATACCTTTTTGACATATTTGCATCATTCAGAAATCAATATTTGTAGATCCATAGGAAAAATTTTGAAGAAAAAGGATTTTTTTTTAGTTTTCTGCCAATTAGGTAATTTCGTAGCGAATCCGAGGCTTGAAGCCCATATTTCTCTATGAATCATTATAGATGTATTTTTGTTTAAAATCATGGATATGGTCAAAATCAAGGTGGGAAAAAAATTGTATTTAGCTCATTTGACTCAACAAACATTTCCAAATAAGCAAAGAGGGCTATGACGGTATTAACGAAAACTTTAAGGACGGAAAATTATTTTGAAGTTCAAAAATTTTGCGAATCTCACAAGTCCCTTATATGAAAAATATAAAATTTTTATTGATGTATCTGTAAATTATTCAAATTTATAATGATATTATATATATTGTCTATATGAGGTTGGCGATGTTTAAGGTAAAATAATTTTATATTGTAAAATTTGGGCGAATCACTTTTATAAAAAAATGGACATCAAGGATCTTTTTGGAAAACCATGGAAAATTAGCCCACCACAACATTAGCCCCTAAAATTTTCCATGGCGGTATAGATTGGTGAAATCAATTTGCTACGAAATTTCACTATGAAATTGCCTTGATTCCCGTGTTCCCGTAGCAAGCAAGTTTTTGTAGCAATTTTGAGTTTTGATGGTTCATTGGAGGTCAGCCAACCACGTGGAAAGCTTAAAGAGTAACAGAGAAACATTTTGTTGGAGGCATAGTCTTCGAAAAGGTTGTCCAGCTCACCAGCTCATCATGAAGGCAATCGGCATTTATCATGACACCACCTCCTTAAAAGTAGTAGGATTAGTTTACTAAGTTAGTAAGGACATTAATGCTTTGGTCATGGTCACTACCACCCAAGCACATGACCATTTTTGATGTAAATATGCAGTATTTTCAGTTAGTTGATGTAATAAATAGGTGGAAGAGTCCTAGTAGGTCTCTAAGTCCTAAATTTAGTAGATGTAAATTTCATTTCCTTGTTTTTTCCTTATTGTTAAGATAGGTTTCAAAGAAAAGAGTTCGATGATCTTGTTGAACACCTAATCCTCTATGGGTAGGGGTGGAAGGTGAAGAGTCACAAAGGAGTCCAAGTGATCTTGGAAGATGAATCCAAGAGTCACACCATTGTATTATAAATGTACATCTATGGTGAATAATATGGGCAACCAATGCCTATCTTTCTATGTGTGTGTGTTTAGTTTCTCCTACACCATGTGTGTGTTTAACATGGTATCGTAGCGTGTTCCTTCCCGCCTTGTCGAAATTTGAATGTGCAAAGCTGATTTTGAGTGTTGTTCTACCTTTGTGCAAAGATTGTCCTTTGTCGCAATTTCTTTGCCTAGTCTCTACACTCTCTACATTCTCAAAATAGCTATAAGTGTGTAGTCTCTATACTTACCGTTAATTATTGCCCCGCTTCATTAACCACTCTCCAGAAAAATACGGTCTTTCCAAAGTCTAGATACAGATATTCTCTTAAAGCCAACGGTTTTGTGGTAGTTTATATCCTTTGTCATATTTCTTTCTTTGCAAAGGCACATTTATCTTTCTCGACATCTACAAGAACGAATTTATTGCATTTATATTTTGTTTCTGCCCATGCCCTAGCATTTTAAAATTTTTTCAGCTCCAGTTTTAGATGTTGTGCCTATTTTGCAGAACTTTCAACTAACAACTCCTCCCACACAGTAACCTCTATTGTGGTTGTGTTGCTCCAAACTCTCGATCTCTTGACCCCTGATCTTCCTGCACAGTCTCATTCCCATTATAAAATAATTCCTTTGCCATGAAACTTCACAACCTAGATGGTGTGCCTTCCCTCCCCTCAGCTTAGTGGCTTCTTGAAAGCCCGCGCCATCAAGCCACTTCCAATTCGATACCATTGAAGCAACTTCTTCTTCTTTGGCTTCTGGAGGAAAATCTTCATCAACATGATCGTTAACTACTGTGATGGTTAGTTCATCCAATGCATACTCTGGAAGAACATGAACTTTCTCCTCCCCCGCCGGGAATACCTTGTGCGGGCTCCTCCACTAATGAAGAAGAAAGTGATACGCAAGAGGTGACAAGACGTCACAACAGCAATCTCGCGGCTCTCACTCAGTGCTTTTCAAAGGCCAATTCCCTTCGTTTTTTGTTTGATTTGAGTAGTGTTCCACTTGTGAATGCCACCCAAGGTATGTGGTCCCGCCATGTGATTCCAGGTTCCAATAAATTCAGATCCCTTTCAACCGCAAAGAATCTCGCCTCCCACACTTCCATTAGCAAACACTCCTCTCCACATCGTTTGTGCCTGCTCCCATTGAGTGTGCGGATTCCACATCATCTCGGCTATCCTCCCTCCACGTCGGCTCCCGGCTGCTCCTTGCACATTACTTGTAGCCTCAATAACTCTCTCTCCTCTCATAAAATTTCTAATTCAACCCCCTTGTAATACACATTGATTCTCCATTACACAACCAAGTCTCCTCTATTTTAACATTACCATTACTCCATCGTCACCACCTTATTTGAGACCCCTCTTTCTTGTTTAGCCCGTGGATACTTTGGCAACTGGACTCTGTTGCAACGAATCCCAACAATCTTCTTGACTAGCTTCTGGTCCTAGCAAGCGATTCAAATTATCTTGCAAGGGTGCGACATGTGAGCAATCCCCTCATTTCGTTGTAGCTAAATGAACGAATGAATGTACCTTCTCTTTGAAGGTTGGCTAAAATATGGTCAAAGCTCTGCGTTAAATTCATTGGATGCCGTGAGCGTTGATTGGAACTTGTAATATTCAGTGAAGCATTTACGCTGTATTGGAGACAAATGTTGTATATGCTACAGATTAACGTAGTGCATAAACTATTTGCCTCGCTTTGGTTTATTACAACAACAACACAGTGAGGGAGCTCAGGAGCAAAGACCGGCTCTACAACAAGTGTAAGGAGAAATCTAAATCTATTCCTCCATCTCCACTCTATACGTCATTTGGTATCGACTCCTCCATTTGGTAGAGCCTTGTTCCCATTATAGAGTCGGCTGTAATATTACTTTCCATGCGTGTGTTTAACATGTGAGTTAAATTCTAGGCATATTATGGTTGCTAGACAATATTTTTATACTTGCATAGACAACCAAAATTCTTGTAGTTTGTTTGTGGTTTGGAAGTCCGAATTCCCATCGGAAATGAAGCCAATCCATCATTGGAAAAGAGGCACACTGAGTATAGGCACTTGGGGGCTGCATTCATCATCCATCAACTTCAACAACTCACTGTCATATTCTCTTTGAGCACAAGTGATTCGATTACGGGAGCGCTGGTGGCTGCCAATTAATGCAAAGTTCTGCCTAAACGTGATGCAATAGGGAGTGAATACACTCGTGTGAGGAGTTGTGTGTTTATTCTATTTTGTTGCATGGAAATGCATGTTGATTCGCTGAAAATGACTCAAATTTATGAAGTATTAGAGTTCCTAAAGACTTTATACAATCTACTACTAAAGACATAATCAAAATCAACAAAAGAACTCTTGTTGACATTCAAACTTGTGTGCAATCTGCACAAGAAAACATTGATTTTTTGCAACTAGAATCTTAGCTCTAGCAAGAAGAATTAAAAGAGAAGAGTTGTCATTTTGAACCTGTTTTTGTTCAAAACATTTAGATAAACTCACATCAGCAACAAGAAATTGGAGAGGTAGTACCCATTTCAGGAGCAGAAGAGCAGAAAGATGCAGAAATGTAGCATGCACCTCCCAAGCCCATCATCAGACCTTGGGAAGAGCTTGTCCATAACAAGAACAAAACTGGTCTTGGATATGACAAGAGTTGTCCTTTCATATTCCACTACTCTAAGCCCATCAAATTTCAAAGTGTCGATTCCTTTATGATAGTTCATATCTCGGGGCCTATTCCAGATCCCGTCCCTCTTCCACGACACCAGATTGTAAAATTCAACACTAGTATCGCTTGGCCATATGAAAGGTCATTTTTTCGATCTTCACCCATGCAAGCATTGTGGTCGGAACACCCATTCTTCTCATATATTTTTCAGAAACAAGCCTCTTGCAAGAAAAAAGATTCATCTTGGATGGATCTCTTTTTGGCAATGGGCATCAATAGCCAAGAAGATGTTTAAGTCATATGTCAGAACTTGTTCTAGAATATTGAACAATATTTCAGTTGAGTGTTCTCCATCATCTCACCTTGTACTTGACAGGGGGGAAATGGTGGTCATATACAAGCTTTGAAGCCACATCAAGCGAGCCAAGCCACACCCTCATTCTAGAATCAGAGTTGTAGCTAGAGACATACAGCCTGGGCTTGAGTCTGAGGCCACACCATTCTAGATTCTAGAGTTGCAGGTAGATACGTATGCCCATGAGCATGCCTTTGGTTTGTGGACAACCCTTAAACCATCAATGTGAGTTGGATATTCTTCCTTTCTGTAGCACTTCCTCTAGCATAAGACTCTTTCAGCCTTCTTTCTACTTTTAAACTCGTGTTTTGAAAGATTGGCCAATAAAAAGACAAGGCAACATCATAACCAATATTTAGAGTTCTAGGATCTAGCCCTCCTGCCTCCAGAGAGGGATCTCTCAAATTTTTTCATCGAGCACCAGTCATATAAGAGGGAACACCTAACACATCTATGATCACAACTATAAAGACCTTTCAAACAATTGTTCAAGCAGGACAAAGGGTATGATCAAAACAAACCTCCTTGGCTAACTATAAACAATGGTACTTCAAAGGGAGACTTCAAAAACAGTTTTCAAGTGGCAGCAGACAAGCAAGGAAAACCATAAATCATGCTGAAACCAACTATTTGAACTATTAGAGAAATAAACAAGCATGAGGACTAAAGAGAAAGATTAAAGACTCTAAAATACCTCAGCAGAAGAAAACATAAAACAGTGAAGGATAAACAGGTCTAAGGTGCTTCCAGGAGTCATTTCTTAGCCTAAAATTTTCATCCTACTGTAGTAAGAATTTATGAAACATAATGAAAACAGGAAAAACAATAGACAGTTCAGAATACATCACCAACAGCCAGGCTCAGGGATCCAATGATAGAGCCTTCTCAAGAACAAGCACGTCACAACATCATCAAGCTTCCAAGACTTCAATTTCTTCTTCAACTGCAGACAGACTATGTATTATTTCAGAGAGTTTCATTATTACAACTAGTGACCAACCAACCCTTTACAATGTGCTCCTCAAGAAGATTTTATAAGAAAATGAGGAGGTGGGAGAGTTCCTAGGGTTGAAGTATAATTAATTATATACTAAATGCAACTCCTAGCCTTGAAAACCATGCAAGGCATAAGGTAGGAAAGCATTCAATCTACAACTCTGTTTTATTTACTTTGTTTCTCCTTTTTAGGCTTAGTGGGTAAAAAGATTGACCTTAAGGCACTTTTTTTAATCTTTACAATAACTTTATTGACAGTTTAAAATATGTTCTTTTGTTGGTAATAACTGTTCAGGTGTCTTTAGGAAAATATCTTCGGACTGGGCAATAGTTGTGCCTTCATTAGATTTATTGAGGCTGCAGGTGGCACTTTGGTAGCTGGGGGATTCAATTAGCCCCTTTGATGTGGCAGTGGAGGCCTTTTACTAATATTTTTCTCTGTTCTACCTTAAAAACTCTTTTGATCTGTTTTTGGTCTGTGTTTAGGCTTTAATTAGCCTTGATCTTCATCTTCGGGTCTTTTATTCCTTGCTGACTGTGGATTAGGCCTTTGATTCTTGAATTTGTGCCTCAATCCCTTTAAACTCTGATCAAACTCTTTAATTCTTCACTTTTTGCTTTCATCCTGTGTTTTTAATGCTGATACTCTTCAATTAATGGATTCTGAATGTGTTTGCATGTTTGCAGGTGTGCAGAGGGTTTCATGATATCACCAATGCTCATGAGGCACGGGTAAAAACATAATTTGAACCCTGTATATTTCCTTTCTTCGTGAATAATGGCCTATGGATCGTCATCCCTGGTCTTCGCATTATTTTTAAAACTATGGGAAAACCCATATATCCTGCACAAAACAAACAAAAATTATAAAAAACCTGCGAAAAATAGGTTCAAAGACTGCTTTGGAGGTTTGGGCGCGAGAGCAAATCGGAACCGTTGGATTAGAATAATCAACGGTTGAGACTTATTGGTGGGGTCGCTTGGGAAAATAGATGGATGGCAAATGCACGGGGGTGAAATTAAGTCAGGACCGTCCGATCTCAGAGATCGACGGTTGAGAATTAAGCCGAAAATAACATTGCGGAGGACAACGGTTTGGCGGAAAACCATTAATGGTTTTCGCAAAATAAATCGGGGGGTAGGCGGTATTGCACAAAGGAATGCAATACGATACAACATTTGACGCGTGTCCCTCTAATACCGCCCATTTCGCAAAATTTTTGGGTGTTAACTCTCGGGCGCAAAAAAATTGTGAAACGCATCGTCCGTCGTCGGATCGGAGGCTCCAGATCCGACGGTGCGGATCACACGCGACGGGGAAAGTTGCGCAAGCAGGGGTTCTGGTGGGACCAACATTAGTTTTGTCACGTAGTGGGACAATTAAGTGGCGGGGCAAAAATTCAATTGAACAATTGGTTTTATCGGGTTAAATCCCAACCGTAAGATCATTTAAATGAATGGTTGGGATTTAAAGAAGGAGCGGAGAATGTGGAAAGGAGGAAAGGGACGAGAGGCGGACGGATAAAGCCCAATGGCCGTTGATCTGCAAAGATCAACGGTCCATGTTCATTTAAACCTTTTCATTGGGGAATGGAAAAATAGAAGGAATAATGGGTTTGGAAGAGGGTTTTAGGCCTTTAAGCACCTGGTTGCGGGGCTTAAGGTCGCATGAGACGGAGGGGCTAAAGGAAATAAGCCCTCGGGGGCTTAAGACCTATAAAGTGTAAAAAGGTGATTTTTAGGCCAAAAACAGGGGTTTTAAGCCAAAATGAGGGTTCCGATAGGCTAAAGGGAGGATTTTAAAACCAAATAAAGGGGAGATATAAGGTTTCAAAGGGGAGTTTGATGATTTTGAAGGTTTATGGAGGGATTTGTAAATGTTTTAAGGGTGAAAATGGGGTTTATTTATGAGTAAAGGAGGAGTGAAAATGATAAAAAATGGAGTGGTTAAGCAATCTTTCTCTTGGAAAAACAACAGGTTCTTTAGGATAAATAGGGAAACAACAGTGAAGATTAACTCAAAGGGTAAAGATCTTCATAAAAACTTCAAAGATAATAATTTTTCAGAGAAAACTATCTCTTGAAGGTTTAAAAGACAAGCTTAGCCACCATTGGGTATGACAGAATTTATAAGCTAACAGTGGCTCCACTTGGGGAGGACAGCTGGTTCTTTAGGTGTCCAGAACCTCAACTATAGATCTCTGGCTTTTCAGTAAACCAGTGCCTTCATCCATTGGTCATCAACTTTCTTTTCCTTTGCTGGTCTTCTTTTAATCTGACAACCTTTGCAGCAATTTAAAACAATGGAATTCTATCAAAACAACATCTCTACCTACCCATTCCTAAAGATCCTAACATGTTTTCTTCTTTCAGAGTGCATTTGGACTAGCAAACTCTCTTTATCAATATTTTATTCTTTTGAAAAAACATAAAACTAATCTAAGTCTACTCTTATTTCTCCATGAACTCAGTTTAAACAGTTGAGTTCATAAATTCTCTACCTAACTACTATCTGTCAGGATTAGATTGTCTGACAGACCTTTATTCTCTAAATTCTAAAACAGGAAATTTGAAAGCAGCCAAGCCAAGATTAAGCAGTTTGACTTGTTGCATATCTATGGCATAAAAACAAGCTACACATAGATTTTTTATTTGTAGAAAAGTAAAACAAAATTTGTGAAGGCTTAAGATCTGAAAACTAAAACATCCTTCACTATCTCTTCAGCTCTGATTTTGAATTTGTTTGAGCTGTCTTTTCTCTCTCATCTGGTTCAAGTTTTGAGCATATTTGAACCAGTTTGTTTTCTATTTTTGGCTCAAGATTTAATCTAATTAGAGCCATTCTTCTTTTGAGACTCATAGGTTCAGATTTTGAATTTGTTTGAACCTTTGCTTTTCTATCCTAATCTATTTGTATTGATAAGCCAAGATTGGACTGTTTGGCTAATCTATTTCACTAACCTATCAGCAGTAAATTGAAAAGCTAATTAGTCATGGTTAGGCTGTATGACTAACTAGAAGTGTTTTTTTTAGGAGTGGCATTTGAGCTTGCACACTTTCAGATTTTGTCTCTCTTTTTTGGTATGGGGCTGTACCTTTCTTGTTTTTCTCTGCCCTCTTTTTCTCTTTTCTATTGTTTTTGTATTTTTCTCATTTTATTCTTCAAAGCAGAAATCAACAACTAACTAAATGCTCATAGCTGAGCTTTATTGATATTCCTATCTAACCTAATCTAACTTGGAATATTTACATGTTTAGCTGATGAACTTTCTTTTCCAGTACAACCAATCCAGTAAATGATTCCATGATTGGTCCTTCTTCATCTCTTTGGGCAGGCTGGACAAACAAGGCCACTCCCATTCCTTTCATTTTTTAGCAGCAGTGCTAAATAATCTTCTTTCTTTTGGTAATACAATTCTCCTAATAACCTTTATCCCTTCTTCGAATGCCTTCAAGAAGTGAGCATAGGGATCTTGAAACAATGCCTGGTTATGAATATTTGTAAGATAGGATTCAACCAGGGTTACCCTTTCCTCCACTGGATCAAGATTAACATTTTATTAGGAAAGAAAAACTTCCTCATCTTCATTATTACCTGAACTAGAGGACTCATCATATATTGCAGTGTTGTCCTCTTGTAGTCCTGGTATGCTCTGATTCAGTGGACTGTACTCTGTGAAGAGATCATCATGTTCTTAAGTAGGGGTATCCTTTATTACCTCAATCCTATCAAGAGAAGGCTCCTTATCTTCATCCTGCTCAAGAAATTCCTCTTCCTTTACAATCCCAACATTACAACTGATAGATTGTTGACTTCCCATTATTTGAAAGCTATCTTTGATGGACTGGCTTTGTTGATTGCTACTTTCAAGCTGATGATAATGAAATTCATGACACTAATCAAATGTTGGTTGCCCTGCATGATTAGTTTCTATTTGGAGCTTATCATCATCATCAGATTGAAAAAAAATTGGAAAATCATTAGTATAAATAATTTCACCAATCAAGCATATTGAGTTATCAGTCTATCTTTCTTTAAGCTGATCTACAAGTTTATTTTCCAGTTCAAGACAATAAGGTTCAGTAAGTAGATGAGCAGAAGTGTTTTGTTCAAATGAGTTTTTGAGGGCTGGCTATTTATTTAATATCTGATCAATTTCTTCTTATGTTAAAAGAGAAGGAATTTTCTTTTTGCTTTGGACAGAAAAACAACAATCCTCTTCCTCTTGTGTTGACTGATTTTGACGCTGGATGTCTTCTTGAGCCTCTCCTAGTAAATCTTCACCTGTGCTTACAAGGAAACTTTGAGGGTCTTCTACTATTTCCTGATCTTCTACTGTTTCAAACAACTCTTCATGATTATTATGATAGTTAGAATACAAGGTTCATGAGTTGTTTCTTCTACATTATCAGGATGCCACTCTTCTTGTGCAATCTGAACTGAGTTGCAACATATAGGGAGAAGCCCTATATGTGCTAATTCTTCTTACACATCGGATTCTGTGTTTTCTAAGTGGCTACTTGTTTCCTCAAAATACTGCTCACTATTATTATTTGCATTTTGGTCATAAAGTTCCCTTAATAGTGCAATACAAGATAGAGGTATGCAGTCAGAAGTTTCTTGACAACTTTCTTCATTGTTTTCTTTATAATCTTGCTCATCATACATATTTTGTTTGTTGTTTATATCTTGTAGTGGTTGAGTTTGTGTTTGATCAGGGAAAGGCATAAGTTGCTCTGGGTAATCAACATTTGTATCAACCTCATGCCTATCTAATCTTTTATCAAGTATGTACACTATTTTTCCAATTAGATTCAATAATGTGTTTAGTTTAGCTTCTCTGTCTATACTTGGATTCATGTTTGTAATAAAGAGGTCATTGTATCTTATCAACCAGTTCAGGGTCTTCTAACAGTGGAGTCATTAGGTCTTTTGGAAGTTGTGGAGTCGCCAGGTGGAAGGTTTTGAACTTTGCTGTCAACCATCAGCATGATTTGGTTTATTCAATGCATTCCTAGGAGAGTTTTCAAGGACTAGTGAAGTAATAGGCCTACTGGAGGCCAGTGGAGTCGCCAGGTGGAAAATTTTTAGCTTTTTGTGAAGGTAAAATTGTTTTATGGTTCCACCACCATGTTTATTATGAAGCCAATCTGAAATATTTTTGGATTTTGTATATTTCTATGGTTATGAGAGTGTCCTATGTTTGATCTTAACACTTAGCTAAGGTGCTCAAACAAACAGAGTCTACTCTATGGCTTACTAACTGATTTTCTTAGAGATTTGTAGGACTAAAGAGTTTATAATAGTTTGTTGAGCTATTATAAATTCAATAGGTCCCACCGTGATCGCCATTATGTTGTGGTCCTGTGTTTTGATAGATTGGCTTACCAAAAGACAAGGCAACATCATAACCAATCTTTAGAGTTCCAGGATCTAGTCCTCCTGTTCTCAGAGAGGGATCTCTCAAATTGTTTGTTTGCAAAGGTTTATCTTGTTTGCTTTTAAGTATTGATTTTAGACTAGTTATTAAGTGCAAGTATTTGTTTGGTTTGTTTGTTTGGTTGAATTGGTATAGGCCTAGAAAAGATAGATAGAAAGAAGAAGTGTCAGATTCATTGGGCAATGGAGTCAGGAAGAGGTTTATGACAAACTCATCAATGGATATGGGATATCAAAGGGAAAATCTAACTTGGCCACAGGATCCTTTAGTTTTGTGAATGAGATGGACATTAATGATTTGGAAAGAGAAATTGAATTCTCAACAAAGGGAACTTAAAAACATAACTTGAACATAAAGAGGCATTTGATAGACAGGGCTAACCATGAATTCTACAAACCACACTTTAAGCAAATAATGACTTCAAGACAACTTTCAAAATGAAATCTAAGATTCGGGAGCACATCCTATTTCCTCAAAGATTTTATTTCAAATGACTTAGAAAACATAAAAGATTCATTGATAATTGCAGTCATAGAAGAGGGAACACCTAACACATCTATGATCACAACTATAAAGACCTTTAAAACAATTTTTCAAGCAGGGACAAAGGGTATGATCAAAACAGACCTCCTTGGCTAACTATAAAAAATGGTACTTCAAAGGAAGACTTCAATAACAGTTTTCAAGTGGCAGCAGACAAGCAGGGAAAACCATAAATCATGTTGGAACCAACTATTTGAACTATTAGAGAAATAAACAAGCATGAGGACTAAAGAGAAACATTAAAGACTCTAAAATACCTCAGCAGAAGAAAACATAAAACAGTGAAGGATAAACAGGTCTAAGGTGCTTCCAGGAGTCATTTCTTAGCCTAAACTTTTCATCCTACTGTAGTAAGAATTTATGAAACATAATAAAAATAGGAAAAACAACAGACAGTTAAGAATACATCACCAACAGCCAAGCTCAGGGATCCAATGATAGAGCCTTCTCAAGAACAAGCATGTTTAAACATCATCAAGCTTCCAAGACTTCAATTTCTTCTTCAAATTCAAACAGACTATGTATTATTTCAGATAGTTTTAGTGTTACAACTAGTGACCAACCAACCAAATTCTCATCTTCTTTAGAAGTATTTTTAGAAGAAATGAGGAGGTGGAAATTTTTTAGGATTGAAGTGTAATTAATTCTATAATAAATGAAACTTCCAGCCTTGAAAACCATGCAAGGCATAAGGCAGGAATGCATCGAATTACAACTCTGTTTCATTTATTCTATTTCTGCTTTTTAGGCTTAGTGGGTAAAAAGATTGACTCTAAGGCACTTTATTATCTTTACAATAACTTCTGCTGACAGTCAAGATATTTGTTTTTCTTGTAATAACTATTCAGCTGCCTTTGGCCTTAATGTTTCAGACTGAGATTTGATTTGGGTATTGCTTTGAGGTGGAGAGGCTGCAGGTGGAAATTTTGGTAGCTGGGGGATTCAATTAGCCCCTTTGATGTGGCTCTAAGGTGTCCTTCGACTGATATTTATTTGTTTTAAAAACATAGTGATTTATCTCTGGATTTGTGTTTAGGCTTTAATTAGCCTTGATCTTCATCTTTGGGTCTTTATTCCTTGTTGACTATGGATTAGGCCTTTGATTCTTGAATTTGTGCCTTAATCCCTTTAAACTCTAATCAAACTCTTTAATTCTTCACTTTATGCTTTCATCCTTTGTTTTTAACGCTGATACTCTTCAATTAATGGATTCTGACTCTGTTTTCATGTTTGCAGGTGCGCAGAGGGTTTCATGATATCGCCAATGCTCATGAGGCATGAGTAAAAAGATAATTTGAACCCTGTAGATCTCTTTTCTTCGTGAATAATGGCCTGTGGATTGTCATCCCTGGCCTTTGCATTATTTTTAAAACTATGGGAAAACCCATATATCTTGCACAAAACAAACAAAAATTATAAAAAACCTGCGAAAGATAGGTTCAAATACTGCTTTGGAGGTTTGGGCACGAGATCAAAGCGGAACCGTTGGATTAGAATAATCAATGGTTGAGATTAATCGGTGGGGTCGCTTAGGAAAATAGATGGATGGTAAGTGCACAAGGGCGAAATTAAGTCAGGACTGTCCGTTCTCAGACATCGATGGTTGAGATATAAGTAGAAAATAACTTTGCAGAGTACAAAGGTTTGGCGGAAAACCATTAATGGTTTTCGTGCGAGCTCTGGGGGGTAGGCGATATTCACAAAAATAATGCGATTCCATACAGCTGCTAACACGCGTCCTTTCAATACCGCCCATTTCGCGTAATTTTTTGGCGTTAACCCTTGGGCACAAAAGTTATGTGAAACGCATCGGCAACCGTCGGATGAGGGGAAACAGATCCAACGATGCAGATCGCACGCGATGGAGGGCAAGATGCATGGGCGGAAGGACGAGTGGGCCCTACGATGACGTGTGGTTTTTTGTCATGTAGCGGATGGGCGCAATAGGATATTGGGTTCATCGGGTTAAATCCCGATCGTCCAATATTTTGAATGGACGGTTAGGATTGAAAGATGGAGCGGGGTTATATGAATGGAGGAAAAGGTAAGGCAGGGGATCAGGCAGAAATCGGGTAGCCCAGTGGTCGTTGATTTGTATAGATCAACGGTCCAGATCTATTGCAAAATCATAACGTCGGGGTAGTGAAAAACAAAGGAAAGAAGGGTTCGGAGAGAGTTTTTAGGCCTTTTAAGCTCCTGATTGTGGGGTTTAAGGTCGCGTGAGGGAAGGGGCTAAAGGAATTAAACCCTCGGGGGCTTAAGACCTATTGTATTTCAAAAGAGTGTTTTTTAGGCCAAAAACAGGGTTTTTAAGCCAAACTGAGGGTTTCGATAGGTGAAATGAAGGGATTTAAAAACCAAATAAAGGGGATATATAAGGTTTTAAAGGGGAGTTTGATGATTTTGAAGGTTAAAATGAAGGTTTATAGAGGATTTTAATGAAGGAAATGAGAATGAAAATGGGGTTTATTTATGAGTAAATAAGGAGTGAAAATGATGAAAAATGGGGTTTTAAGCAATCTTTCTCTTGGCAAACAACATGTTCTTTAGGATAAAGAGGGAAACAGTAGTGAAGATTAACTCAAAGGCTAGTTATCTTCATAAGACTTTAAGAACTAACAATTTGGACATGAATTGTTTCTTAAAGGCTAAAAGGGATTTAGCCACCATTTGATATGACAAATTTTATAGGTGGCTAACAACTTCTACTTAATTTTTTTCGCCACAACTTTCTCCTGCAGTTTACCTCTAAAATCCGTGATAGGGTCGGCCCCCTTAGCAGTTAGACCCGTGATTCTATGGATTAATTCTACATTGATGGGGATGCACTCTGCCAACCAAAGTGCGTCATCATGGACTAGAGCTAGAAACTGTATGACACAGATATCATTTATGGGGCTGCTCCCAAAATGAGGGATCTACAATAAATTGAGTAGGCCTACCTTGTGCATACCTAACACTCCTCTTTTTAGCTCGAGGTGCAGAATTCCCCCTTCATAGGTGACTTGATCCACATATAATTATGGCTCAAGCTCAAGGAATTTCTTGACATCCGCGATGTCCCAGCCATCAAACCTCAGCTGTGTAAACTTTGCGAGCATGTCCTCTTCCATCGAGACATTCTCATGGATCAGAGGGACTTGGATGCTTGCGTGCACCTTGTCCGAGTCCTTAGGTGCCTTTACAGATGGTTTCCGCAGCGCAATGTAGCTTGGTAGCCGCAAGAATGGGGCTACTTCAACTACCTCCTCATCTTCTTCATCAATGGTCTCGGGGACTTCGGCCATAGGTTTCTTCATATTTTCACTCGCTGAAGGATGATGTATAGGATTTTTCTTTCAAGGATATATGCGTGTTCCAAAGGAGTGCCCCTTCTTATTTTTAGATGGCGTGGGTGTTTCCATAACAGGTATTTCGGGCGCAGAAGGGTCATCACCTAGTCTCGTGGTTGTCATTTTCTCAGGAATTGCGTAACCTAGCCCTGCTTGGTGCAATGCGTCTTCAAATCCTGGATCCAAACCAGACATAGACGAAGCAAATGCAATGGAAAACAAAGAGCTCAGAGCACAAAAATCACTCATGAAGCAAAGGGAACTATTGCGACCCCATAGATCATATTTATACTTATGACGCATCCTTATTAATGGCTCCTTATGCATTAATAAGGCTCCATTATGGACAAAACGGTCCCAAATCTAGAAAAATCCTTTCATTAAATGCATCCTAGACACTCCTAAAAATGGTAATAAAGTTGTCTTATCCAGTTTCATTGTTCCAACAGCTAGTTTTTTACACCTCTGTGACCCAGTTAATCTCCTCACGCAGCTACCGTGCATGTGTCGCACCTTACTGCATTTGCCATCCCATCTGCGCAGGTATGATACTCCAGACATATAGTCATTTGGTAGGCATAGGGTCATCCCTATACGACTTCAGACGGCTACCATTAACATACCCAGGAAGGTATTCACCACTCAATGTGGCCAAGCACACTGCTCCTCCATCAGTGATTTCCTTCACAACATAGGGCCCTAGCCAATGCATTTTCAACTTTCCTGGGTGGCGCGCAAAATTGCTATCATAAATTAAGACCATATCATCTTCCTTGAATATCTTTTTCTTGATATGCCTATCATGCAATGATTTTTCATGGGCCTTTTGAACTTGTCGCTGATAATTGGCAATAAAACGATCCTTTTCCAGAGCAACCAACTGTGACAATCAGTCCTCCAGAGCATCTTCTTCAGCGATATTGATGAATGTTGCAATGCGCAGACTAGGAACAATGAACTCCATGGGAAACACAGACTCTTGCCCATATACCATCCTGAAAGGTGTCCTTCTAGTCAAGTTCATGCAAGTAGTCCTATATGGACAGAGAACTGCTGACACTTGCTCATCCCAATAATTTTTGTTAGCATTGCATACCTTAGTGAGCGTGATCTCCAAGATTTTATTGAAAGCTTCAACTGCACCATTTTCCTAAGGATGATAAGGAGAGCTCTTCTAATGATGCATCTTGAATTCTTCAGTTAATGCTTCAATGGTGTCATTGACAAAATGTGTGCCCTAATCACTTATGAGAATCTTAGGAAAAGAAAACCTAGTCACAATATTCTCAAAAATAAACTGTGTGGTTGTCTCAGCAGTACAATCCCTCACTGGTTTGGCTTCAACCCATCTAGTTACATAATCCCGGCAACAAAACAATTTTTTGGCTTAAGGGGTCCTCACCCTAAGTTCGAATCTTATGGATAAACCAACAAACCCTCCAACTATTGGCCCTTTTGGCAGTGGTCTGCTTATGCAAACCAAAGTCTCACCCAAAGCAGTATGGGGGGGTGCTGGAACCAAGTTTCTCCACCCTGAGGAAGAAATTAATGAAGTGGTCCTTAGCAAACCCTTATACAAACTTATGCTAAGCAAGAATAGATGCGCATAGTAATATACATCAGATTTAGAGAGAATGCGCAATAATCAACAGAATAACACAAAATATCTTATTCACCTTAGCACATATAAACATAACAGAACCAGATCCAGATCTTAACTAATGTGACTAATTAAACAGATCTACTAGCCATCAATATTCATTCACAAGCATATCATATATCCTTTACGCGATAATAAAATAAGCAATACAGATAATGTGATCTTAACAGAATATAAGCAGTAAACAACTCAGATGCATAACATAGTAAACTTCACCAAAATTGTCCTTTCTATTAGTTCAGATATGTCAATCAATACATTAATTGTTCCTTACAAAACCCTTCCATGCATACAACCAGGACTAGGTCTCCACGCACACAGCTAGCAGGAGCCTCTTAACCCAACCCAAACAACCCTTACAGACGCATATACTTATCTTAACATCAGTATCATGAAATTCCTTAGAACTACTTAGCTTAGACATTATCTATCTATTTACATATGCCTAGCGTGCAGATACTATGGTCTCAAACCATGATTTGAGGCCCATAGTTTACCCTTAATCCCATTTACATCAAAATTGGGTACTTTGACCAAGTCAGATTCTTCCACAGGTTCAATGATGTCTACTGCCACCATTTTTTCCAACTCTTCTTTCACCTTCTGCTTATATTTGGTATTCAGCCTATATGGGCATTGTTTTACTGGGTGCGCATCATGCTTCAATGCGATTTTCATCACTCCAAGTTCCCCAATGATGCCTTTGAACTCTGAAAACTTTGTAGGGAACATGTCTTGATATTCAGTTAGCAACTCAGAAACCTTGCCTAGTGTATCATCATCCCAGTAGTCTCCAATATTTTCCAACTTAGGTTGTTCTTCAGTTCCATTATTCAAATCTCTGAGATTTAGGGGCTTTGTCACATCTAGCGAAGTGATGAAGGAACCAACCACTGTGCGTTGTCCCTCAGATTCAGGAATCATGATGTTTCTGGGATTTTATTCATTGTCTTCTACGATTAAGTTTTTTCAATTCACAATGGATTTCATCTGTGCATCCCAAAATGGTGGAGCACACTCAATGGCAGGCTTTGAGGTATCAAATATGACTTCTTGAATATTATGCAAATCTTGACCAACTATATCAAATCCACTCTCAAAGCTAAAGGTAAGAATAAAGCTCTTTTTCATTGCAGACCATTCGCTATTACATATGTGCAACTCTGTCTCCAAGTAGCATTCAATAGGCACCTTCCCTAATGTGTGAATAAACATATGGAACAATTTAGGTCTTGGTTCTACTCCCCACACCTGATTCCATCTTGCCAAATGTCTGCGCGGATCTTCTTTGCCAGAGTATGCATCTTCCATTTTGATAACTGGACATTCAAATTGTAATCTCATCATGCACGCACATTCCTCCTAGCTTCCCATATTCTCGTTATGATTTTCCCACCATCTTTTTGGAGTAGCGCACAACCCAAGATCCAAAGCATGGAATCTCTATCCTTTAGGCACAGTCCTTTCAATTTCCCCGATAAAAATGTTTACATCAGTTAGGCCATCATAGTGTGGTAAATCAAGTACCTAAGATGTTATACAATGCAGATATCAGGTCACACGATGATAACATAGCTTAGACACCTCATGCAACTGGTTCTACCAATTCTTCAGTTCTTCATCAGAGTCTAAACAACAAGAGTTATCCTTCTCCCACTTAAGATTCTCGTCCGCTATTAGATTAATCCAGTCTTCCTCGCGCAAAGTTGGCTTATAGATTCGATCAATCTCATCCTCAGTGTGCACTGGTTCAATATATCTTTGGCATTCTGCGGGATCTAGAGGAATGATTACCCTCACTCCATTACTTTCAAATTCCATCCTCCTTTTCTTCATATTTAATACCACCCATGTCAATAACCCAGTCCAATTCTAGCAGCGCGGGATATGGATCAGTGTCATCTACAATTTGAATAACTTCGAAGTCTTCCATCACCTTAACACCTTCTATACTGACCACAACTTGTGACAATATTCCTAAGGGAATGATCTTCTATTGGTTGGCCATGCGCAGTTGAATGGTAGACCATTCCAACTTTGGCTCTCCCATGCGCTACCATGTCTTCTTAGGTAGAACGTTAGCATCTGATCCCAGATCTAAAATAACTTGGTCCATTTCATAGGTACCAATCTACGCAGGTAGACACATCTCCCTACCCGTTCTCTTCTTGTCCTCGTAAATTTTTTTTATTGCGCGATGTTCCACCATGGGTTGTTCTTTTTCTGCGCAATTATCTATCAATGCCTGCAAATTCTCAACAACCTTCTTGTTGCGCAACATTTTGATACATGCTTGTAGAAATAGTTTAATAGTTTTCGTACTTCAATAAAGGTTTCCTTTACACGTTGAAGATCAAAGCCTTCTTTATTTTCAGGTGCTTTACTAATGATTTTGGGTAACTAGGCCCAAACTCCATGTTTCAATTCTCATATGATGATGATCATATTTTTTTTGGATTCCTCTTTTGAAGAGGTGCAAGATTGATCTAAGGATCATCTTGTTTGGATGAACAGAACATATATTTTTTATTTTATTTTCCACACATGTGCAAGGTCAGCCAAATTTGTAATGTAGGCTCACAAGCCTAATAGATGTGTCACACACCCTCACTGATGGATATAAATTGGAGAGAATTTAAGGTCATTTTCTCATCAACTCATCACACATTCTCTCATTATGATCTGATTGGTTCGGTATCCTTTGGAGGCCTCTTTCCTTCACATGTGCAGAGCTGAAGCTGGGGAAAAATTTATGGATCTATTTAGGGTTTTTTTGTTGAGCGTTGAGCAGCATTGACCGTGGTCAACCCTTGACTACTTGACCTCCAATATTTGGACATAAGAACACATATATATGTACCCCGAACTGTGTGGGTAAAGTGGCGATAGAGGCTGGAAATCCAATTTTTGTAGGCCGTACATCTGGGCACAAAAATCGAGGAAAAAGGAGCAGTTTGACTGAAACCCTAAATCTGTAGCATTGACTTTATGTTGACCTTTTTGCATTGAATTTTGGTTAGGCAACATTTAATTTTGATGAGTAGTCTTTGAGGGCTATGTGTGTGACACTTGGAGGGTTGGCTGATATAAGAAAAAATTTGTTGGCTAATGCATCTTGTTGACTATCGTAATGCACAATATCCTATATCCTTGATGGACAAGAAGAATTGTAAAATATGATCTATATTATTGGCTTGTCTTCTGTTGATCTATTATTGTGTTCTATCAACATTTTACTTTCATGTTTATGTGATTGCTAAATTGGATCGGGCCTAAGAAAGATTGAAGTAAATTTGCATTAAGCATAGAACACTCCATGTCCTTCTAAATTTAACATGGTATCAGAGCTGAGGTGAAGACAAAGCCTGAGCTAGTGTGAAATACAATCACCAAATAAGAAGTATTGTCAAGGACCAATGGCCTCCTCAACCTACAAGGGTTTCAAATCTGATGATAAATTGACTAATAAGTCTGATTATCATGCATGGAAGATGTCCTTGGATTTGGCACTAGAAGATCAAGATGTCATGGACTATGTGCAGGGGGAGATTCAAGAGTCTCCATCAAATGCACCTGTTGCCACAAATATGAAGTATAGAAAATGGGAAATCAAAGCAAAGATGGGATTCTATTAATAAGCACTTGTTGCTTACATTTCTGAGCTGAGCACACCTAAAGAGATGCATGATAAGTTGGTTAGCATTTTCAGGGCTAGAAATGCTAATCAAGTTCTTTTCTTCAAGAATCAATTGAAGAATATTAAGAAGGGCAAGGATGAATCCATTCAATCCTATATTATGAGGCTCACTTAAATCAAAAACAATCTTCTAGCTATTGGAGAAGAAATAGTTGATCGAGAGATGGTTCTCATTGTGCTTGGAGGTCTCCTCATCATTGGTATGTATTCAATACCACTATTCTTAATAATAATGTGATTCCTAATTTTGATGAAATATTGATGAGATGCACTCAAGAGGAGACAAGAATGATGGATAGAGATCATCCCTCTAATGGAAATGGAGGTGACCCTACTACCTTCACTGCTCATGCAAAGAAGAGGAACAATGGAGGTCTGAGAAATCAAAACCATGAAAGAGCGGAGCCCAAAGGACGAAAGGGAAGATGTTACACTTGTAACAAGTTTGGACACTATGCAAGAGAGTGCCCTAATAGAATGGATTCTCCCAGGGATGATGACAACAACAACTCCAGGGGGAATGGTAGGAACATCAAGTTCAAAGGAAAAAGGAAGGCTCCCTCTAATCATAGTGGAAATGCGAAACCTTTCAAGAGGTCAAGAAATTCTAGGTACGATGAGTCTAATGTTGTTGATAATAAGATAAATGAATTTATTCTTGTATCTACCCTCTCTGTTTCATCTCCTCCCGACACCCTGGATGTCTGGTTGATTGATAGTGGTGCTTCAAGGCACCTCACCGGTTATAAAGAAGCCCTCTCTGATTTGATTGGGAAGGATACAAATATAGAAATGATCCTTGGAGATAATTCCACCTATCCCATGAAAGGGACAGGGACTGTGACCCTTCATCTATCCTAAGGTCAAGTCCTTTTCTTACAAGATGTGTTGTATGTACCTGATTTGAAGAATAATCTTGTGTCTATTTCAGAAATGGAAGATAAAGGGTTCAAGGTGGCATTCATGGATGGAAAGGTATGTATCTGGAAGAAGAACTTCAAGGAAGCTCTTACTATTGGTTTTAGAGTTGATACACTCTACTAGGTTGGAGAAAGTCCATTGGGGGCTATGTCATGTGATACAACACTTCAAACATATTTATGGCACCGGAGGTTTTCACACCTTCATTACAAAGCCCTTCCCAAATCAAGGAAGGTGGTGACAGGGATGCCAAAATTCAAAGATGATTATGAAGGTATATGTCAAGGTTGTACCAAAGGGAAGCATACAAGGGGACCATTCCCCTCTAGTGTCACAAAGACAATTGATATCTTGCAGTTGATTCATTCTGATTTATCTAGTATGCTGCCCATGACATCCTTGGGTGGATGTTCCTATTACATGACTTTTACAGATGACTTCTCCCACAAGACCTTGATATATTTCTTGAAGAAGAAGGAAGAAGCATTCAAATGGCTTCGTACCTTCAAGGCCTTGGTGGAAAATCAAATCGAGAAGAGAATCAAAGTTTTGAGGACCGATAATGGGACCAAGTATGAGTCAAATGAATTCAATGACTTTCGCAGAGAAGTCGAGATTAAGAGGGGGGAATTCCCTAAAAGAAAGAAGGTGAATAGATACCAAGGGTATCTAGCAGCCATGAGTACAATTGTATAATCTGAGCCTGGATCATTTGAAGAAGCTGTAAAGCATCAAGTTTGAAAGGATGCTATACATGAAGAATATGATTCCATTATGAAAAATGATGTTTGGAAAGTGGTCCTCAGACCAAAGGAAAAATCTGTTGTCACATCGAAATGGATCTATAAGATCAAGCATGGATTTGATGGTAGTGCTGAAAAGTACAAGGCAATATTTGTTGCCTGAGGATTCTCTCAAAAAAAAGGCATAAATTATGATGATATATTTGCACCTGTCACCCACTATACCACCATCTGATCTATTATTTCCCTTGCTGCAATGCAAGAATGGAGTCTCCATCAGATGGATGTGAAGATCACTTTTATGCATGGTTCTATAAAGGAAGAGGTGTATGTGGAGCAACCTCTGGGGTTCGAAGTGTGAGATAGAGACACCTATGTATGAAGGTTGAAGAAATCCCTCTATGGTTTGAAGCAAGCCCCTGGGGCTTGGTACGAGAGGATAGATAGCTACTTGATGAAGTTGGGCTTCACTCGAAGTAATGTTGATCCAAACCTTTATTTTAAGGTTGATAGAGAAAGGCCTCTCATTCTAGTTCTCTATGTCGATGATCTCTTCCTGACAGGTGCTGACCCTCTCATTCATCAGTGTAAGAGGGAGCTAGCTTCCGAGTTTGAGATGAAATACCTAGGACTGATGCACTATTTCCTAGGCTTGGAGGTCTAGCAAAGGCCAGACGAAATTTTCCTTTCTCAAGGAAAATATGTTGTGAAGCTATTGGAGAGATTTGGTATGGTGGACTGTAAGTTTGTGTCGACACTGATGGAACTCAACTTTAAGAAGTTGTGTGGAAATTTTGTTGGGCCCGTGTTGGGAAATCCTACCAAGTATCGAAAACTCGTGGGGATCCTGATGTTCTTAGTGAAATCTCGTCCAGACGTATGTTTTGCAGTGAACACTTTGAGTCACAATATGGTTGAGCCTCATCACATTCACTGGATTGGTGCCAAGAATATATTGAGATATCTTCGGGGCACAATCAACCATGGGCTGAGAAACA